>PVKU01000807.1:336476-392934 GCA_004027475.1 Anoura caudifer | reverse complement strand
TCTGCATCTAGTAGATTGCTTGTCTCCATTTGTTTAGTTCTTTCTCTGGAGATTTCTCCTCTTGTTTTGTTTGGGACATGTTTCTTTGTCTTCTCATTTTGGCAGCCTCCCTGTGTTTGTTTCTTTGTATTAGGTAGACCTGTGTCCCCCAAGCTTGGTAGAGTGGCTTAATATAGTAGATGTTCTGTAGGTATCCTCTCTCTCACCCAAGCTGGGTACTTGAGGTGTGCCCCTCATATAGATTGTGTATACCCTCCTCTTGTATTTGAGCCTTGATTGCTGTTGGCAGGTCAGTGGGATGGATTTACCCTCAGGCTGATCAGCTGCAAGGACTGGCTCCAACTACCAACCACCCCAATCACCATGGAGTATCAGGCATGTAGGGGCCCACCCCACAGAGCAGGACTTCAGTGAGGCTCTGATGCCTGCTGAGTCCATCCCTTGAGTGTGTTGCTTGTGGAAGTGGTTGGGTGGTGATGCTTCAACATGGTCTGAAGCTATCCACTGGGTGTGCTGGCTCTGGAGTCCCCTAGGAGGTACAGGCCATGGTCAACTGCTGTGTTCTGCCTAGGGCCACCCAGCATGAACTATAATGCTGCCTGCAGGTGGCTGCTACTTGTACAGGGCTTGGAGGTGCCCAGGAGAGACTAAGCTGTGAACCAAGGCTGGCTGTCACTAGTGCTGGGCCTGGGGCCACATAGCAAGAGGTGTGAGATACACTGAGGCTAGATGCTGCTTGTTGGAGAGAGTTTAGGGAAATCTGAAGCATGATTCAAGACAGGCCATTGGTATGGAAAAGCCACTAGAAACAGCTTGGGTGGGCCCAAAAGTTTGGTGTGGCAGGGCCTCAGGGAATCACCAGGGTGGGTGAACAGTGATAGCCAGGTTGATGGAGTCTCAGACATGGCATTTGCCTGCTGGCTATGTGTGTGGGGGGCGATTAGGGTTCAGAAAAGGAAGAATGGCCTCTGCCAGCACTTCTGTCTGGGAGAAAGCTGCCCCTGCTGTCACTTTCCCTGATGCTGGGCAATTCGGTTTCTTCCCACATGTCTCTGATGCCTTTTAAGTTGCTACCCAGTGCTGGAGCTCAGAGGGAGTGAGTCCAAGTAAGTCCATGTGTGGGCCCTTTAAAAGGAAGTGCCTGGCCCTCCATCCCTCTCAGCCTCAATCCCCACTGGTTTTTTTACAGCCAGAAGTTAATAGGGATTTCTCTTCCTGGCACTTGAACCCGGAGCTGGGGGGCCTGGTGTGGGGCTGGAAACCCTCACTCCTCAGGGGGCACCTCTGCAGCTGAAATATGCCTCCCAGTTTTCACCTGCCACAGGTAGGTGTGGAACCAGCCTGCTCAGCATCTCTGCCTCCTCCTACCAGTCTGGATGTGGTTTCTTCTTTAATTCCCTACTTGTAGGACTTCCACTTGGTCAGATTTCAGGTGGTTCTAAATGATGGTTGTTCTGTAGTTTAGTTGTAATTTTGATGTGGTTGTGGGAGGAGGTGAGTACTGTATTTACCTGTGCTGCTATCTTGACCAGAAATCTTGAGAGAGAATTTTTCCATCCATGGTTGGAAGGCCAGCAATGGGTCCTTCACTCGCCTCTGACTCCTGATCTGAGGCGGGCAGCCTGTGTCCACATCACCACCCCACGAGGGTAGGTTGACACACCAGGGCCTGGGTCTGTGTCCCTAACTGCTTCCCAGGCCTCCAATCTCACCTTTTCCCAGAAGCTTCCTCTTAGGACAAACCACAACTGATGTTCCTTCAGTTTTCTCTCTGCCCGGCACCATGCAAAGTGCTTTCCCTCTACTGTTTCCTTTGGTCTGCGCAAGAACCCTGGGGTCACTATTCTTAGCTCCATCTTGCAGGTGAGGAAACCTAGGCCTAGAGGCGTTAAGCCGGTTGTCCCAGGTCACACAGTTAGAAAGAGGCAGAGTTAGGACTCAACCCCCAGTCTCTCTGACAGCAAGGGCCGTGTCCTCAGCCACTCCCTCCTGGCTCGCCGGCCATCCTTGATGTCACTCTGACCTTGGTTTCTTAGAATTTCTGTGTGATTTAACCCACAGTGTTTCCTATCCAGTGTGCCTCCTTCCCTAGAAAACTGTGAATGTGTTTTTTTGTTCTTTATTTCCTTTCCAGAGAAACACTTGTGTATACAGTAGGAGCTCAGCAAATACCAATTTTTTTTTTTTATGAAAACCCAACGGGAGGTGCTGTTGACAGGCCCAGCATACCAAAAAGGCGGCCTTGGCCCTTTATGGAAGTTACCAGGAAGATGAATAAGGTTCCAAATGGCAGGGCTGACTCAGACCTCACGGAATGGCTCGCTCTGGCCTTTGAAGAGCTGAGAGCTATTTACACCCTACTAATGGACCTCGCTGTCTGCGCTGTATAAATTCTCTGGTCTAAGGCCGTGAGCGCCTGAGGACAGGAGTGGGAAGAGAACCCCCGCCTCATCCTCAGTGTGGGACTCGTGGGTATGAGAAGCCGATGTGGGAGTGATGACTCCGGTTCGTGGGCAGACACATGCAGCTGGCCATGCGTAAGGCAGAAAGGCTTTTAGTTGGCATGTATGTGGTAGAAAGAAGTCTCTCCCAGCATGAGGTTCTTTGCATAAATAAGTGGTGACCAGCTGCTAGTCTTCCTGTTAACGTGGCCATCCATCACAGCTTGTTTCAAATATAAGTCTGGGACGAAGCTGAGACTCCCATGAAAGGCAAATATTCCAATGATAATCCCGCCCTGTCTGGCATGCATCTGCCTAGAGATACTCACAAAGTGGAGATACTAGCTGGGTCCATCAGGGGGACCGGTTTGGGCTCTGGTGTTCTCTGTAGGTGCCCCCCACCCAGGGTGCAGGGAACAGTGAATGGGAGCAGGCTCCCCTTGGGGGCCTATTTGGTGGAGCCAACATGGTGTCACTGGCTCCTTCCCTCTCCTGGGTGCCTTTCCCATCTCCTGCCACCGGCCTTGACTTACAGCTGACCTTGAGAAGGAATAGGGTGGCAGGGAAGGGAACATTCTTCTCCTCCAAGGCCCAGCCCCCAGCTTGTTCATGGTGGTCATGACCCACAGGCTGTTACTGATGTCCTGTTTCAAGGGCAGTAGGTGACAGGCGGGGCAGGAGGTCACCACCAGGGTATGACAAGCTCTCCACTGCCACTCTCTGTCTGCCTGCTGCAGGCCCAAAGCCAGCCTGGCAGTCTTGTCTGCTCCCAGCCGGGCTCCGTGAGGGAGGCAGGGGCAGGCCTACCCTGCCTGTAACCAGGGAACGCTAATACTCTCCTCATTCATTTTGGATCAGTATTATCACTGTTTCTCTTTCTCTGTCTAGAAACTCATTCATTCATTCTTTCATTCACTTACTCACCCATTCTAAATATATATATATGTATCTATATATTATATATGTATATATATAGATACATATATATGTGTATATATATGTATCTATATATATATAGATATATGTATCTCCAGTGTGCCAGGCACTGGGAGTGCAGGGATAAGCAGGGTGGACATGATCCCTGATTCACCAGAAACGACACTTCCTTGGAGGGAGAACACAGTTGGGTAAAACAGAAGTAAGGAAAATGAAAGATAATGAATGGCAACTTGGGAAGGTGTTATTAAAGAAATGAAGGGGAGGCAGAGGGTAGCAGGAGGGACCTGTGTAGATAGAGTGGCTTTCTGATGAGGTGACTTTTGAGCTGAGGCCTAAAGACAGAGAAGGAATCTGCTGAATGAAGACTAGCGGGGAGAGCATTCCAGAAGAGACTGGCATGTGCAAAGGCCCTGTGGTGGGGTGGGGCTGGGGCTCCCTGTGGAATTCAAGCCCATCAGTGTGGCTGGTGTGTGGTGAGCGAAGGTGCACTGGGACAACTCCTGGTGGAACTGCAGGCCTTGTGACCGTGTGGTGGGTCCAGGAGCGACATGGGCTCCATGGCAACAAAGTTTAATAGGCAGTGTGGGGTGCACTGAGAATGTTCTTTATGTGCCTTTGTCACCTTTACTCATAAGCATTTATTGGGGGGCCTAGTGCTTGCCAGGCACTGTGCTGTGTGTTGAGGCAGAGCAAACAGCTTGGCTTGTCTCTTGGAAACAGAGAGGCCATAGGGGTCTTTACCCTGGGGTGGCGCTGTGGCCTACGGAAGCAGAGCAGCAGCAGCAGGGGAACCGGCTCCTGCAGTTTCCCAGATACCGGCACTGCTCTCTGCAGAACCGCTTCCCTGCTGCCAGCTTGGGGCACCCGCGTGTTCGCTTCCGCCTGCTCCGCACACAGCGCACTCTGACTCCGTGGTGTGTGAGCGCAGGAGACCCTGTCCTTGGCGGAGGGGGAGGTTGGCCCCTAGGTGCGAAAGGCACAGAGGCCTCAGCCCAAATCTCAGGTGTAGAAGGAGAAACAGCACCTTCCAGTGCTGTGGGGCAGCTGGGGCTTGTTGCTCCCCCTCTAGGTGGATGAAGAAGTTGAGTCCTGGAGAGAAAGTCACAAAGTCACTTGAGCAGCTGATGATTGTATTTTCCACTTCGTGTTCAAAAAGTGCTTAAGGGTAGAGATGTCTTTCCCTGCGTAGCTCAGACATCTACTTTAAGTGCTGGGAAGATGGGTCCAGCAGCTTTGTCCTGGGGACCCCGGGTTTGTGTATCACATGTCCTTAATTCCTGAGGCACGGAGCCCTCTCTGCACCTGCTATTTTGGAGGGATCCTTTCCGCTCCATTTCTGTGCCTTCCTTGTGGGTTTATGTGGAGCATTTAAAGCTATCGGCAAGGCTAGCCTCCGTTTTGCAGCATGGAGAGTGCCGCAAATGCTTGTTTTGCTTTAGGCTTTGGAGAAGGCTGTGGCCTCCAGGGCACATTGTCTGGGTTCCAGCTGTTTGACTTTGGGAAAGTGACTTAACGTCTTCGATTCCTGAGGAGAGGGGAGAATCCGATGGTGATTCCTTAACAGTGACGACAGCCTGCTTACCCGGCTGCTTGTTGCTAAGCCCCTCAGTGGTTCCCAAGTGAGAGTGCAGCACATCCATCTGAGGGCTGAGTGCCGCCACAGGTTCCCACTCAGCAGGGCTGGGGTGACGGGGAGGGCCGAGACTCGGCCCTGCCAGCAGCTTCCCAGGTGCTGCTGGCGCTGCTGGTCCAGGACTGCACCTGGAGAATTAGTGCATGTGCTCCGTTTGTTCAGCCATCATGACAACCCCCTGAACTTGGTATTACTGTCATTGTCCCTTTGCTGGTGGGGCAATGAAGGCTGAGAGAACAAAGTATCTTGCCCAGAGTCACACAGCTGCCAGGGGGTGATGCCAGGGTTCAGACCCAGGTCTGTGCCGTCCAGAGCCATTGTCCCGGGGTGGGGGCATTGCATGGTGCCTGCCTGGAAGGGAAGCATGCTCTGTAAATGCTGGCTGTGGTCCCTTCCCTGCTTCACAGCAGAACAGGCCTTTATCCAAGATGACAGTTGACACCAAATGGTTCTCATTATTATTTTGTGATAAAGCAGAACCAGCTAATACTCCAAAAACTTGGATGAGAAAATCCAGACTTGAAAGGGTGGGTAATGGGAAGAGGTGCTGAGTCATAGCCGGTCATGGGCCCCAGGGCACGGAAGGGCTGGGGGCTCACTCAGGCAGCCTGTACCTGGGCCCTGCCACATCCACAGCAGGGTCTCGCAGCTAGCTGAGGGCTTCTGCTCTGACACGGGGGACAGGGACAAAGGGCTTCCCTTTAAGGTGGAGACTGGCCTGCTGGGACCAGCCCCAGCCAGCGGGGAGAAGTCACAGCCTGTGTCTGTCTGTGCCTCTTGCCCCCACTGGGTGGGGTAGTGGGTCCGGTGCCCCAGAGGATGAACTGTGGCCCCCCAAGCTTGTACGGACAGTGTGGGTATGCTCACAGACAACTGGGCTCCGGGGAAGTGGTGGAACCGAAAAGCTGGACCTTACAGGAAGCAGGGAGTGGGGAGGGCACCCCTGGCAGGGGACCTTGCAGGAGCCAGAGGTTCAAGGGGTGGAAATACAGTGGAGTCTTGGAGGCACGTCACTAGGGGCCCTTCCTTCCTCCGAATGCAGGGCTGTCTCCCCATTGACAACTCCCTGTGGAAACTTGTTTTCCACTCTAGTCAGCTGTGGGCAGCCTTGCACACGCAGCTGAGGTGATCGTCTCCTGTGGATGCAGAGTTCCAGAGGGAGGAAGTCCACCCCCACCCCAATCTCAGCCTGAGCCTTGGCTTATGTGGGGGCACGCTGCCTTTGTCTCTGAATTCTCACCCAAACATTTCTGCAGACTTCCGTTGTGAATTCTCTGGAAGGTGAATTATCATGGAGGCTTGAGCAGGGCAGCCCCCTTCTTGGTTCCCCCTTTTTTGGCTGGCAATAAGAGGTACATTTAGGGAGAGCCATTGTCCACATTCCAGCTCCCTCACCCTGGAGCAGGCCCTGCTTAAGCTGGTACCTTCATCTCAGTGAGCTCAGCCCCAAACTCTCTGGGTCTTAGCTGGATTAAGGGCCGAGATTGTTGCTGAGGAGGAAGGAGGTACCTCTGTAATTGCTGTTTAAATCTGCCTAACAATAGCCACATGTGGAGCCCGATTTGAGGGTTATTAAACCTGAGCCCATTCTTCCCCTAAACATGCCTTTGTTTGCATAGCTGGGCAACTCAGGGAGAGAAAGAAGAGAAAGAGCCGCAGAGTTAGAAGCGGACTTCGGAGGCCCCATTTCCAGGGAAGAATGGCTCTTGGTTTGGCAGAGAAGCCTGGTGACCAGCATCTCCCAAGCCCTGACCTGGGCAAGCCACGTTCTGGGGGCACCGGGACCCATTGCCCAGGGAGCAGCTCTGACTGTGAGCCCAAGTCCCAGGCGGGGGCAGCTGCTTCGTGCAGCCTGGCTCTGTGTGCCTGTCTGGTTGGGGTGCTGTGATACCAGCTTTGGAAGCCAAGGTCTTGGTGGCTACAGGGCCCAGAAGGCAGGAGAGCAACTGGTGACTGAGGCAGAGGCCGAAGCAACGCTGGTGTTTCAGGAGGGCTCACATCCGCTTGCCGCCAGGCCCCTTTCTGGAAGAGCCCTGAGCTCAGGGCAGACCTCCTCCCCCTCAGATGGCTCTTACGGCTGTCCCCAGACACAGGGCATGGTCCGCCATGGAGAGCAGGATGACAATCTTGCAGAGATGTATCTTCACGGGTGACAGACCCTTTGATTGTTTTGGCTTTAAATTATTGACTTAAAACAACTTTGGAAACCAGCTTATTAATGTACAGTTTCTAGAAAGGAACCTAAAGCATAATAAAAACCAAGGGCAACAGGACAAATGGCGTTTGCATCATCTCTAGCTGAAGAACGTGAGAATTCTCACGAATCAATAGAAGTTTCTGTTTGGGAGGGTGGAGGGAGCAGGGAGCCCTCACACAGAGGTGGGTGCGGATGGCCACTGTTTCCGACGGGCGCTCCGGCAAAGTGTGCCGAGTGCCTTGAAAATGGGCACAAAGCTTTACCTTTTATCTATTTTTACATAGCTCTGTTTCATGCAGAATTCCCCCGCCCCCCATCTTTTTTTTTCTTTTGGTGATGGGCAGCAAATTTCCTTCTGTGTGTGCAGCTGTGACACATTTATTATAACTTTTGTATTTGCATTATATATAAACTCTTTACTGACATCACCATTTGCACTGTGACGTTGTCTGCAGATCACGCCTGCCCCACCAGCAGTCCATGTTATTCCATTTCTGAGAGCGCTTTGCCACCAGGCTCGGCTCTAGAGCCAAAGGCCAGAGTCGAGGTCGGGCGGGGAAGAAGGGAGAAATAGTGCGGGCTTTGGTGTTGGGCAAGGGGTCAAACCCTGGCAGTGTGCCCACCTCCTCGTGTGGCTTCAGGTAGGTCACCTGACCCTTCTGAGCCTCAGTGTCTGAGTCTTTCACCTGGGGCCACTGCTCACCCATGGGTGCAGTGGGAGGGGGCCAATGAAGGAGCTCAGGTGAAGCCCTTATGCACTGCAGCTGTGCGTGGGGAGCACCTGGTGAGCGGAGCATTGCTACTGGGGGTATCTGGCTCCTGTGACTCGGACTTACTCACCTGGGCCCTGGGAGCTTCAGCAGCCCACCAGGTCCAATCCCCTGCTTCTTGGCAGGACTGCATTCTAGGTAGTCCCCGGAAAGCAACTCATCCCCATGTCAGAGACCTCAGGAGGAGGAGAGCCCACGCTTCTGCTTACTAATGCATTCCAGCGGCTCACCCGCGGAGCCAGGAAGTCCTCCTGAGTGTCTACACCTAATCCCCAATGCCTGATTTGAAGCTTATTTTCTCTCGCTGCTTCCTGAGGGGAGGAAAGACAGATTTCCCTCATGCAGGGAGATGTCTGGCTTCTATGGCAAGAGCACTCCTTTTCAGGGTGATTTCATAGGGAGAATGTGAGAAGATTCTGGAGGAGGGGATGCTGTGGAGAGAGGGGTGCAATGTCCTGGCACCTGTCCCTGAACAGCCCTTGGAAAGGGACTGCATTGCTATACAGGCCATGTCCTCCCCTGGGATGCGGATGCTCATCTGCATCCTCCATGTCCCCACGTGGCTGTCACGGGGACCTGAGCCTCCCTCTGACCCTGGAACTGCAGCACACCCCCCTCACACCTCCTCCAGGGTCCCCCACCTCAGGGCCTGTATCTCTGTCTATCCATTCATAGACACAGCCCCACACATCCACCTGACCCAGCCCAAGTCTCGTTAGCTTTGTATGCTATAGCTCCTGAATCCCCCCACTTCTGTCCATGCACACTGGGGCCCCCCTAATCCGGTCCTTGATCTTTCCCCTGGGCAGCCGCCTCACTGCCCGCCCACTCCTCACCCTGCCCTCCGAGGCCCTCCCTCCACTCAGCACTCAGGCCAGATGCTGCCAGCAGAGGAGTGAGGATGGAGAATTACTTGGTGGGAGGGGAAGCAGCGTGTGCTGCTTGCCTGTGTGCATTGGGAAGCTTAGGTGGGTGGTTCAGGGCCCTCCCTCCCTCCAGTGTCAGTGCCCCTGCCTGGGCGGCTGTGTGGGGAAGGAAGGGGCCTGCAGAAAATGGGGCCCAGCCTAGTCCAGTCATGGGGAACTGGGTGGGCATGTGCCGTCTGGCTTGGGCTCCCCTAGCAGAAACACCCAGCTCAGCACAGTGTGGAGCTGAGCAGGGGGCCTGATTGCTGGGGGGTCGGCCTCCCTGCCTAGAGCCAGTCTGAGTCCTGTGGGAGAGGCAAAGGTCCTCTCTGGTCTCTGTGCCTCTCTCATCCCTGACTCTCTTTAATTCTTTCCATTTTGTTTAAGAAATTGATATATTGAAGACTTTGGGTTGCAAAGTAGGTCTGACCCCAAATGCAACCTCCAAGCTCCAGGTCCAGATACCCCTGCCCCACCCCTAGGCATGTCCCAAAAGCCAGGTGCACCTGCCCATGGGCTCTGGGCCTCTCAGGCAGGCCCGTTCTCTGACCTGGGGATGCCAGTTAACAAATTCATTTGGGGTGAGCTCTGAGATGAGGATAGGAGGCAAGAAAGAATTGTCTCCTGGAGTGGGCTCGGAGGGTTCTCGCTAACCTAATCCCTGTCAGGAAAGGAACAAGGAAGCAAGTCAGGCTTCCGAAGCCAAATCCCCTGCCCGAACTCACAGGCTCCTGCAGCGCTCCCTCCCCGGCCGCCCTCCTTTGTGTGGAAGCCGGTTGTGCCTCGGTCAGGGTTTCGGGAGGGGATGAGGATTTCATGTTTCACTCTTTCAGGTTTTCATATTTAAATTTGCTTTACTCTCTGGTTTGACTTTCCACTGACCCTTGCAGAATTGGAGTATTTCAAGGAGGGGAAAGAGATCTCATTATAGGAAATGAGAAAAATGGAGCCGAGTTTTAAAACTTTTAATGACTGCAGCACGGCGCTCCAAGTCGGCTTCGCGCTGGGGCCGAAGTCCCTGCCTGGTTACAAGTCTTGCAGGCCTGAGCACAGCCGATGACATGTGTTTAATTTTCGATGTCTGGGATACATTCTGAAAATAATGAAATCCAAATGTATGACCGAATTAGAGAACAATTTTTATCTGCGACAAAGAAGTTTTGAAAATAAGCGCCAACAGTTCGACCAAACAAAGCTTTAAAAGGCCCGCCAAGCCTTTGGTCATCTCGCCTGGACTTGTCCCAGCGGGTCTCCACGGCCGGGAGAGCTTTCCTTTCCTTTGTGTGCTAATCAGGCCTTATTATGTAGTTTTATACCCATTCTTCCTGCCCTTTCCCTGGGCGTGCGCTCTGCTCTGTGCCCTCGGCCCTGGAGGGAGCACATTTAGGGGAGCGAGGACCCTCTGCTGGAGGCTCCGCTGGTGAGGCAAAGGGCTCTTGTCCCAAACACCAGCGGAGGCCACTCTGCATCTGGCACATCATGGTGTGCTGAAGGCGCGAGGCCCCGCCAGTGGGAAGGGCACCACCATGAGCGTTGGGCCAGACAAGGCCTGTCTCTGGCTCTCACCTGGCCTGTGTGACTGGGGTGGGTCCCTGGCCCTCTCTGGGTCACACTGTTTGCATCTGAATGAGGAACTCAGGGATTCTGAGGGGCTGGCAGCGGCTGACCTCTCTGTGGTGCGTGCCCCTACTGCTGGGCAGTGCTCTGAACAATCCCCCTGCACTTCCTAGAAGCCCAGCATCTGGGATGATACAGAGACTCTGCCTGGGTGGGTTTCTTTATTGTCCCCATCCCAGGAGGTCCTCTGAGGTGTGTCAGCAGACAGACATGCCTACATCCGCTTGGGCTGCCAGAGTGGGTCCAGTGTCCAGCCATCTCCTCTGACCTTGGTGAGACTCTCGTGTGTAGACAGGAAGTGAGTTATGGTCATGGTCCTGTCTGATATCTTAAAACACTTGGCTTCTGGGGAAGGTAATTCTGTCCGTCTTGGGTACTTGTGCCTTGCAAATATTTATGGACTCTGATCCCCCTGCCTGGCGCCACCCCTTCAGCGTGGGTGCAGGGCTTTCCCTGGGAACTGCCCTTTCTCTGCTGAGTGCCCTCGTTCTCCTCACCAGCGCTGTTTGGCCAGGCTCAGCCCTCCCGAAGCACGGCCTCCCTTTGGTCGGTTCCCCAAAGCACGGTTCCATGGGCCATTGGGTACGCATTTCATTCACGGCTTGGGATTGTCTGCCGGTCATCCCAGAGTTAGGAGAAGGTGTCCCAGTGCTCTCCCTTGACTAGGGACCACAGACCAGCATGGAAATGGGGGTATAAGCCTGTGACACCCAGGCTGAAATGCCTGGGGCAAATCTTGGGCTTAGCGAGGCCCCTGGGCCAGGCTGGCCTCTGCAGAAATGAGCAGGTCGAGTTGTCTGCTGCTGTGGACAGGTGGTGGGTTGATGGGTAATGCCGAGTGAGCCTCTTCCACCTCTGCGTGGCCTTGGGCAAATTCTGCATGTCTTTGGGTCTTTGTGTCCCCATCTGTAAAAAGGGGCCAGCAGTCCTTCCCTTTTGTCACTGGGCTGGTGTGGGCACGCGTTTCAGCAGGCTGGAAGCACCATGGGAATGGGCTGGGAGGCACTGGTTTCTGGGAAGAGTGTTCAGGCTCAGATGTCTCATCACAGCACCTCGGGAACTGAGGAGTGATCTGAGTGGATGTTTCCTGTGGCCTGGGTGCTACCTGTCAGGTCACCAGCGGTAGGGCTCAGTCCCTAACACATTGTCTGGCAGGGAGGGGCTGAGTGGACTCAAGTTTGTCAGGGCGGCTGTAATGAGAGCTCATGCTTTGCAGGTATGAAGTGCAGCCGAGTGTCCTAACGTTGGCACCATCAGTTTGCAGCACCGAGGCTGGGTCTCACCTTCCGTAGACTGAGGGTATAAAGATGCAGGCGCATTTTACCAGATGCATATCAGAAGGGATCCCTGAGGGCCAGGCTTCGTGCTGTTTTTATTTTCTTTATTTTGTTTTAATGGGCTTTAGTTTTGAGACTGGTTTTACATTCACAGCAAAATTGAGGGGAAGGTACAGAGAATTCCAGTGGACCTGCTGCCTGCTCCCCCCACTGCCATGCACAGCCTCCCCCACCCCCCACTGCCAACAGCCCCCCCCCCCCGCCCCAGGGTTCTTCATCTGTTGCAGCCGGTGAACCTGCGCACTGCGTGGGCTTGGACAGGTGAGTGATGGTAACGTGTGCCCACGATTATAGATTGCATTACACAGAGTAGGTTCACCACCTTAGACTCCTCCATGCACTGCCCGTTTGTCCCTCCCTCCCCTTTCCCTGGAACCGCTGGGTTTATTGTCTTTATAATATTTCTTTTCCCAGAATTTTATATACTCGGAATCACACAGCGCACTGCCCTTCTCCGATCGGCCTCTTCCACTTAGTAACATGCACTCAAGGGTCCCCCTTGTCTTGTCATGACGTGGTGGGTCACTTCTCAGCACTGAGCAGTGTTCCACTGTCTGGGGGCACCGCCGCTTACCCATTCGCAGGCCGGAGGAAGGGAAGCTGCTTCTAAGACTTCGCAGTTATGAATAAAGCCGCTATAAACATGTGTGTGCAGGTCTCTGTGTGGACAGAAGCTTCCCACTCATTTTGGTGGGCACCAAGGAGTGCGGCTGTGGACTCATAAGGGAAGAGTATGCTCGGTTTCATAGGAAACCGCCACTCGGCCTTCCATGGCGGCCGTGAGTTCCACCGCTCCCCGCCCTCGCCAGCTCTGGGTGGTGGCAGTGTCCGCATTTGGCCACTCTGACCGGTGTGTAGTGGCAGCCTGCTGTTGTTCTCAGTTGCGTTTCCCTGATGGCATATGAGGTGGAACATCTTTTCATGCACTTTTCTGTCAAAGGCATCTGTTAAGGTTTTTGTCCAATTTTTTAAATTGAGTTGTTGGTATTCCCATTGTGCAGTTTTAAGAGTTCTCTGTGCATTCTGCTAGCAGCCCTTTCTCAGACAGGTCTTTTGCAAACATTTTCTCCCAGTCTGTGGCTTGTATTGAGGTCCTGGGTTTTGGCCTCTGGGACACTGTCCCTCCTCAAAGGGCCTGGTGTGCGACCCTCTGTCCCAATGACCAGGTGGTGCCCAGATCTGGCCCTGGCCCTCACAGAGGGCAGGCCATCTGTCAGTGCCTCTGGCATCAAGGACCGGTCATCAGTGCCCTGCCTGCCACTCCGCATGGCAGAAGCTGGTCCCCGTGAGGGGAGAGGGCAGGGTTAAGTGCAGTATCAGCATAAGCGGTTCTGTTACTTGTAATGCCGTCTGGTCACGAACAGACTTGAGGTCTGTCACTCCCCTAAGACGGATTGCAGGGGGCAGGAGGGGAGGAAGTTAGAACCTGTTGGTAGGATTCGTAGAGAGAGACACACGCAGCGAGACAACACTGAGTTCTCAGTCCTGGGATCTATTGGCCACACTTGGCCACCGTCCCAGGAGCTATGTGCGTAGGGCCTCTCTCCTCTCCAGGCCCAGTCCTGGCTCCATGGCATGACTGAGAGTCTCTGTAGCACCTCCTAGTCATCGAGACTGAGCACATGCTCTGTGCCAGGCCCTCCTTACAATGATCATCTCATTCAAATCATCCTGACAACCCAGGGGGAAGGTGTTGTTCTCATCCTCATTTTCAGGATGAATCAGCTGAGGATCAGAGAGGGGAGGAGACCCGCCCAGGGCCCCTGACCATTCGTGAGGAGCCCAGATATGAGCCCTGCCTATCTAGTCGCAGAGTCGGCACTCTAAGCACGACGCAGCTGGCTTGGCATTAGGTTCCAGGCTCATGACGGGGTGGCCCAGGGCAGCAGGAGGTGACTAAGGCTGAGAGGGAGAAGACAGTCACGGTGCTTCCCTTCCTTGTCCTCCCAGACCAAAGCCCTCTCAGCCCAAAGCCCTGACCTAATCCCTCATCTTCACCTCGTGGGCACTGGGCCTCGTGGGGAAGGCCAGTTCTTGGGGGAGCCTGGGTGGCCGTGGGAGCAGGGATGAAGAGATGGCAGGAAGCTGTTACTCATGCCACAGTGGCCAAGTGTCAGGTCTGAGCCAGTGCTGTGCCCGATGCTGGGAATACAGCAGTGAATGTGATGGATGAGGTCCCTGCCCTCCCGGGGCTCAAGTTCTGGGGAGAGATGGGGGCATGTACACAAGAAAATTGTCGGGTGCGACAAGTACACTGCAGGACATCGAAAGCAGGTGACATGATGGAGGGCTTTTTTTACACTGGGCTATTGGGATGGCTTCCCTGAGAAAGTGACAGTGCAGCTGTGACCTGCGTGTGGAGGAGTCAGCTGGGAGGAGGCTGGGGGGAGCCTTACTGGTGGATGGAACAGCAGGTCCAAAGGCCCTGGGGTTGAGCAAGCCTAGTGCACTGAAGGTGCAGACTGGACGAGGCAGCTGGAATTAGGGGTCCAGGGTGAGAACAAAGACACGGGTGAGATACAGTTCGGATCATGTGGGGCTGTCTGGGGCATTATCTAGGGGTTCCAGTTTAATTTCAAGTACAGTGGGCCCCTGGGGCGGTCACATGCTTAGCTTTGTGTTTTAAAAAATCCCGTTGACAGCTGAGTGGACAATGAATTGTAGGGAACACAGGTAAAGGCAGGAAGGTCAACTAGAAGGCCAGTGCGGGGATCTAGGTGCATGATGACGATGGGGTGGGTGCAGTGAGGGTGCAGGGCAGTGGGCGGGCCCAGCTGTGTTTCGGGGGTAGAGTCAGTAGGACTTTCTGGTGGACTGGCGCTCTCTCTGCCCAGTTGCTCGGGCTGAGAGTGACACCCAATTTCCCTCTCTCCCTTAGCCCCACAGCCGCTTGCTGAGATGGGGAAAACCTTAGAGGGAGGGCAGGCTCGGGTGGGAGGTGGAGGTCAGAAGTGCAGCTCGGGACTTGCCAAGTCTGAGAGGCCTGTTGGACGCGCAAGTGATGACACCAAGCTGGCTCTCACGAGAGCAGAGCTGAGTGGAGCACAGAGGCCGGGGATGGACACTGTGCATCACGGGCATGGCGGTGATGTTTGGAGCCACAGACCTGGGTGGGACAGTGGACAAAGGGAGGAGAGAAAAGGGCTCGGAAACGGAGTCCTTAGACAGTGCAGTCTGTAGATGTGGAGGAACCAGCAGGGAGACTGGGAGGGTCCCGGGGGTGGGAGAGAGGGCCCTGGCAGCATGAACTCCTGGGAGGAGGGGTTTGGGGGAAGGGCTGCTGAGAGAGGACTTTGGCCACCTGGACTGCTGGAGCTAGGTAAGAGCCAGCCCAGAGGGGAGGCAGGGGTGAAGCCCGGGTGGTGGGCCAGAAAGGACGTCAGCTCTGCCCAGCACTTCCACAGCTCTCGAGTTTTGCCAGAAGAAGCAGAGAGATAGGGTGGCATCTTAAGAGGGATGTGGGGGTCAAGGCAGGGTTGTTTTTGTGGAAGAAATTACAGTGAATTTGTATAATGGTGTGAATGACCCAAGAGGGAGGAGAAGTTTAATGGTCCAAAGAGAGAGGGAACATCAGCAGGAGTGACGTCTTTGCCTGGGTGCGGGAGGTGGGGCTCGGTGGCAGAGGAAGGAGCTGGCCTTGCATGGGAGCGGGGATACTGCTCTTCTCAGGCTTGGTCATGAATGGGAAGGCAGAGAGCGTATATTCGATGGAACTGTTCATATGGCTGTGTGACCCCCAGATTTCTGTCCCCAGACCAGACCTCTCCTCACATCCTTCTGCCCACCCACCCCTCGATGTCTCCAGCCACGTGCCTCTGAGTACACTTGTCTCTTCCCACCTGTGCACCCCATTTTACCCACTTCTGCTGTCCTCTGTGATTCAGCCCCTTCTTCCTCTGCCTTCCTCTTGTCCCCTTCCTCCAGGGAGCCTTCCCAGATTACCTCAGCTCACAGGACTTTCTCCCCAGCTGAGCCATTGGAGCCCTGATGATCCAGAACCCAGACGGACCCCTGGTCACTAGGACTCAAGTGCCAGCAGGAAGCATGCTGCCTGGTCACATCGGTTGTGCGATTGTCATGAGGTCTTTTGTGGCTGGGGCTCATGCTTTTAGTTTGTAGGGTAAGAGGGAGAAGATTGAGGGCTTAGGTTCTGAGTCTCTCTGATCCGGGTTCAAGTCAGAGGTCTTCTCTACCTCTTTGAGCCTCAGTTTCCTCATCTGTAAAGTAAGGTTAATAATGGGACTCATGTCACCGGCTTTTGGCGGAAGTTAAGTGAGATACAGCATATAAACCGTGTCTGATGCATCACTAGCACTCAATAGCTATCATCATCTTCGTTATTAATGTTATTTTTGTCCCTACCATTTTTTTTAGTGGGATCTTCATTAGGGAAGTCACCTGGCCATCCAATGCCTCAGTTTTCTCATCTGCAAAATGGGGCTGATGACAGTACCTTCCTTAGAGGGCCGCTGAGTTGAAGGAGTTGAGGTGTGTAAAGTGGATAGTATAGCAGCCAGCACATAGCGGGTGTTTGAGAAGAGGAGCTTCCTGCTGCTGCTGGCGATGACGGTGACAATAATTATCACTTTGTATTCCTGTCTCCCCTGCTGAACCCCACCGAGATGGTGGAGCTGGTCCCTGGGGGTCCCATGCATTGGCAAAGGTGACCCCACCACCACCCCTTCCAGGCTCAGATCTTCCTGTGTTGCTTCTCACACTTTCCCACAAACCCATTCATTTCTGGCTTCAAGGTTACAAGGCTTTGGCCCTTTAAATTTCATTTTAAGTCCCCCTAGTGCTTTAACGAAGGTCAGACTGTTTAGGGCATCTTGGAGAAGTGTGGCCGACAGTGCCCTTTTAGTTTACATGAAAGCAGAGGGACACACCTGGGCCCAAACATGTATCTGTGTAATGAAGAATAAAAATCGCAATCCCCACAGCAGGCTGGGCTGGTGAACATCAGGTTTAATAGAGGATTAGGAGGAGGAATTAAAGTTGCCCAAGGGGTACACGGGGAGACTTCAAACACCTTCCAGAAAACAAATTAACATGATTTTCAGAAATCATTTACCAAGGGCGGCTGAGGGTTTTCCTCAGGCTTCCCCTCTTTCTTTTGAAATGTACTTTTACCACTTGTATAAACAGTTTGGGCCCGTGACATGGGGCTTCCTGTGCTGCCTTCATTAGCTGGTGTCTCTGCGAGAACTCGGCTCATTATCTGGGTGATTTGATTTCAGAGGCTGCAGCTGCTGCTGCTGTGCCCGCCCGGGGCCACCCTCTCTTCTTTTCCCTTGCCTAGTGGCGTGGAACTGGTGGGTTTGTGGATCACCTGTTTCCACATTTCCTCACCCAAGCCTGGCTTCCCAGAAGTGCCCTTGATCCCCCAAGAACTGGACTCCTCAGGCAGGGGACAGCTTCTGGGAGGGAACGGTGGGGGGCAGTGTCTGGGAGGTTGGAGGCTGGGCCCACTTCAGGATCCTCAGAGAACTTGGCAGAGTTGGCCTTCAGTGCCCAGCCTCCATGGGGCCCTTTGTTTATTTCCCCTTGCCCTTTCTCCGGGTGCATCTGCAGTGAAATGCATGGCCTCTGCAGGTACAGAGTCCCCCATCACTGGAGGTGATCAAGCAGTGTCCTGGCCAAGGTTTTGAGGGAGTTTGTGGACCTGGATGGTCACTAAAGTTCCTTGTAAGCCTGAGATTCTGCAATTTACATGTTGTAAATAGAGTTTGAGCAGGGTCGTGCTGAAGCTTCACTGCCACAGGGACACCTGTGATAGAAGATACCGCACCTGGCTCCAAACAGTCCCCGTCACTGACCCCTGTTCTGCTGTCCTCGCTCGAGGCAAAAGAGATGGTGCCCTGTTCCCTTCCGGAGGTTCCAGGTCTGTGTTCCACTGTAGGGTTTCCCTTAGAGATTTAATTCTGCCAGATGAAACTCCAAAGGCTGCCTGTCTGGGTTTCCTTTTATTTTTATTTTATTACTATCCTCACTTGAGGACTTTTTTTTTCATTGCTTTTAGAGACAGAGAAAGGGAGAGAGAGAGAAACATTGATGTGAGAGAGAAACTTCGATCGGTTACCTCCCATATGTGCCCTGACCAGGCAGGGATCGAACCCACAAACTGGGTGTGTGCCCTGACCAGGAATTGAACCCGCAACCTTTCCATCTACAGGACGATGCTCCAACCGACTGAGCCGTACCGGCCAGGGCTGGATTCCCTTTTAAAGCTCCTTTTCTTCTGGGTCAAACAGGGCAATGAATGCAGTAACCACAGCTAGCACTTGAGAGTGCTTGCTGTGGCCTGACACTGCTTGAAGCACTCGTTTGCTCAGAACCACTCAGGACGGGTTACTGTCCTGCCCTCCCTTCACAGAGGTGGGAACTGGGGCCCAAGGAGGGTCCTCGCTCGAGGCCACAACTGGTAAGTGATGCATGCTGACACTTAATAATCAGCTGCTGGGCTCTTCACAGGAAAGTGGAGCTTTACTCGACCTTTCCTAAGCTTTGCCAGGAAGCCAGGTGGTGTAGCCCTGGTTCTTGACCTCCGGAGGGTGCTCAGTGACATTAGTCCCTCTCAGCTTGCTCAGTGCCTTGTCCAAGCCTGACAGGGGCAAGTGGTGAGTGTAGAATTGCCTTTCCCACAGAGAACAGAGCTCCCATGGACTGGTCAGGCGGTGCATTTGTGCTGGGCCAATGGGTGTGCCATCTTCTAGAAGTTTCCCTCACCTTTGCAAATGGACTGACGGTTGGAGCTGAGCTCTTTGAGGCTGATTCACCCCGAGTTCACATGAGGCCACTTGCCCATGTCATGCCTCTGCTTTCTGCCTGCTGCTCTTGGGCAGTGACTGTGGGTGCCTGTGAGGCAGGGAGGGAGCGTCCTCATCCCGAGCAGGGGTGTCTTAGCCAGGGAGGAAGCGCAGGCTCCCCTGGGCCATGGTGAGGAGCTTCGGCAGTCCTGTAACCCTGCTTCTTCTGGGAACTGCACTTAAGTTCCCCCCCCCCCCCAGCCCCCTGCCACACACACAGCTGCCTGAGCTGCTCTCACAGGGTGCTTTGGTCTTATGTCACTGAGCCATGGCCCCCCTGGCTGGGCTGCCAGGAGGGAACAGGTGAGTTCTGTGGGTTCACAGGTCTGACTTCACCCACAGAAGAATTTCTCTTGGCAGAGAAGGGGTGACCCTGTTCCTGAGCACATCAACGGGGCACACGCTGTGCTGAGCTTGTAACCCCCAGCTCTCCTTCCTGCTCACGATGGTCCAGGGCTGCTGTCTGCCTGAGGCTGGTGAGGGGGAGGGACAGCCAGCAGAAGCGGCTTGCTCAGGGTCACACAACTGGACCTGGACTCAGAACGGAAGCCTGCTCGTAGCAAGCGGGCTTGGAGGGCCTGGTGGGTTTGGTGACCAGCTGGAGGGAGAGGGTGGGGGAGAGGGGGTGACAGGATGTGAGGCTGGGCTTGGTGGTGGCAGCGGCCGCTTATGCCCCAAATGTCAAAGGCCCAGTTCAGTGGTGTGCTGGTGAGTGCTGAACAACCAGCTGTCCAGGGGGAGAAGAAGGAAAAAAGCCCTGATCTGCCGTTTGCCGACTAAGTGTTCCCGCCACGGCCAATTTCAGGCTATTAGTGTAATGTCACTGACCACCAAGTCCCCAGGAGCCAGCCAGTGTGAGCCGTTGCCAGTGGCTCCTCCCTTGGGTTCTTGTGTTGGGGTCAGTTTGGGAGACAGCAGAGGGGCAGTAGGAGCGGAGGTGACTCCATCAGGGCTCTTCTTTAAACACGCAGCTCTCAGGTCGCCTGGTGTTGGAAAGGAGGGCCGGAGAAAACTGACCTTGGAGGCCAGAGGGGGCAGGGCTTGGGGCAGGCAGGGCGGGCGGGGAAAGGACATGATCCCACTGTATTCGGTGAAGTAAAGGCCTTTCCCTCTGGGTCTCTTGCTCTAAAAATGCATGTCTCAGAGGGAGGCTTTGGAGGCAGTGAGACTGAGCACTCCCAGCTCTCCTCCCTTCCTGGGTCAGTCCGTCCTGCGCAGTCACATGGGAGCCGCCGGCGATTTAATGGCAGCGGCAGCAGCATCATGTACCCATTCTTCTGAGAAAGGGCCTGGGAATTTTCATTTGGGAACAAAAAAATTTTATTGGAAATAAACCCAGTTGGGGAGTTTAGGGCAAAAGGGGACATCAGAGTCAGTGCTCAGCTGTGACAGAGGCCTGCTGAGCTGCTAGGACAACTTGGAGGCCGGGGAGAGTTTGGTGAGGGCATCCTGCCCCGACCCCGGGTGGGCAAAGGGACCAAGGCCAGAGAGATGGAGGCCAGGCCCCGAACCAGCAGCCCAGACTCCCCGAGGAGAGGTGGGTTCAGATGCACTCTGAAACTGTGCAGGATCTGGAGGTGTAGGGGGCTGGGTAGGAGTCTGACGGTGTCCGGGTGGCTGTCATTCTTTTTCTTATCAGATCCACTCGTGCTGCATTTGGTGGTGCAGAAGCCGGCTCTGCCAACTTCAGTCCCCAGGTATCCTTGACAACTGCCTCTGGTTGGGTTTGGCCTCGGGAGGCACTGCCGGGAGACGGAGACGGGAGGGCAGGTGGGAGGGAGAGGAAAGGGTGCCTCTTCCCTCTCTGTGGCTCAGGGGGCACCACCGCCTGTAGCAGCTGTCTCTTTCATGGCCCCACCTGCCACTCACTTCATCTCCTACTGGGTGACCCTGGCTCCTGGGCCCTGGAAGCACTTTTGTCTGCTGTCCCTCTGGTCCCAGGGTTGGTGTTGGCTTTCTCTTGCTCAGGCTGATCCTGTGTCACGGTCCCCTGCTTATCTTTGCTGCCCCTCCAGCTTCATGGCTATGTTGCCCTGATGTCTTGCTTCCCTGACCGACGCTGATTGATCCAGCCTTCCTCTCACAGCGGGAAGGGGTGAGGTGTAGAGAGGCCTCCTGGGCGCTGGGGGGGTGGGGTCTTGGGTGAGGCCTGGTGCCTGCTGGCCTTCCAACTCAGCCTGACTGTGTGGTCCCCAGACCTCTGAGGCTTTGGTGGTGACTTCCAAGGCTGACTCTGGGTCCCCTGTATGCCATTGCACCGGGCTGTCTTCTAGAGGCCAGGTTCTTGGCTTAAGGAGGGACCCATTTTCATGTGGTTCCATGGGGTCAGAGCTGGCCCCTGAAGCCCTTGCCAGCACCTACACGCTGACTGGCTGGCCTGTCAGTCTGTCCTTGCTCACGCTGCCCTGCCCTGCCCAGGGCAGGAGGCCCTCTGGCCCCAACCTCCCTTCCTGAAGGTTTTTGGACACCTGTATCTGAAGAAGGGGTGGGGCTGGAATTCTGTCCAGAAGGAGAAACACTTGCCCACAGTTGTGTATCAGGGACAGGAAGGCTCAATTCCTGTTGACTTCTAGGCCCCAAATGAGGCTGCAGGGCTTCTAGGAACAAAGTTTGCAAGTCAGCAGTCTGGTCCAGGCATCCATTTCATGTATGAAGAAAGAGAGGCCCAAGAGGAACAAGGACTTTCCCCGAGTCCCTCTGAGACAGTGGCAGAGCAGGAGCTCAGGCCTTGGCCTAGCCCTGTTCCTCCAGGACCTTAGTGGCTCTGCGAAGCACAGTGGGATGGGCCAGAAAAGTCACGTGGTGAGGACAGTGGCCTTGCTGAGAGGCCGGCCTGCTGTTGGAAGAGGCCTCTGAGGGGCCCAGGCAGCATGGTGCACATTTCCCAGGACTCCCTGCACCCAGCAGCCTCCTTCGAGGTCTGCAGAGGCCTCTCTGGAGCCCAGGGGCCTGCCCCAGCTGCCAGTCTCCAAGCTTGGGGCGCGCGTGCGCAAATGCCTGCACTGGGTGCGGCTGCAGCAAATCCCCAAGCACACATCACAGGGTTGTGCAAGAGCTGTGTGGCAGTGGCTGTGCTCCTGTGACCTTGCATGGAACTGAGAATGCTGCACTCTTTGTGAGAGAGCACTGACTCAGCGGTGCCAGGCCCTTTGGGGGTGTGCCAAGGGAGGCCAACCTGGTGGGGACACCCCCCAGGGCGGAGGCAGTGTGTGCAGAGTCCTGCAGGACACCACAGCAGGGGAGAGTGGGCAGTGCCCTCTGCCTGGGCTGGTGGCCTGCTTGTGCACCCAGCCAGTCCCTCCCACTTCCCCCTGCCCCCTGGCTGACGAGCTCCCCAGTGCTGCTCTTGCCGGCAGCAATCTTGGGTCTGCACACGTTTGAGGTTTTGGGTACCTAGAGGCAGGCCAAGCAAGGACTTCAGTGGGTAATTCCATCTGAGTGGGAGAGCGTGTATGTATTGCAGAGTGTCCCAAAAAAGATACCTGGGGAGGTCTGATCACAGAAGGCCTTCAGTGAGAGGCTGGCACCAACTTTAGTCTGTGAAAGTAGGGAGCCACAGAAGGTTTTGGAGCAGGTGGATACTGAGGCCAGAGATATGCTTCAGGAAAGTGGGGAGGGAAGCAGATGGAGCCCATGGGTGGAGCTGGACCAGGGTGGGGCAGTCCAGGGCGAGGCCACACCGTTTGCAGACACCAGCACAGGAGAGGGCTGGCTCAGGGCAGTGGCCACAGGGACAGCCAGCCAGGCCTGGCCATTCTCACTCTGCCAGCCCCTGGGGTCTGAGGAGGTGATGCTTCCCCCATGCAGGACAGTTTGGGCTCAAGAACAGGAACGGGAAGGGGTGGTTGAGAGCACCCTGCCACGTGCTGGCTGGCACCACGGGCCAGTTACTTAATGACCCATTAAGTTACTAAGTTGTTAAGCACACTGAGCTTCCGTTGGCTCCTCTGCCAGTTGGGAATGACATGCACTTTGTAGCGCTGTTAGGGGGAATGGAGGTAAAGCGCCTGGCCTGGCACCTGCTGCGGAGTGGGAAGTGCTCAGTAGCTGGAGGCAGAGAGGAGGAGACCTAGCCGTGTGCTGTCTGGTGGTCCCTCCCAAGGGTCCAGTCCAAGGCTGCATGTCGAGGGTCTTCCCAACCTCCTAGCTTCAAGGCCCTGTGCTTAACAACCTCTCTGAGGCACCCTAGGGTCAAGGTGGGGTGACTACTAGGGCCTCTCCCCTCTCAAAGCGCGTCCTCACCTCTCACTGTGCCTGTGACATGGATAAGGCAGGAACCAGCCTGCCCTTTCTACCCACCCCCCCGGGGTCACTGGGGGGTCATGTCCTGAGGTGCCACACCCTGCTGGCTTTGGAGCTGGAGGGGAGATTTGCCAAGGAGGCGGCTGGTGTGGGGCCCGGCCAGGCAGCTTACACTGTCATTTCTATTCCATTCCTTTAGTGACCGTCATTGTCAAGAGGGTTTCAGTAAAGAGACAGGGAAAGATGGTAGACATTAGCTGACAAGGGTTTTCCGGGAGGAGGACTGACTTCTCTCCCATTGAGGGTGGAGCTGGGGGGCATGGACAAGCTCCTCCTCCTCTTGGAGGGTATCCCCAGTCACCTTCCAGGGGGTACTTGAGCTGAAAGATGGGGCCTTCTTGTGGGTGTACTGGGGCCACTGGCAATGTGGAAGAGCGTGGGAGCCTCCGTGGGGTCAGCTGAGAGGTGGTGGGCACGGGGCCAGGCCCCGGGGCTCCTGGAGGGGCACTCCCTCCCTGGGAGGTGGGTGGTGCTGCCACTGAACAGTCCTGGGCCTGTCCCTCTCTGCGGGTGCCATGACCCGGGTGACCTGCCTGCTGCCTCCAGCGTGTGGCTGCCAGGCCTTTGTCTCTGTAGGTTCCTGGACCCCACCTCACACCTGAGTGGTGAGTGGAGGTGACTTCCTTGGCAAACAGGGCACTTCTGCTTCCCTTCGAGACTGTTGAGGCAGGAGGCTGTGTTTGTCAGGGTGGAGGCAGAGAGTGTGGGGGCGAGAGAGAGGGGGAGAGAGACTGGTCACCAGGAGGGTAAGGAGCTGGCCCTTAGCTCACACGGACAGCCTGCAGCCCGAGTTTTGGTTTCCTGGGCCTTAGAGGGACTCTGTGAGAACCGCTTCCGCCAGCCTGTGGAGGAGCAGACTGAGGAGAGATTTCCCTCCCTGGACGTTCCTGTGCTGAGGAGCACCCTCAGCAAAGACTGAGGGCTGGTGGAAGGCGTGGAGAAGGAAGGTTGCTTCTGCTCCACACTGGGTGCCCGGGGAAGCTGAGTCTCAGGAGAACGTCAAGTCCATGGTTGTGCTGGGGGCCTGCGCGCGGGCAGGTTGGGTGAGCTGACCCCTTGACCAGCTGAACCTGGGGCCTGACCTCTGAGGTGGCTGGTCTTGGCACCTACCCTGAGGACGTGTGCCAGTGGCAGGATCAGCACCTGGGCAGGGTGCCAGGTCCAGCCCCGTTGCTGAAGGACTCCCCCTGCAGGCGACCACAAGCTCTGTTGCCCGTGACTTGGGAGGCCCCCATAAAACAGAACCATGGTGCTCTTGTCCATACTGGCGGGGGAGACAAACCAAACCGAGAGAGTGGATGCAGTGCTCCCAGCTCTATATTTTCTTTCCCATAAACTTTTAGTTAAACTGTTGGCACTTGTGGTATCTTCATCCCTGGGAAGCACTTGCAGGTGTCAAAAGCGTGGAACCATCGGAAAACCTGCGTGAGTGCAGTGAGTTGGTTCACACAGCCCCGTGGGCATGGCTGCGATGGGAACTTTATTCGTCCCTGGCAGCCAGGTGGGTGCATTTTCAGATGGTAAGCTCGTGCCTAGTCGTGCGCTGGAATTCAGCATATCCATGCCTGGCTGTGTTCCCTGGGGAGGGGGGGCTTGGTAGCAAGTGCCTAGGCCCTCGAGGAGGAGAGAAGATCAGGGACTCGGGGCCCTGTTTCTTCTTCCAAATGTATCTGATCTGATCTAGATTATCTGGGTACCCGCTGGTGACCTCCTGGTATGGTGGCATCCCTTAAGGAACACTGTGTATCTTCATGCTGGTGTCAGTGTATTTGATTGCTCATGTTTGCTTCAAGGGAAGGCCACACACAGCTGTGCCCACTGTGCAGAGGAAGTTTATTCTGGTTGCGTTAGTTCAGATGGAGGAAGCAGAGGGCAGGACAAAGCGCACGCCTGGGGTGGGACCAGAGGCCTCGACCCTGTTTGCTGGTGGCCAGGGTCTCAGCTTGACACGTGGCAACTCGCTTGAGTTTGTTGGGAGTGATTGTGTCAGGAAATAAGTGAATAAGAGATTTCTGGAATTAGGATTGGGAGATTGAATCTATTTCAGGCACATTTTAGTGCCCCCCCAAAAGCTAGCATGGCTTCTAGTGAACAGAGGGATCGAGAACTCCCTCATTAAAGTGGGTGCTGCTGGCTTACGTGCAGGGTGTTGGTTTTGCATTACAGCTGGTTTTCTTCACAGGCAGGACCTTCAGTTGTTAATGCCACTTTGCTTGCACACATGTTTGCAGGCATTCGCTCTCTGCATCAGTGCTAATACATCAAAATACAGGAGCAGAGCTGGCCTGAGGCCGCTCTCTCCGCGACTAATATTAAACCCATTCTTGGCCATTTAACGTCAGAAAAACCTGAACATCCCATTTTGTTTATATTTCATTTGCAAATTTGTTTTAGTTTTTTACACTTCAAGAGTGATAGGAGGAGTCAATAGTTCTGGCTTTTGTTTCTATGTAGGTGTTCGTTTACTAGTATATTTACTGAGCTCCCGTGTGACAGGCATGTTCTTGGGACTGAGGATGTGGTGTGAACAGGACAGGTAAAACCTGTGTCCTCACGGAGTTCATAATCTGGAGAGGAAAATGCTACAAACAAACAGACAAATAAACACCGACCAAACAACAACAGTAAAAAGCTTACCCTCAAACAAGTGAATAAATACACAATGTAACATTAGGTGGACATGAAGAAGTGGTTGTCTGGGTCAGGGCACAGAGCTGATGAGGAGTGGCCCTGAGACAGCAGGGGCAGGACAGGCCTCTTTGAAGAGGTGACGTCACCCAGAGACCTGAATGACACACTGATCAGGAGAAGGAAGTTCTGGCTCAGGGAGCAGCAGGTGCCAAGACCCTCAGAGGGGTGTGGTCAGTATGTGTATGTAATATTGTTTTGTTATGCTGTATGAACAAACACTGATCATTTAGCAATGCATGGCAAGACTGGGCACTTGGGGCTTGCGGGCCTGTGGCAAGCAGCCAGTCTGGTGAGGGGCCTAGAGGACCCCAGTCCCAGAGAGAGAAGCAGCCTGTGGAGGCAGCAGGGTTCCCTCAGGTCTGCAAGCTGAGAGGCAGGGACAGCCCCTTGGGCTGAAGGAGAACAGAGCTGGGAGTGGCACCCCCATGTCATATACTGTCCCCCACATCATGGCTGTCCAGAGCAGGGGTTCTTGGCTTCAGCATGAGTCAGAATGAGCCGGAGGGCTTGTTAAATCCGGGCTGCCGAGCACCACCCCCAGCTTTCAGGTTCAGGAAGTCTGGGGTGGGGCCTGAGAATGCATTTCACCTGAGTTCCCAGGTGACGCTGCTGCCAGTGGTCCAGGGACCCCATTGTGAGACCCAGTGCTCTAGGGCAGCTGTGAACGTGCTCTGGCATCCATGGCGTGACCATGGGTGGAGAATGAGGATCGAAGTCCTCAGTCTAGGACCTGTTCAGGTTGCACAGGCGGCTGGCTGGCTCAGTGGCCCTCCTGCAGAGTCCCAGCCATGATTCTGGTGCTCTGAAGGTCATGACTGGGTCAGCAGTGTCCCTTGCTGAATGCAGGCATGTGTATGTGACAAGCATTGCCCAAGCATCAGCGAGTCCTTGCTTGCCGCTCTGGACACTAAGGCCAGGAGCTCAGGGGTCAGGACCTACAGTTGAGGTAGGTGGAGTGGGGGTGGGGCACAGCCCTGGGTAGTCAGTGCCCAGTCAACACGGGCGGAGGCTGAGGGGTGGCAGCACGGATGCCACCACCTAGAGGTTCTCCTCTCTGCCCTGCCATCCTGGGGCCGGCAGCTCTGTGCTCCTCTTTCTCATCTTCCCTGGCCCTCCCTCAGGTTAGTCTTGTGTCCCAGCATGGGTGTGAGGACCCTCTGCAGGTGGTTTGGGGATCTAGAAATGAGGCGTGGCGGTGCTGGAGATGAGCCCCTGATGCCTGGCTTGATTTTCCCGAGGGAGGCCTCTGCTGTTCCTAGGTGTTCACCTGTGGGAGTGGGCCTGAGCATCGAGGGAGAAGGAAGGAGACAGGAGGTGGCAGGCTGAGCTTGCGGCCCGAAGCATGGCGGAAGCTGATGGGAAACAGCTGAGCCAAGGGCTCTGCACAAGTGGAGAAGTCGTGCTTCTGAAGAAGCTGTAGAAAATTGATTTTTCGCAGCTTCTGCGGTCATCCTGAATGGATTTGGCGGAGTGGAGACTGGTCCCATTTCTCATCTCTATCTGCTCTATGCTGCCAGCTCAGATGTTGAGTGGGCCTCTCCCAGGGGCAGAGGGGCCGGGCCAGCACCACCACCTACACCTCCCACCGCCCTGTGCAGACGGGACAGGGAGTAGGGCCCTCAGCCTCCAGCAGCTCCATCCTGCTGCTGGCTGTTTTGGGCCTGATGCCATCGATGTGAAAAGTGCATGTGTGCATGCAGCTGAACTGGGGTTGAGGCATGTGTACCGGGCTGCAGCTGTGGGCCTTTGGTGTCTAGGGCGTGGTGGATGCCTTGGAGAGCTCAGCCTCTCTGGGTCTGTTCAGTCCCTCAGTGGGTGTTGGGGAAGCAGCAGTCAGCCAGATCAGGTCTGAGGTAGCCTCAACCCCGGGCACTGGGCAGCCTCACCAGGGGCAGGACCTTGTCTGGGAACAAGGGCTAGCCTCTGGCCCATTTCCCCTGCATGTATGGAGGGTGGACTCAGTGCAGACCCGAGGGAGCTGAGATTCCCACAGCCAGGGAGGAAGCGCAGCCACAGACTGACAGTTCCCGGAGCTCCTGTTGGCTTTGGATGATTTCATGGAAAACTTGGCCGGGAGGCAGGGCTGTGACCTCTCGGCCCAGCATCCAGCACAGGGAGTAGCTCAGCCTTCCAGAGACATGCAATCTGGGCGGCCACAGCTTGTCCTGGCTGAGTGTGTGGGGGCAGAGGGCCTGGCTCCGTACCTCCCTGGCCCCAGCCCGCTGCTTGGCTGCAGGGAGGCACTGATCCCTGCCTTGCCCTGATGCTGGGAAGAGCCAATGAGACCAGGCCTCGAGCACCTCACCTTCTGCCCATGTGTGGGAGCAAAGAATCAGATACGGGAGCCTAGGCCACGAGTGGTCATGTTTGTTGAGTTTTGGATTTGGGAACGGTCATCTTCCCTGGTGGTCCTCGCCAACGTGGCATATCTGTGCTCCTTTCCCACCCCGAGCAGCATGGCCTGGTGTCACTCGAATGTTTCCATTCTGCTGGCCTCACCGGAAGGAGCTATACATACACGAACACTCGGCCAGAAAACAGGAAGTTCATCCGGGGTTCTGATGCTGAAAGTCCTGAAAGGTGGCAAGTGCTTCTTTTTCCGTGTTTTGTTTGCAGAGGCAACGTGTTGCCTGCCCACACCTGGCAGCCCAGGTGCTTGAGCTCAGGGTTGCCATGGGGATGAGGGGAGGGGAAGGAGGGGAGAAAAGGGGCGCATTGGCAGCTTATGAAGATAGGGAGTAAGGATACTTTCTGTAGGTAAAAGATACTTTCTGATGGGAGCCCAGTTGGAAATAATAATGAGGGTATGGTGATGGTGTTATGGATATCATTAATTTCCCCCAACTGTGGCCCCATCAGGGCTTATATCGCATTCCATATACGTAATATGTCAAAGTATAATGTACTAATAATTGTTATTGAAGAGGAGCTAACTTTTATTATTCTTTTATCGGCAGGCACTGCTAAGCACTTTAATATCTGTTATTTCATGTAGTTATCTCAAGAACTTCATGAGTAACCATTATTTCTATTGTAAAGTGAGGGAGACAGAGGTTGCGAGGTGGACTATTTTGTCTGAGGTCCCCCAAGGCAGAGCAGGGGAGCCCGTAGCTCCCGCCCTGGATGTGGACCCTGAGGAGACCACTGCCTGCCTGTGGGGTTGTGCTCGGGGTGACAGACAGCAGGAGGCGCGAACGCTTCCATTACATTATGACAAGGACAGAGACGCCAGCAGCAGTCCGGCGCCAGGGCTCCGGAGCCAGGCTGCCTGTGTCCAGTTGCCCAGACCGTGGCTCAGTAGCTGGGTTGTCACGGGCAAGTGACTGATCTCCGAGCCTCGTCTCCTGACCTGGGCCTCCCTCGGGGGCGGTGGTGGGGCTAAGTGGTCAGTACGCCACTGAGAAGGGCGCTGTCCGTGTCACTGTCACCCTCCGTGCCTGCTGCCAGGTCCACCTGGGAGGGGCTCCGTGGGCTCGGACAGAGAGACTGGCCTGTGGCAGGCACCCACGCACTCACTGTGAAGGGGTGCAGTTGACCAGGTGGCCCGGAGGTCTCCTGTCACCTTAGAGAGATCCACTCTCTCTAAGGAGCTTCCCATGAACCTGTGGGTTTGTGGCCGGGTTCTCAACTCTGTTCCATTGGAGAAACCGTATGATTTCGCTCATATGTGGAATAGAAAACAAAAAAGTAGCAAAACAAAAATGAACTAACAGGTGCAGATCACAGAACAGTGGTCATGGGAGGGGGAGGGGTGGGGGGAGAGCGAGTGGGGTGATGGAAGGAGTCTAGACTTTGGGTGGGAGCACTTGTAGAGTACACAGATAGCAAATTATAATGTGCACCTGAACTTTATATAATGTTATTAACAGATGTTACCTTAATAAATTTTTTTCAAAAAGAGATCCTCCCTACAGATGCCTACCTGAGACTGACCCACAAGTGGGGCTGAGCCTGTCTGCCATCCGCACTTGCTGGTACACTGCCCCGGGGCTGCTTGGTGGGCCAGGCTCACGGTCCCGATGGTGCCCGGGCCTCTCCGAGAGCCAGGGGATGGCGGACTCCCGCTCTCCTGCCTGTGAGGGGGGTTGCAGGGACTCTGCTCTTCTCTGAATACTGGTGTACGAACTGTGGTTCCCAAGCCCTCCCCCAGCCTCTTGGGGTGGAGAGAGGGTCTCCCCAAGAGCCAGGCTGGGGCAGGAGGCCGAAGAGCCCATCAGGGTCAGCAGATAGGCCTCGGCTCTCCCCTAGGACAGCATCAGCTTCTCCCCTGGCTCGGGCCACGTTGTTTTGGAGCACGTGGTACACACTCCTGACACTGTGGAGTTGCTCGAATTAATGAACTCATTTTTCCTGAACCCCGAGGTTGAACTTGAGTGAGGAGTTCAGGGCTCTTTTGCCGAAATCCAATAGATCAGGAGAACTCATGTTACAGCATGTTTTCAACCTTGATCAAATGCACATTTTGTATGGTAGGGCCTCCTCCACACCTGTATATTTCCAGCTGCAAGGCCTGCTCGGAACTGGGGCTGGCCAGGGCAGTGGCTGGAGCTGGGGCCAGGCTTTGTGGGGGCCAGCCCCCTTCCTCCCCTCCACCCTTCGGAGTGCCATTACTAAGAAGGGGTTTGAAGATTTTCCTGGAACGTCCTGGTTTCAGGGCTGAGTCATGGGATCCCAGCTCAGCTGTCCTGTGTCTCTGCCTGTGAAGACCTGCTCTGCCTGCCTCCCCTCCAGCAGAGTGCCAGGCCACAGGGGCCACTGCAGCTCCTCAAGGTCAATAAGGAGTTGATCCCTCTTCCACCGTCAGCCCATAGCCCACAACCCACAGCCAGGCCTGGGCCTAGGGGGGTGCTCAGTGGGGGCCTGGGGAAGACATCACTCTCCAGAGCACACAGCCTGTCTCCAGCAGGACAGGGGCTCCCCAGGGCCAAGGCTTCATGCGTAATGTAAGCTGAAAACCACAGGAGGCAGTGGAGGTTCAGATGCAGGGATGGTGGGGCTCAGGAGGGAGTTTGCACAAGCAGGGCGGACTTCCTGGAGGAGGTGAAGTGGACAGGTTTTCGTCAGACTGATGTGAAACTTCCCAGAAAACAATGTTGCTCCCCAAACACTGTCCTCTGCCATCTGGACCCTGGGGGTGGTCTGTTTCCAGGAGGGTTTGGGGCAGGTGGCCCAAACCAGTGGTTCCTAAACCTGGCCCAGCATCCTGGTCACTTGGGAGTGGTCACACTGTGGGTGCACAGCCCTGCCCCAGACTTGCCTGAGCAGTTGCCCTTGGGTGGGATCTAGACATCTGCAGTTACAAAGCTCCTCAGAGGGTTATGAAGCTGGGCCAAATTCCAGATCCCGCCTCGCTGCATGGGTCAGCTCTCCTCCGTGCACTTCCTTTCCTGCTGATGGCCGTTTGTGGTTCAGGGACCTCAATCAGTGGAGAGAAGTTTGGTGGAATCTCCATGGGTTTCCCTGTACCTGTGGCCCAACAGCAAACTCCCAACTCCATGAGGGCTGCAGAGGCACCTTCCGGATTATGGGGGCTCTGGGCCCCAGGGGTGGGAGATGGTGGCCCTGCAACTGCCCTGTGCTGGCCTCTCTCCGCCTGCTGGTGGAGGCCTCTCACCCTTCTGCCCTGAGCTTTGTCTCTTCAGCCTGGGGAGAGCAGGGGCTGCCAGCTCTGGGAACTGCCGTGAGCTTTTCAGCTGTATCAGGTGCTGCGCTGTAGAGCTCCAGCATTTCCTGTCTCAAAGTTCTTGTCTTGGAGCAGAGTCCTCTTCCACCGACTCAGAGGTCAATGGTAGTCCATGGGTTGTCGCTTCAGGGGCAGGAAGGAGTGTGGAAGATGCCCGGCGTGGCTGCCAGTGGGCCAGGGTGGGGCAGCAGGGCCCAGGCAAGACCGGTACAGCAAGTCTCTGTGCGTGGAGGCAGGATCTTCTGGAGGCATCTCCCGCAGGGTGAACTGGCTGGAGAGCTGTGGTCTCCAGGTGCAGGCAGGGAAACTGAAGGTTGGAGAGCGTGCCCCACGAGGACAAGCCGGAGGCCCCGTTTTCGTTTCGGGTGTGCAGAGGTCGAAGACTCTGGAGGAGCTCGGGGGTGGGGGAGGGTCGGACCCTCTCTCAGCTGAGGTGTGGCTCCTTCTGGGTGCACTCTGGAGCCCAGGGAGTTGAGAGGGCAATGGCCTTGGACATCTTTCTATGCTGGGGGACTTTCGTGACAGAATTTCTTCCTCTGAGCTCCCTGTGACATTGGAAAGTGTCGTGTGAGTTCCTTGGGGAAGGGGGTCCACACCACTACTGGGTTCTCCCCGGGGCCCCTGGCCTAGTCACGGGAAAACCCAGCGCTTCCTGAACCTTCTTAGTTTCCTGTGTCATTGACTACGTGAGAGAAGCTGTGGAGCCGGTGGCCTTTCTTGTTGTGTCAAGGGAACACAGAGGTGTCCTCAGAGTCTTTGTCCTTTCTAATCACTCTCCCGGTGGCCGCTGCGGCCGCAGGCACACTCTAGGGAGGCTGTCGCCCTGGAAGCGTGTGCCAGCCAATTGCACAGCAGCTGCATGGTACTGATGTGCCAAGAGAGGAGTCGCTGTTGTGGCTGAGTTGGCACCCGGCTTGAAAGAGCACTCAGACTTGGAAGAGCCCTGGGACTTGGAAGAGCCCTTGGACTTGGCCCAGGAGGTTTTGCCTTCCTCTTCCTGGGGCCAGGGGACCCGTGTGCCCACGGGGCACAGAACCTCCTTCAGTGTCGTGGCTCTTTGGGGGTCATTGTGGCTCAAGGCAGCTTAGGCTTGTGACCAGACTGTCTCTCTTATGGCTTCCTGTCTAGGTCAGGGTCAAGTTTCCTGAGCTTTAAGAGGTTCTCTTAAAAAAAGCAGACCCAGCAGTGAACGCTGCTGTAGCCTCTCCCGAGCAGCTGCCGTACAAAGCATTAGTGACGCTCCCGAAGGGTTATGGTGGGGATGGGCCAGTGCCCCTGGTTGAGATGGTGGCGAACGTCCATCCCAGTGGGGGTGCAAGCGCTGACAGTGGGTCCGCCACCCCCTCTCAGCCTGTGTTTAGCATGGATGTGTGTGTATTACTTAGGTGGCTAATCAGCTTCTTTACTGAGGGTGACAGTTACATGCCATAAAAAGTCCATTAACTGAATTTAAACTTCTCTAGAGATTGTGAGGTCTAATCTGTACTTGGCATGTGATGCAGAGGGAACTGAAAATCCAAAGGACCCTGTCAGCTGGGTCTCAACTGGGCTTGGAGCATGAGCTTCGCTGAGTGCGTGACTAGGTGAATGAATTCGTGAGGGGAGGGAGGGGCTGAGAATGGTGTCACTGGGTTAAGCACATGTCTTGTAAGGCTTGTGAACCAAAGTTAGGCTATTTTTACATGAGTATGGATTAAACAGCTTTTTATTCTTATTGCCAAGAGGCACCGTGGAAATTCTCTATGGTAATAAGATAGCTTCCTTATTGTTGAAAATCAAGTGTTTTCAAATACTGTTCTGTTTTTATATCGACTGTTCAGAGAGGGTTGTGTTCTGTTGTTGTTTTAGCTAAAGACTTCATTGGGTTGAGAATCAGTAGTTTACCTTTTTCGGGTGCTACGTTCTAATCCTGAGCTGAGGGATGACTCCGCACCCCGGCCGGGCCCTTTGGTGCATCCACCAGTGGGCCAGCTCTACTGGGTCCCTCTCCTAACCTGTGGAGGCCACTCCAGTCCCTGAGCCGCAGGTAGGCCCTAGAATGATTGGCAGCAAGGTCTCTGCTATTCCTTCGGGGCCACAACAGAGCTGGGGTGGCTTGAGGAGCCCAGGTCAAGAAGCTTTCCCTGATGAGCCCACCCTCCCGGCCTCCTGGAGAGCATCCGCTTCACGCCTCTCGGGGATCATATCTGAGCACAATCCAATGGAGCTCCCAGGGGCCAGGCACAGACCACTCCTTTCTGGAATCTCTTTTTAACCCACAGTAGAAAATAGAAATCAATGGATTGCCTGATGGCGTTGTCCCAAACAGCACAATGTGAGAAGGAGGGAAGCCTTAAAATGACACCCAGACCCTGGAAGGAGGATGTCATGGGAAACCCAGAAACTTCACAACCAGAGGCTCCTGAGCTTGAATCCCGGCTCTCTGCTAGTCGATCGTATGAGCTTAGTCAGAGGATGTGACTCCTCTACATTTTTTAAAAGCTTTTATTTTATTTATTTTTAGAGAGAGGGGAAGGGAAGGAGAAAGAGGGGGAGAGAAACATCACTGTGAGCCCCCTACTGGGGGACCTGACCTTCAACCCAGGCATGTGCCCTGACTGGGAATCGAACCAGCGACCCTTAGGTTCGCAGGCTGGCACTCAATCCACAGAGCCACCCCAGCCAGGATGATATGACTGTTCTGAGCCCCAGTTTGCTGACCTGTGTAATAGGGATGATACTATCCGTGTGTCACATGTTGTTTCCACAGCTTTGTGACAATGAGGATTATTAAGTGTTGTGCTCAGTGTAGACACATGGGAACAAAACCTTCACAGCGTGGATGTGGATCCTAGCACGGCTGCTCGCAGGAGCCTGAAGCTCATGGTTTCCCCTGTAGGGCGTGTGCCACCCCTCTCTCACAGTGATGTCCCACGTCCCGGGCACTCTGCCGAGCCTGTCAGCAGGCACTGTGTGACCAGTCCTCTCTGCCTGCAGTCGGGCCAGACAGCAGAGGGTAGACCGCCTCTGGCTGTGGGTGCTGCTCGGCTTGTGTGTGTTGGGGCACGCTGATTGCAAGGCCACTCTCCCAGCCTGGGTTCGGGGAATCTGGAGAAGAAGGGCTGCAGCCAGCACCCCCTTTCCCAGGCAGGCCCGGAAGCCCACCCCGCCTCTTGATTGCTAGCAGGCCCCAGGACTGGCCAGGCTGTGGAGTGTAGCCTGGCCCTGACCTCGGGCCCTGAGCCCCCTGGGGTGCCCTGCCTGTCATCCGCAGCCCCATCGGGGCTGCCTCGCCGTGCTTGGGGGGCTGCTCCGCATTTCTCCGGGTCCCCGGCCGAGCGCACTGAGTTATGTAATGCTGCTGAGCCAACATCTATGAGTCTTGGCCAATTTGCCGGCCTCGAGTTACACTGTGCAGATGCTCTGCTGTGCGGTCGGCTTTTGTCTCGGAGGCCGTCAGCAGATAGCATGACTCCGCTCACCATTAGACGTTTCGCAAATCATCTGGGCTCGAGCGTGCCGCAGCCAGACAGTTCATTTATGCTGCGAATGGTATGATTTGTAAAGTCATAAATTTCCCGTCTCTCTGCCAGCAATAAAGCACAGCAAGCAGGCGAGGCCACAGCCCTCCAAAAATGCACTGGCTCCCAGCGAGACCTGGAAGGGAGCACCGTCAGGTCTGCCTCCTGCCGTTCCTGCCCTCATTGGATTCTGGGAAGTCAGGTTCAGGCCATAAATCTCTCCTGCCATCTGGGTGACTCTGGGCCCCGGCACGGACCTGTGATTAGCCTGTGTCATTGGCCCCTACCTTGACACAGGTGCCACTTCCTGGGCCCCTCTCAGCCCCGGCATTAGAGGGGACGATGACAGACTGCACTCAGGCTGGAATGATGGAAAGTCGTTGACCATCCCTCCCCTCGCTGTGGCCACACTTGGGTGGGTGTGGGGGTGAGGCAAGGCTGTTGGTGGAGGAGAGCCCATGGTGGCCTCTGGGAAGGTGTGTGAGGTCAGCGCTTTGCCAAAATACAGGGTCTCTGCTGTGAAGGTGGCTGCTCTGGGTAGAAGGTCAAGGACAACATCGGGGATGCGCCTTAGGAAGTCAGGGTCCCACTTTCCTTCCTGGAGGAGGGTCAGTGGGTTGTGGGCACCTCTGGTCAGCAGATGTTTCCACAGAGGCAGGAGTTGTCAAGGAGACCCCAGAGTCGAAGGGCCAGCTGTACTCCAGGACCCCCGCGCACTCAGGTGGAGTCCCCATTTCTGACTAGCCCCTTTCTTGTCCTGTCTGTGTCCCTGACCTCTGCCCTCAATGGTTGCAAGGCCCCGCTCAGCCCCAGCACTGTGCTGGTCAGCAGTGTCACTGTCCCCTTCGTGGGGAAGGTGGACCTGAACACAGTCCACCATGAGGGGAGTGTGCTCATGCTCAAGGCCCTCACCTTCTTGCTTTCTCTCCTTTTCTCCTTCCTCCTTTTCCACCTCTGCCTCCACCTTTGGCATTTGCTCTTTTTAAATCCCATTTTTACATTAAATAACATTTCAGATGTAGGAACCAGACCAAAGTAGAAAGAAGTTATCTGCAGTGTGATCACCCAGACATGGTCACCACCATGACTGTTTTGCTGCTTCCTCTGGGCTGAGGTTTCTACACTTGATTGCTGGAAAGGGACACCCCCTTCAGTGAGGCAGCTCTGCCCCTCCTGGGGGTACACTGGGCTTGCACAGAGTTCCCTGCCTTGGGGTTGGGGCTGGTAGGCAGAGAGGGCCTGAGTGGGGAGAGTTTGCTGTTTACAGAGCTGCTTCCCCAAGTTGGAGGCTGGCCTTGGAGCCAGTGGGAGACAAGGCCTCAGGAGTGTCGCTTCTCCCGCTGCAGCCTCCAGGGCCTCCTTGGTTCTTCTGCCTGCACCGCAGCCCCTCCACCCTTGGGTCCTACCCCTTCCTCTCCTTCCAGTCGAGGTTTAGGCCCCTCCCTCAGCTGTATCACCCGTGGCATGGTGACCTCGGCTGCCATCTGCCCTGCCTCTCCGAGCCCCAGCTTGCCCTGAGGTGGGGGTGAGCGGCCCCCTGTAGGATTGCTGTGAGGACTGGAGGATGTGACCTGACAAAGAAGGGCTTCAGTGAGTGTCGACCGGGTTCAATGCCTGTGCTGGACCCAGGGCCAGCTGGGCAGTGCACAGCCTTTGCCCTGCAGGGGACATTTGCGGCCTGGGACTAAAAACGGAGAGGCCGGGAGAGACGTTTGCTGGGGAAGTGGGAGAGCCTAGCATCAGCATTAAGGAGGGTGCTGTTTGGACCCTTGGAAGAGTCTTTGGACTTCGGTCTGTGGGCAAGTGACCAGGGTGGCAGGGAGGAGCTGTGGGAGGAGGCTGCTCATTGTCTCTTCAGGGGGAGGTGGGGCCTGGAGGCTGGGAGTGTGGTCAGGACCCACTGGCCAGATGACCAGAGAAGAAAGGCTGCAGAGGGAGTGTTGCTATAGGAATGGAGAAATGGATGAATGGCCTGAAACTAGTGCCAAGGCTCCGGGGCGGGGAGTGGGTGGCAGGGGGGAGTCGCAGGGGACCCAGGACTAGCTGTCCTCTCCAGCCAGAGCCTCAGGTGTGCCGCACACTGCCTGCCCCCAGGGACTGAACTTGGTGGCCAGGCTCAGGTTGCCTGGACACAACAGGGAGGGCCGGTGGGGACTGGCAGAGGACTCCTGCCTTCAGTAGGATGTCCCAGATCCCTCCTCTTCCTCCAGTGACAGGTCACAGCAGCCGTGTGAGTAGGCATTAAAATGGGGAGACCGAGGTTCAGAGAGGTTAGTTAACTCACCCAGATTGTCCCAGCTAAGAAGGAGAAACAGGGACCCAATCACTTCAGAAACTTCCTCTAGACCAGAAGCTTTGTTAGGGCAGACGGAGGGCCAGGCCTGCCCCTGCTGACTGCCCGGCATGCGGTGGGGTGCCTGGCCCACAGCAGGCCCATCGGTGTGTGGATGGGCCACACCTGTGCCCCTGTGCCCCACCTGGCGGTTCTCTCTGCCCCGTGGTAGCCCCGTGTCTTCCTGGGGAGTTCCACTCACCGGTTGTGGGGAGACCCTGGGTTAACAACTCCCTCCGTCAGCTCTCTGGACCCTTTAGTCCCTGAAGAAACTATTCAGTCACAGACTTTCCTTGGGTTTTGGTGATGTGTGATTAATGTTTGCAGGGAAGGCAGGAGAGTGACTCACGCTGATTTAATGGGCCTACGAGTATTCCCGGGAAGCGGCTGATAAACGGCAGGCTGGCAGCCCACTCCCCCATGACTGCCAGCGCCAAGTGCTCAAGAAATCACCAAGTTAAACAAGTCTGCAGAAAATTCCATCTCCCCAGCATTATAATGTTTCCTTATTGGAGCTAATAGCACGAGGCGCCTTTCTTCTGGCTCTGTGAGGTGCCAGGGGGGCCCGCCACCTGCCCTGAGGACCTGCAAGGGAAGCAACGCGAATGCTTTACATTCAGCAAGTTCCTGAGGGCTTGGCAGTGATAAGAGTTCCTCTGGGAAGGACCTCCGGGAGTTCACCTGTGCCCTTGGAGCCAGCCCACTGAGCCCACCGAAGCCCCTGGGGAGCCAGCTCCGAGCTCCATGTCCGGATAATCGGGTGATGAGCGAGGCGCCTTCTCTGCAGAGTAACGAGAACAAGGCCGACAGAGCCATCCTGGCCTCTCCGGCCACATCAGGGCTCACAGGCCTGCTGAGGCCGCTGAGCTCAGTACTCCAGATAAACAAGTGAAGGTGTAAAGTGGTGGCCCAGAGGAGCAGGCCAAGGTGTCAGGGAATGGGTCATTTCAGACAGCTCTCAGGCCACTGAGAGGGTCCCTGACAACTAGCAGGTGCTGACATGAGGGATAATCCTGTTGGTTGATGGTTCCACCTGGTTCCTGTGGGCCTTGGCTCCAGAGCGCCCAGGCTGACGGGCTGGAGAGGAGAGTCAGAGGTGCGCTAGGTCAGCATCTGTAAGGGCCACTGACAGGGAAGCTCCTGCGTCCAGAGGAGGGGCCAGGGTTGGGTGGACCAATGAGAATGGGGGTACCGCATTCAGATGTGACAGGCCTCCTGGGTCTGGTCTGTCCGTTGTTAATTCTTTTGTGTCTGTCCCCAGGTTTACTCAGCCCCTGGTTCTAAGTTAAGCTCAGTGCTGGTGCAGCCAGGGAACAAGAGTTCTGTCTTCGACTCTGGTACTTGGTTAGAATGCAGCCTCTCTCCTCCCCTCCCCCTATTCGCCGATCCATCTGTCCATCCTTCCACCCATCCAGAAAATACTGATTAAATGTGACCATGTACTAAGGCATTCAGTATCCTGTGCAGCTCAATAAATGTTTGTTTTTATTATCATAATTAACATTATTGATATTATTTAACATTTATTGCATGCCAGGCCAGAAAAGCGAATAATGGGACAAATTGTGAACCCAGGCAGGCTAGCCCCGCCCCCTGATGCATGGACACACTGCAGCCCAGAGAGGTGCGGACACCGTCCGGGTTTCACCGTGAGGGTGAGCCAAGCCCAGCACCCAGAGCTCCTCCTGCCGTGGCCTGTGGCTGCTAGGCCGTGGCCGGCGGCTTCCTGAGGGGCGGGGTGTGGGAGGAGCCTTGGGTAAGAGGAGGGGCGAGAGAAATCCAGGAGTAGCAGCAGAGCAGGCCTGGCTTGCACAGTGTGGGGGAGGGGCTCTCAGCAGACAATGGTTTGGGGAGTAGGAGGGGTCCCACAGCTCCCTCGGGGCCACCATTTCAGGAGTCCTGAGAAGGCCTCACTGTCCCCGCATCATTTTCTCTATCACCACCAGCGTGTGTTTCTTTCTGGCAGGGACAGATCGGACATGGGGGTGTGGAGGGGGGCTCGAAGCCTGGTCTGCTCACTGCCTCAGTGCCAGTGCTCAGAGGGGCCCGTGGGCCCAGGCTGGGTGTCACTGGCCAGACACACTGGACGTGTCCGCCTTGAGGAAGAAACCTGCTCGACGTAATCTGCCCTTAGCCCCTTGCACTCACTTCCCAGCCCAGCCTCGGCCTCCGTGGTTCCGTGGCCTTCTCCTGTCTGTGCCTTCTCCTCTTATAAAGACACTCGTCGTCAGATTTAGGGCCAGCCTGCATCGGCCAGGGTGACCTCTTCTTGAGCTCTTTAACTTGTTAAATTATACCCGCAAAGGCCCTTTTTCCAAATAAGTTCACTTTCACAGGCTCTAGGTGGACATAGCTTTAGGGGGTCACCATTCCACTCCCTGTTCCCCTGGAGCAGTGTGCAAATAGGGCTTGAGGCGGGGTTACCAGGTAACTTGTGGTGGGATGTGTCTGGCCAAGATGCTCCCCTGGTGGGGGAGGGTTGGGTGTTTCAGGAAAATTCCCAGAAGCATTTGGGCCTTGAATATTGGGTTTTGTTCTTTTTCCCCTGAGACTGGAGACTGAGGGCTTAGCTTAGAAGTGATGACCAGATACTTACGGGCACCCAACAGGGCCTGTTGGCAGAGTCCACCGTGTTGGGGACAGACCGCTGTGACTGCAGCCTGCCCCTGGAGGGGTCCAGGGCAGTGCTGTCCTATGGAGCTTTCTGCAATGGTGGCAATGTTCTTTGATATCTGAGCTGTCCGACGCAGTGGCCACTAGCCATGTGTGCCTGCTGAGCTCTTAAAATATGGCTCATGCCACTGAGGGACTGCATTTTTACTTCCCAACTTAATTACACTTAAACTTAAGTAGACCTATGGGCTACCATATTGGCCAGCACAGTGACCAAGGTTTCATCGGACCCTTTCCCCTTGTTTGGCCTTCATTTCACTATCAAAAGTAGATTTCATCATAGATTAACTTGCTCGTTTGCTTTTTTAAAAAAATAATGTATGTAACACTTCATGTTTTAACTTTTGGCTGAGAGGCAGAGGCCAGAGGGCGCCTGGTCTCAGACCCAAGGTGAGGAAGTGTGGCGCCCTCTTTGAGGGAAATGGAAAAGGACAGTTTCCCTGCTGACACCAGCTAGTGGACAGGTGCTGGAGAGGGCACGGTGAAGTCCACACTCACACAGCGAGGGGGCTGCCCGGCAAGCTTTCCTGGGGTCCGACGGAAGGGGTGAGGGTCTGCGTCTGCTCTGGCGCATCTTTGGGGAGCTATGAGTTTGGGTTCTTTGCTTTTTTTCATGGTGGCTGGAAAGCCACAGAAAAAATTTGGGTCCCCTGAGCTATTTCCCCCGAAATTGCTTCTTGTTACCCTGGTTCCCCAGATGGATATTGCTTGCTGCCTCGCTGTAGAGTGAGGATATTAATTTTGCTCATTGTTTAGACATGATCTTAAGCAACACTTCATTTATTTACACGTTTGCATGTTTTTGACCCTTCTGGATGAAAAATAAAGTGTTTGCCTGAGAGCAGAAAATCTCAGAGGAGGTGGCCCCTGGGGTGAGAGGGTCTGTGCTGGCGGGACACATATGGGCTTTCGGCTGTCTTGCCTCTCCTCCTTGCGTCTTTCTGACACATGCCGGTCAGACACGGAGCCTCCGGGGCTCCAGGTTCAGTGGGCTTGCTTCTTCTGTGCTCGTGGTCAAAGGGAACCCGTGGGCACAGGCTTGTAGTCATGGGCCAGGCACGGAGGGAGGTGCTGGCAGTGCAGGCAGGTCAGGCCTGCTTTAGGTGGAGAGCTGTGGGAGGGAGATGGTGCTCAGGGTCGAGCTCACACTGCGCTGTGTGCAGCATGTAAGACACAGATGAGGGATTTAGAGGCGAGAAGGCTGATGAGTGTTGCTAGGCAACCTTTCGGCTGGATCTGGAGGTAACATAATCTCTGGAGCAATCTGGCAGGAGGGCCTCCTAAGGACAAGCTAAAATTCAGACAAGTCCTCTCCTGCGCCTGCTCCCACCTGGCCTGCCTCTGGACGGGGGTGGGGAAGGCCAGCAGAGCCGTGTTGTTACGTAAGTAGCTTGGGTGACTGATGCATCCACAGATGCTTTATTTGTTACGTCTTCTTTTTCTTGCGTGTTTATTCTACCCCACCTTACACAAAAGGGCTCCGAGGTGGTTTCAGAAATACAGATGCTACAATAGGATAGACATTAAGTAAAGGAGGAAACTGGGGCAAAGGGAAAAGAGAGGTACAAAAACAAGGGTGTGGTCAGTCATTCGGCAAGTGTTTATTGAGTTTCAGCCGTGGCCTGGCTCTGTGGATATGGTATCGAACAAAACAGCAGTGGTTCCTGCTCCCCTGGAGCTTACAATCTAATAGGAGAGGAGTTAAAAAAAAAAAAGGCTACTGGTTGATTGCTTTTATTGGGGTGGGCTGCAAGTTAGACTGTGAGCCTCCTAGTGGCCAAAGCAAGAAGGGAACACAATGGTAAGGGGCTGGGTGTGTTTTCAGTGTTTTGCGGATATCCATAGAACAGTAAGTAGTTTTATCCCTTCCACCACTGTGCAGTTACCTGCAACCCCTGTGCAAGTGAACCCGCCACACGCTTCACTGCCAGTGTCCTGGCTGGGTTCAGAGTCAGCCCAGAGGCCCTGACTGGCTGCCCACAAGTAAAGGGTTTGACTGCCCTGGGCCCAGTCAGGCCCAGGGTTCTTCCCGGCAGCCTCCCCATCCGTGTCTTAGGCCAGACTCTCCCCTCCCCCTACATTGCCATTATGTCCATTGTTATCCCTGTCCTCGGTCCTTACCTACTTAGGGTGCTCCCCAGTTTTTAATGTGGCCCTTCCAAACAGCACCTTATTCGATTCTCCCAGCAATGCTTATGAGTTAGCTGGGATTTTGGCCCTTTTACAACAAAAGGAAACAGAAGCACAGGGGGGCTAAGCAGTTTGCCTGATGGCTCACAGCTTCACGACTGCGCTTCAGTCGCTGACTTTGGCCTCCTCGGTGCTGATATTCATTAGTGTGCTTTCTGTAGGGGGCACCCAGCTTGCTGGCAGACTCTGTGGGAGCCCAACTCTTCAGCCCTGCCATCTCTCAGAGAAGCAGGCCAGGGTCACCGCTTCATTGCATGGAAGTGTGGGGTGGGCAGATGCTGACATCTGAGAATCCATCCCCCCCACAGCAGCCTTTTTGTTTGTTTGTCTCTTCATTCATTCATGCATGCATTTATTCATTCATTCATCGATGCATTCATTAGTCCAATATTTCTTGAGCACGCCAGGTACTGTGTGTTAGCCACCCGACACCCCTGCCCTCGAGGAGCTCAAAGTGTAGTTGAGGGAGAAGGATCAGTACATATGAGACTGGAGTGCAGAGGGAGAAACGTTAAGTGCTAATCAGTAGTAGCAGAAATAAAAACACAAAAAGGCTGAACTGGTCTAGACTATAACCATTTTATATGTCCTGGTCCTGGAATTCCCCTCATCCCGAGCACCTTCACTCTCTCTGGGCAAAGTCCACCTTAAAATGCAAGGGCTCAGAAGGCAGCATGCCCTGTCCAGGTTTGCTATACAGGAGCAAGAAGGGCCTCAGCTCCCTTGTTCTTGGAAGCATGCTCCTGTGAGTGCAGCCTTAATTTGTAGCAGCGTAGTGTATAAGGGAGACCCTAGAGCAGGTAGGCCTGCAATGCCAGCCTCTTGTACAAGTGACGCCTTCCTGAGTGCTCGGAGCCATGGGGCCCAGGTCTCCCTGAGGAACACTGATGGAATCTTTCTTAGGAACATGAGGGCAAGCGCCTTGCGCCTGCCCCAGTGCCGAGTGCCTCCCATTCTCAGGTTACACAAGCAGTGCTCCCGGATGGATTTCAGTGTTTTGATCCCTCTTTTAAAGAAAGCAGCCACAGGTATTCCAATTATGAATTTTGAATTACCCTTTGCAGCCATTGGGGTGGGAGATGATTGGGCCGTTGTGTTATCATCCCGTGCATCTCTCAGAGATAGAGACCTGTGTAAGTAAAACCATATTTCTACTTTCCAAGACCCAGGCTACCAGTCCCAGGGACTGGCAGGCAGGCTCAGGAAGCAGCACATGGGGAACATTCTTAGACTTGGTAAGTGGCTGGCCCCACTGATAGAGGAGATTAAGGTGCTTTTGATCTCTTCGCCTCTAATGGCAATGCCTCTAGTTTTTAAAGGGACTCAGAAAAGTCTTCCTTTGAACAGCCAAGAGATTGCTTTAAGAAGAGCGAGCCCTGTTCTAGATGGCTTGTCTGGGAAGTTATGTTGCTGTTGTAAATGTAGTTACATGAATTTTCCCTTTTGCTTCCTTGAGATCCTGGCTTTGGCCTTCAGATCCATTAGTTGCTGACCCGCAGGGCACCAAGGTTCCATGCTCTCGCCAACCCCTGCCCCAAGTCGGGCTGTTTGTGGAGGCCTCCAGCGTGCAGGGGCTGTCTCTGTGCAGTCACATCCTCTCTCTGCCTTCTCCCCAAGGCCTTACGTGCAGGCTAGTCCTGCTCTGGGTGCTGCTCTGCTTCCCCACTCGTCAGTCTCCATCCAGCCTCGGCCCTAAGCCCATTCTGTCGGTTGGGTGGGCCGGCAGGAGGGCCCTCCCACAGGCGGTGGGATGATGTCAGGGCACTGTGGTGAGATGAAATCTGGGTGCGATGCTTCCTTGTGGAAGATTTGTGGAAAACGGCGCATGTGTCAATCTAGTGCTGGGAGCAAGGAGAGTGACAGGAATCACTTGGATGTCAGGTCATCCATGAAAGAAAATTCAGTTTAAGTAAACATTTAACCCCTCACTCACTCCTTTGTAACATGGAGGTTAAGTTTACAGGTCTAGAATCTAGACTGCTTGCGCTTAAGTCCTGGTTTTTTCGGTTATTAGTTGTGTAGCCTTGGGCAAGCTCTTTTATTTCTCTGAGCATGAATTTTCTCATCTGGAAAACTGTACCTAGTTCACTGAGTTGGGATAAATGAAATCACGCATGCGTAAAACGCTACCTGCTTTACCTGCTATGTGCCAACAAATACTTGTGATTATTCTAATCATTCTTTTATTGTGCACAAATTTCTTACTTCCTTATTCTTTGTGCAAGGAGTGATAGAATCAAGGGAGAAGAACAAGATTGCATTTCGATTTATTAGAAAAGAATGCACAAAAATGGAAATTGTGTCTAAAAGCAAAGAAAGACACATATTTTTAAGTCTGTCATCGAGCTGAGAATTCAAGAGAACCTAATGCCTTAAAATCCAGAGTGAGAGCCCCTTTAGGGAGAGATGGGTACATGACCGCTTCACCTTGGGCACAGTGGTAGGAGGAAGAGGCAGCCATCACAGAAGCACGTAACAAGAAAACAGCTGAAATGGTAGTGAATTTCTAAGAGCCAAGTATGGGCTAGCATAACAGTTTAGAATTCTTGGAAGCCCAAGACACAAGAGATGTCCAGTTGTTCACTTTTGTCCATGGGCCTCCACCAAGAGCTCACAAGAAAGACTGGAGACAGGGCAGGAGAACAGAGAGAGAAGTCTCTGTGGTTCGGGTAGGCAGAACCTGTCTGAGTCTATAGATAAAGCAGGAGAACCAACAAAAACCCTCCCATGCTCCTGACCTTTCAAGTATAAGAGGCAGCAGTTATCCGCCATTGGAGGAGGGTTGAAGTGCTGAGAGAGCCCTATCCCTGAGGCAGAGGTTCATAAGGCCTTCCTAGCATTGACACCAGAGTGGGAGAACCAGGAGAAATCCTCTTTTGCTGAGAAGCCCTCATGGACACTACATGGGAAATAGTCAGGGGGCATCTGCTGCTGGATAAGAGCCAGAAACCTGCCCAAGCTCTGGATTCTGCACTGAGAATGAGTCAGTGGTCATCTGCTACTTGGGGAAAAACAAGAGAGCTGAGAGTTATTCTGTTTGAGGCATGGATATACAGAGCTGCCTACATAAATTCCCCTGAATGTTGGCCTTTGCATTGAGCACTGGGCAGCAGTGTACCACTTGGGGAGGGGCAGGAATGCAGAGACAGCTCTCTTCTGTAGTGCAGAGCCCTCTGAAGTTGTAGGTGGTATAGGATAATTTAGAGAAGCTCTCTATTATACTAGGCTTCTCTCTAAATATGGGGAATCACATTCTATCACTAAGAGAATTTGAAGCATGTAGTATACAGAATATAAGTAAAGCAATAATGAAGTTAAAACCCAGCTCAAGTATAGACTAGATTCTAACTTGACTTCCCACATTAACAGTCTGATAGAAGAAGAGAATTCTCCATTTTTGGGAATATTTACTTTAGCATCTACTATATTTTACACACACTGTGTGGCATTCAATATAAACTTATGGTATATACGTACCACAAACAGTGTTATGACCACTTGTCCAAAGGTAAAATAATCAATAGAACTGGGCCAAAGTTGGCTCAAATGTTGGAATTATCAGACAGGAATTATAAAATCACTATGATGAATATGTCAAAAGATCTAGTGGAAAAGGTGGGCAACATGTATGAACAAATGGAGGGGTTCAGCAGAGTATGCCAATTATTAAAAAAGGATCTCAAAGGGAATATACTACAAATGGAAAAGAGGATGTTATGCATGAAAAATTCTGTTAATGGATTCATCCAGAGATTGGACACAACCAGGGAAAGAAGTGGTAAACTTAAAGACATGTCATTAGAAATGATCCAAACTGAAACAAAAAGAGAATAAAGAGAAAAAATGAGATAGATGACCTGAGATCTATGGAAGAACACCTAAAGGTCTAACCCACGTGTGATTGGAGTCCTATAAGAAGACAAGAGAGAAATGGGCAGAAAAAGTATTTGAAGAGATAGGGACCAAACATGTTCCAAAATGAATAAGAGCAAAACAAACAAAAACAACCACAGGTTCAAGAAGCCAAGGGGACCACAAGCAGTGTCATCATCAAATTGCTTAAAACAAAGGATTTTTAAAAAATTTGAAAGCAGCTAGAGAGAAAAGAAAAATTACACAGAGAGGAACAAATTATGAGAATGACAATTGACTTCTCATCAGAGATCATAGTGATCAGGAGACAATGGAATGTCATCCTTAGCATACTAAAAAGAAAAACAATTCCCCCCAAAACCCTGCCAACCTAGCATTCTGTAGCCAGTGAAAATATACTTCCAAAATAAAGATGAAATAGGGCATTTTCATGCAGACGAAAGCTGAAATAATCAATCTCCAGGAGCATCCAAAATGCTAAAAGGAGTTCTATAGGCTGAAAAAAAAGTTTCAGATAAAAATCTGGTCTAACAGGAAGGACTTTTATGAATGAAGAACACCAGAAAGAGTGAGTAGGCCTATAAATCAAAAGCACCTTTAAAATTCTTTATAGATAATTGGTCATTTAAAGTAAAAATAATGACCAATTATTTTTAATTCCAAAACAAAGGAATATGGGGGCTTATAGTCTTTTAGAACTGAAACCAATGGTACAAGAGCTCGAAGGATGGGAAATGTATTGTTATTAAGTTCTTAAATTGTTCATGAGGTAAAAATTATTTTTGAAAGTTAATTATGGTGAATTAAAGGTAAACATGTAATCTCTAGAGAAATTACTAAAAAATAATAAAAACATGCATGTCTAAAATGTCAGTAGTGGAGATGAAATGAAATACTAAAAGTGTTTGTTCTATGCCAAAAACTGAGGTTAGAACGAACAGAAAAACAAAAGGCGTAGGGATGAATAACAATAAAACCTAACTTTAGTATATTTAAAATTAAAATATATAAATAACTGAATTAAATGTAAATGGATCAACTTTCCAGTTAAAAGGCAGAGATTGTCAGGCTGAATAAAAATGTAAGATACAACATTATGTGGTTCATAGTAAACACACTTTAAACTTAAAATCACAAGCAGGTTGAAAATAAAAGATTGGGAAAATATACCATTCAAACGCTGTGCATAACAAAACAATTGAAGCTATACTGACATCAGAATGAGTAGCCCTCAAGATGGTAAAAAGGTAAAAGGGGCATTTTATAGTAACATTAAGGGTTAATTAATCAAGAAGACACAAAATCTAAAATTTGTACCTAATGACAATGCTCCAAAATGCATGAAACAAAAATTGAGAGAACTAAACCTGAATCTTAGCTGCAGAATTTAAGGTTCTTTTCTCAGTACCTGATCAATTTAAAGATTAGTGAGTATGTGGAAGATTTGAACAACGCTGCCAATAACCTGAACTAATTGGTATTTACAGAACACTCTACCTAACAAAAGCAAAATAAACATCTCTCTCAAGTGCACATGGAGCATTCCTCAATAAGGACCAGAAATGGGACCACAGGGTTGGTCAAAATAAATTTCTTCGGCTTTCTAAGGGTTGAATTTCTAAGTATGTTCTCTGAACAAAATGGAGTTAAAGTAGAACTCATTGTCAAGATACCTACAAAATTCCTCAAATATTTGGAAATTAAAGAACACATAATTAAACTCATGAGTTAAAGAGAAAATCACAAGCAAAATGAGAAAATAGTTTAAAATTATGATAATAAAAACATGATAAAATAGGTGAGAATGTACATTTTTAAAGGAAAATGTATATCTTTAAATGCTTATATTAGAAAATAAGAAAGCTACAAAGTCAATGTTCTTTATTTCCACCTTAGAAGGCCAAAAGAGATAAGCTAGTTAAATACCCAAAAGAGTAGAAATCAATGAAATAGAATACAAATAATAGAGAAAATCAGTAAAGACCGAAGTTGTTTGTTGAAAAGATTTTTAAAACAAGGAAAACTTATTGTTTAGTGGATATAGAGTTTCAGGTTGCAAAGTTCTAGAGATTCACAGCAATGTGAATATAGATAATAATATTGAATTTTAGACTTAGAAATGGTTAAGAAGGTAAATTTTATGTCACATATTTTTAACCACAAAATAAAATTATTAAAAAAAATGATACAAATTATTAATATCAGGAGTAAAAGGAGGGATGTCACTAAACATACCAAAAGGGTAATGAGGTGCTATTATGAACAAATTTATGCCAATAAATTCAGTGATTTAGATGAAAAGGACAAGCTGGAAAATATAACTTACAAAACTGACATCATAAGAAATAGAAATCTAAACCCTACATTCATTAAAGAAATTAAACTGGTAACTAAAAACTTCCCACAAACAAAACCCAAGCCCAGATGTTTGGTTTTTTTTCCTGGTCAATAGTTTCAGTGTTTAAAGAAGAAATAATCCCAAGTCTACGTACACTCTTTCAGAAAATAGAGCATTAGGAGACACTTTCCAAATCATTTTATCAGTCCAGCATTACTCTGATACCAAAACCAGAAAGGGACATTATCATAAAAATACAGATTAAAGTCCCTCATTAACAATGGTGTAAAAATCCTTTAGAAAATATGAGCAAATCAAATCAACAACATATGGAAGAGGGTAGAGTTTATCCCAGTAAAGTTGATATATTATTAAAAATAAATCAGTATAATTCACCACATTAACTAAAGCAGAATAAAACAAATACAAGTTTCACCATCTATGCATAATAAAAACTCAGCAAACCAAGAAGGAAGCTTACTCAATGTGACAAATAGCACCTACAGGAAACCTACAGATACTGTGCTTATTAGTGAGCAGATGCTTTTCTCCAGAGACTGGAGACAAAGTGAGGCTGCCTCTCTCATACCTTTTATTTTACATTTTACAGGAAGTCTCAGACAAGGCAATAATATAAGAAAAAGAAATAAAGAACATATACAGAGTCCAGCAGAAGTAACGCCTGCTTGAGTGTGGTTGGTAGGATAATAATATGGGTATAATAATTTATAGTTTTCATTTGAACATTTCACCTAAAATATCATCTGGTGTGCTTGAGTGTGACAGTGTTATGTTACAGAACTACATGCTTATGGTTTTGTAATTAAAAATGGGTATTATTTCCAACCCTGTAGATTGGAAAGGATGAAATAAAATTGTCTCTACTTATAGATTATATGACTTTATACAAGGCAACTCCTAAGGAATTTTTTAAAAAATGAGCAGAAATAATTACTTATTTTGCAGTACTGGAGGATATATGAAAGTTGTGATTCCATATACTAAGAATGAACAATCAACAATGAAACATTTTAAATAACATTTATTATATCATAAAAATTAAATATTTTTGGGCTAAATTTAATGAAAGATGCAAGAGACTGAAACTAGAAAACATTGCTGACAGAAATTTAAGAAGATCTAAATAATTGAAAAGGTATACCATAATTATGGATCTGTAGTCTCAATATTATTAAAATGTCAATTCTCCCAAATTGATCAAGTCCATTTATTTGAAAACCCAGCAAATCTTTTTTTTTTCTTTGACAAAATTATTTTAAAATTCATACGGAAAGGCAAAAGGCCTAGAATAACCCAAATGGAACTGAAGAGTTGAGCCAATTTAGGAGACTTCCCCGTTATTACCAGCGTGACCACACAGCCACAGCAGCCAGGCCAGGTGGGGTCAGTGAGAAGAAGGGTGCCCAGGTGGACGGAAGGGGCAGAGGCTGCACCCGGCCCCGCAGGAACACGGTTCAGTGAGGTTTGACAGAGAGTGTCAAGGAAACTAAATAGGGAAAGAAAACCTCTTCAACAAATGGTATGGGAAAAATTGAACATCCATTTGGGGAAAAAAAAGAACCTTGACTCCATATATAAAAATCAGTTCAGTCTGGGTCACTGACCCAAATATAAAAGCTAAAGAAATAAAATTACTAGAAAAACATAGACTATTTTTTCAACCTTGGGGTAGGCAAAGATTTCTAGGAAAGGTCACAGAGAGCGTGGGCCATAAAAACAAAACTTGATAAATTGGGTTTCATGAAAATTAAAAATTTTTGCTCTTCAAAGGACACTTAAGAAAAAGACTAGGCCGACACATGTAAACCTATTGCCAGCGCATGTCTGACAGGGCCTCGCATGAAAAACATAAAAACTCCTACAATGAAAAGTAATGAAAAGATGAACAATCCAATTAAAAATGGACTAAACAACTCAAATAGAAAAATCTTCCCTGAAGTTATACAAATGGCCAGTGAGCAAGAGTACTCAACGTCATTAGGCATCCGGGAAATGCAAATTAAAATTATAGTGCAGTACTACTAGTTATCCACTAGAAGTTACCCAGTAGAAGCGTTAACGTGAAAAAACTGAATGTGAAATGTGGGAGAGGCCGTGGAGGAGCTAGAATGCGCATGCGCTGCTGGTGAGCCGGCAGAACGGCCTGGGAAGGCTGGCCGTTTCTTCAAGATAAAAATAAACTTATCCAATGCCCAGCAATGTCACTCTTGTGTGTTTACCTCAGAGAAATGAAAGTGTATTTTCACCAAAATTCTTGCATGAGAATGTTCAGTAGCAGCCCAATTTCATCAAGTTCTGAAACGAGAGAGCAGCTCTGGTGCCCGTGGGCGAAGCATGACCGGAGGGACACAGGGTGACACAATCGTCCAGCAGAGCCAAGCACTTGGGGAGGGAACCGCCAACTTATGCGACGTTGTGGATGAGTGAGTGAAGCTGGACACAAGAGATGTGCACATTGTGGGCCATTCACAAAAAGTTCTAGAGTAGAAAAACCCGCCTGTAGGAAGAACGAATCCTATAGAGGTCAAGTTGGTGGCTGATTCTGGGGGTTGGAACACTGAGAAGAGTGTGGGGAACTTTCTGTGTGAAAGGAATGTTCCGTGTCTTCATAGCTATTCACCAAACTGAGCAGAACGCTTAAGACCTGAGCCTTTCACTTCATGTAAATTATACCCGAATGAAAAATCATTTCTTTTCATGGACAGGTAACAGATATGGAGACACTATATTTAAAATACCCGGTGAGGTAACTATTATATTATTATGAAAAAATGCTATGAAAAACTATTAGAAACCTAATTAAAATGCTTAATGAGAGCCACACATACTTTAAAACTGCTCTCCAGCAGCATCTATTCTAAACCCAAACCTGCCCGTTTAGCCTACACTTGGGGGTAGTGCTGGGCAGCCCCTGCCTGCCTGCTGGTGAATGGGCAGAGTGGCCACAGCTACGAGCACCCATGATTATCTGTTTCTTATCTCCTTCTGAGGCTAGAGTTTATGAAATACTGTCCACCAGACTTCAAAAGCTGGAGAGTCATCTTGGTTATCTCTGCGAGGAACCCAGTTTATCCCTCTCTCTCAGTCTGTGACATCAAAGACCCGGCCTCATTGCAAAATCATCTGGCACGATGGCGTCTCGGGCTGGCTCCCCTTGGGAAGGGCTTGGAAACTGTGATGACTCAGAGCTCCTGGGAGGAGCCTCACACCCACCTCTCACGGCCACATGCCTCAGCCCCGGGGACCTGGCCACCCTGGGAAGGAGCCCAGAGGCCTTGCACATAGGGAAGTGGGGCTCTGCCAAGACTCAGGGCTACGTCCTCTAGCCTGCCTGTGGGGACAAGTGTCTCAGCATAGGCCAGAGAGAGGGGAGGGTTTATGTGCTGGCTTGCTCACTTTTATTTTGCGGGGGGTGGGGGTGGGAGGTGGGCGTCAGTGGTAATAGTTTTCATTGAGTAAATTTCATTGAGAGAGAGGGGAGTAAAACTTTCCTAAACTGACACAACTAACTGGTGAGGATCAGCTTTCCTTCCTGTCTTTTATTTTCCATCCCTTTACTTGAGGACATTTCTCTACCAGGTTTTAGGTGAGAGTCTATTTCTGTTTGTTCTGTGACCCTGATTTTCCTTGCTAGAATAAATTTTGTTTTCCTAAAATAATAGAACTATCAATTTTTAAAAAACTCAGGACATTTTTTGCCCTGGCATATGTGGCTCAGTTGGTTGGAGCATTGTCCCATAAACTAAGAGGTTGTGGGTTAGAATCCTGATCAGGGGACATGCCTAGGTTGCAGGTTCGGTCCCTGGTTGGGGCATGTGCAAGAGGCAACTTGTTGATGTTTCTCTCTCACGTTGATGTCTCTCTCCCTCTCTCTCCCTCCCTTCCCCTCTCTCTAAAATCAATAAGCATATCCTCAGGTAAAGATAAAAAAAAATGACAAAAACTAAGGACATTGGTTTCATTTATTTGGAGACAAAACTAGAATGCAAGGTCCCTTTCCCGCTTGTTCTCCGCTCCCTGGTATTAATTTTGGAAGCTGAAACTCTGGCTTGTCGCTTCCTGTGCTAACAGTTCCCTTCTCACTAAATCAGGCCCCAGATGCAAAGTTTCCATTGAATTCGGACTCTGGTATTATGCTCACAGGGGTAAATGAAGACCCTGGCTTCGTAAATCTTTTTTGTTTTTCCACTCTTATTTTTAAAAGTTTATGTACATGTAGCTGACCTTTTCAATAGCCAGAGCTGTTTTATAAGGCAGCAGAAATGAAAGTTATCAGCAAGGCTGGGTAATGTAAAGTATTTATGAATGAATGTGCAAAAACCGGTCTGGGGGTGTAAAGTAAGGGGCTGTGCTCAGGCAGAACTGCTTGTGACTTGAGCCTTCTTTGCTGTAAAACATAATTCATGCTGCTGTTAGCCCTTAAAACAGGAAATAATATACCCATTTAACTCAATCACAATTTATATTACATGTGCATATTTCTAAACAAATGTTGTAGATGGAGAGTTTGGTAGCAATAATATTTATGTATTACACTTTTAGTTAGCAAAGGAAATGTGTGACCTCTTACATTTGGTTTGACATTTGAATTTGGTGTTCAGTGTATTTGACGGGAGTGATGGATTCTCATTAGCTCAACGTATAAACAGGAAATGCTTCCCTGGTGAACAGTTATTAATGTGGGACATCCCTGAATTTGAATTTTTAGTTGCTGTTTCTGGCCCAGACTGAAACTTATTTTTCTCTTAAAAAAAAGAAAAAACAAAAGCTAAAAGCCAGGATTTAATTTAGTGTTAAGCAAACCTGGACAACAGGAACGCCACACTCTGCAAAAGAGGAAGTAGTTGAGGGGCCAGGTGGCCAGTGAGGCTGCAGAGGCCTCGGACGCAAGGAGCAGGCCTGGCTGCGCATGGCCCCACGTGGATTTTGCTTGCTTTAATTTCTAAATAAGATAACCTATAGGAATTAGAACATGACGTGAGGGCAGATTGGAGTAAGCTCATACTTAACCTTTAGCCACACCAGGATTAAAGCACTTCATGCAAGAGGAGAGGCATGGCACATTTGCACACATCTTAAGGTAGCAATTTCTCCTTTTGCATTTTCAGCATTAACTGAGTACTGTGTGTGATACCACCAGCCAGGCTCTGGAGGAAAGGCTTTGGGAAAGCTGCGGGAGGCACGGGACCAATGGTGGGAGCGAGGGGAACCCCCCGCCAGTGTCCAGCGGCCACTGTGGGCCTGGGCCCAGGTTCTGCCCCTTCAGAGCCCTGCTTAGAATCTAATTAGAAGCCAGTCAGAAACCTGGAAACTGAAGCTGGCAGGCTGCTAATCTGAATTTCAGGTCTTCAGAGAGGGAAAGTAGTTTTTATTGTTGGAGGTCAAAGTTTAAGTTTAGTTTATATCAGATTACCAAAATATGCTTTTGGTAAGGTTAGATTCTCATGCTCAGAGAGAGTCCGACTGTAATGAAAGCAAACATGGCGAGAGATAATCCCATTACCGATGAACTCTTCCCTGTAGCCTCAAACATTTGGGAGCCATAATCACACCACTCAGCCGGGAGATAAGGGCGAGTGGGTGGGAGTGGGAAGGACTCTATTCAGTGTCCCCCACTTCCTACCCTGGCAGGCCCTGCCCTGCTTTATCTTGTAGCACTCAGATAAATGACTTTTTAATTAATTAGTTTTTCTTCTGCTTCCCCTGCTTTTAAAATTTAAGCCCCAAGAGGGTAGGGATTTTTGCTTATTTTATTCACTGCTATATTCTCACCATGTAGATAATAGCCTGGCTACTAAAAAGCCCTTACTAAGGATTTGTTGAGTGAATGAAGGAACCACAGTTGCTCTGAGCAGAAAGCAAATAAATTTTTTTTTAATTTTATTAAATTTATTGGGGTTACTTTGGTTGAAAAGATTATATAAGTGTTAAGTGTATAGTTCTGTAATACATTGTCTGTATTCAGCATTGTGTGTTCACTGCCCAAACAGAAAACTCATAGACACAAAAGCAAAGATTTTTAAAAAAATTCTCATCTGAGAATATATTTACTGATTTTAGAGAGAGAGGAAGAGGGAGAGAGAGAGAAGTATCAGTGTGGGAGAGAAACATCGATTTGTTGCTTCCTGTATGTTCCCCAACCAGGGATCGAACCCTCAACCTTTTGGTTTACAGGATGATGCTTCAACTAATGGAGCCACATGGCCAGGGCAATAAGCAAAGATTTTTAAAACCAAGAATTTGGAAACAAAGTTAGAGAGCCAGTCCCTTTTGGTTCTGGGAGAAGCAGTGATTGCTCCAGAAGGAGGAAGGTGTCACCTTTTCTGGGGGTTCTGGAGGGGAAGCCACAGGTCCCAGATTGGGGGTGTCCAGCTCTGAGTCCATGAGGGCAGGAGCCCATCTGCCATGGTGCCAAAGGCCCTGTGTGGGCTTAATGCTGAGTGGATGCTCAAAGGCCAGGTGCTGAGCTGCCCAGAATTAATAAGGGGCTGGGTTGGAAGAGCCCTCAGTTGCGTGTCTGGGAGATAATGTCTCTCCCTTCCCCACCCTCTGAGGACAGTGAGTCAGTAATCACAGAGCAGGACCAAGTGGATGCCTCCAGCTGCAGACTGGAAATGGGTGAGGGGTGTGTTTCTCCTGGGCGGTCAGGTGAGCTGCACCACGCAGGCCCACATCTCCCTGGACAGGCATGAAGGGCCTGAGGCTGAGAGATGGATCGGCAGGAAGGGCTGCATCTCTTCGGAGTCAGCTTTGCTCTCCCTGAGCGGTCTAGGAGCGTGAGCCCTGCTGACATGGTCCTGGGCTTGAAGTGCCCTTTTGACGAAGGATGTGCGGAGGTTAAACTGCTCTCCTTTCTTATTCCTGCTTTAGAAACCACGTGAGATAGACCAACTATTTATGCCCGCAATGAAAGTAATGAAAAGAATTCACCAAAGGGTCCTCTTCCTTGTTCAAATACTTTTAAGAGTGTTGGTATGGGTCCCTATTTTCCATTGGTCTCTCCAAAAAACACACAGGGCTTACAGTTGTTCATATGGAAAGTAACACAATAATTAGAAAGTAATCATGCAAGAATAAAGTCTGTGTCTTCTGTACTAACAACTGTAAACCTGCTCTTCCCCACCCTGGATGGTTCATCGGTCTTGTAGTCCTCGGACCCCAGCCCTCAGCTCCCTGGCCTTGGTGGGAATCAGCTCTGCCAGACACCAGGGCGGTGAGTCAGAGCTAACGGACACTGATGTGTACTCACACACTGAGCGCCGCTCTCACCAGGCTCTGGTCGGGCAGCTTACACACCGGCCAGGGAGACAGTGTCTGGCTGCATGCTTCTGAGATGACCTGGGCGGGGTTGGCCGGAGGTGGGGATGGCTCTGGGAACTGACCTGGGCATGGCCCAGTGCAAAGGCCGCCCTCTGACCCCAGATGCCAGCCTCCTTCGCAGGCCTGTGCTCCCTGGTGAGGCTCCCAGATGATCGAGAGCCCACCCTTGGCTCAACCCTCAGGGCAGAGGGCAGTTCCACGGTGAGTCATTCCCCGGAGAACCAGCCCCTGGACCGGAAATGAAACTGGTGGCAGCTTGCAGACCGCTGTCGCTGTCGGGGTCGGTTTATCAGTGCCACCTGAGGAGCAGGAAATGCCTCCGGCAGAGTTTAGGGGGTGTTACTGAGCACCTGCAGTGTGCTCGCCCCTCTCCCAGACCCCCACCTCTTATTACCAGCCTCAGGCAACCAGGGACCTTTGGTTGGTGCGGTTGCTACCTCTTGCACTTCCCTAGTCCTCCACTCATCCAAGTCCTTCCATTTGCAAAGCCTTGAAAGCCTCCACCATGAAGCCCTCCCCGAGCACCGCCAATTCTTCCAGTCTCTGAACTCCTGTGGATTTTTCAGCTCTTCTCTGAGGGCTTCATGTATGTTGTCTCCCCGACGTGGCTGTGAGCTCGGTGAGCGCAGGGCCACTTCTCTGGCTACTCCACAGCATTAATTAGGAACACTATTGAGTCTGTTACTGTGTTTTGAGGTTCAGCTACCACTTCCCCCATTTGTCAGGGAACTTTGTTTTTTAGAGTGATCAGAAACTTTCTACTAAAAATATTATAAAACTAATGTATGTTGGCTGTGAGAAAAGTACTCAAACAATATAGAGGTGTATGAGGGAAAAGTTAATAGCTTGTAGGGCCCCCTTTAAGCCCTGACCCCCCCCCCCCCCCCCCC
>PVKU01000807.1:0-336376 GCA_004027475.1 Anoura caudifer | reverse complement strand
CTCCAGCAGATTGGCTGAGAAGGGCCCCCCCTGTCGGTGAGGGTTGGAGGCAAGCCTTCTGACCTGCATGAATAACTTAAAATGTTAAGTAATATAAAGAAGAAATAAAGAAAAAGAGACTCATTTATAAAATCATATAGATGGTAAGGAAAAGGCATTATAATTTATAAGTAATTAAAAATGAAAAAGTCCATCCTGACCTTCTTCCGTGTTACTAACCGTCAGTTGTGACTTACCCTCTCCCCCCAGTAGCAGCATAGTTTACAGTCATCGATGTGGACACAGCGGCACAATCGATTCAACACTCACTGGTGGGCATTCACTCTGATCCCAGGGTTTTGCTCTGACAAACGCTGCTGCAGTAAACATTCTCGTAGGTGTGGCCTGTAGGACGCATTTCTAGAAGTGAGGCTGCGGGTGTTTTAAATTTTACTAGATGCTGCTACATGTCTTTCCTAAGGATTGCAGCCGTTCACCGCACCCAAGCAGTGAGTGGGGGCTCCCGGGCCCACAGTCCCTGGCACTGGGGTCACTGTTTCGATGGTGTTGATCTGGTGGGTCGGATTCGCTGCTTTAGTTTGTGTTTCCCCAACTGCTGGCAAGGCTGCGTCATAGTTTGCTGGCAGCTTGCATCTCCTTCTCTTTAAATTGCCTTTTCATACCCTTGGCCTCTCTCTCCCTCTCTCTCTGCTATTTTTTCTTTTTCTTATTAATTTGTAGGAGTCCTTTATTAAGACAACCTATAAACCCTTTGCCATATGTGTTGCAAATTCTTTCTCTCTCTATTCTTTTAATTTTGTCTATGACAAAATCTGGCTACCTAAAAATTTAAAACTTTGTGTTGCCACATAGTAAAACCTCTCTTGCTTTATGGCCTCCGGGTTTTATGACTTACTTAAGAAGACCTCCCCACGCTGAATTTACATCCACGTTGTCTTAAATTCTCGTCTAATATTTTTTATAGTTTCTTTTTTCATTTAAATCTTTAATCCACCAGGAAGCCATCTACGTAGCTGCTGTGCTGGGGGGTCTGGCCTTGTTAAGTAGACGGTGTAGGACCAACCGGCTGTCCACAGTGAGAAACAGCAAAATGTGTGTCCCATTGACTACACCTGTGTCATACGTGGAGCTGTCCTACCCTTACGATGCATTTGGTTCCCAGGCTTCACTTTCAGAGTGTCACTTTGGGGGTGGAAGGTAGCACCCAGTGTCCCAGCAGCACACACGGAGCCGGCGGGAGCCCTGTTTGCTGCCCAGGTGAACCTCTCTTTGTTTGACGTGTAGCTGTCAGTGGGGAAGGGCCAGGGTTTGGATTACACACTCTCACACTCAGGCCTATGCAGCCTGTCAAAACAGCAAACATCCCTTCTTTTTGGCTTGAAAAAAGAAAAAAAAAAGAACCAAATTTTGAATTATGACAACCCCGAGTGGTGTCTTAAATCACCAGGCTTCTTACATGCTGGTGACAAGCGGGCCCTGGAGGAAGGGGTCCTGTCAGAGGCACTCTTGTCCTTGGGGGGCTGGGGAGCAGTGTCTGTCTAGCGTTCTTTCTGGTATCTACTCCCGTGCTGAGATTTTCTTTAGGCCAAGTTTCAGCCCGGAGCAAATTTTTTATGGCTGTGAGCTAATCCCCTAGCAAACCCTGGTTTATATAGAAATGCTGACACAGTGCTAGCTCTGGTGATTCAACTGTGGCGGTGGGGCTATTTATGGCTCCCCGATGCCAATAGGGGATAATTCTCATTTAATAGTTTCAGTTTCTGTTGGGACAGGGATCCCACTTTTTCTCCCCAGTGGCCTACGGGAACGTTTTGCCCGCAGACCTGAGCGAGTGAGCGGGCAGCTGCCTGTGGGGAGGGCCTGACTTGGAAGCAGCTCCAGCTTCAGTAAGTTACAACCAAGGCGGGTGCTTTTCATCCTGGGATTGCAAGAGCCTTAGAAACAAATAAATATTTTCATCTCCTATTTTGTCTCTGGGCAGCGGGCCCAAAAAGTTGGTTCCTCTCAGTGGAACTTGGGAGAAAAGCTGAGGATGACTTAATTCTGTTTTCCTCTCCCCCTTTCTGCACTTATTTCTTGGTACCGAGGGTCTGGAGCAAAGATCCTGCGCAGCCACTGTTTGTGGGTGTGAGCCAGGCAGAGCTGGACTCCAGGGGCTCCAGGGTGAGGCGGTGGGCGTGGCAGACCCTCAAGACCCTCCAGCCAGTGCCCAGTGTGGCAGCCTCCAGAGAGGGGCTGCTGGGACCAGAGGCTGGATTGGGAGCTGCCGGGAGGTGGCCAGCGCTTGGTTTGGGCTTCATGTCCTCTGTCAGCAGGTAGGAATCTCGGGTTTTAGTTTGAGCCCTTGGAGGAGTTAGGAAGCACCTTGTTATTGTTCTCGACTATCTCTTCTACTTGAGAGTCAGACCCCCCAAAATTGCAGTAAACTATTTATAACATAAAATTGACCATCTCAACCATTGTGAGGTGTGTAGTTCGGTGGCACTAAGCACATTTACGTTGTGGTGCGCCCATCAGCACCATCCGAGTCCAGGACTCTTCATCTTCCCAAATGGAAGCTCCAAAGTATTAAACACTAACCCCCACCCCCTCGGGAACACAGCCTCCTCACTGCAGGACAGTGGGCTGGGTTTGGAGCCTGAGCTCTGATGGGCCTGGGGCGGGAGGTGGGGAGTTGGGAGTGGAGCCCACAGATGCCAGGTAGTTCGGTTCCTTTCTCCACTCCTTCCGTTCCAGTGCTGCCCTGCAGATTCAGGCCTCACTGCTCCCCAGGCCCCGTCGGGGTGGCTGTCAGGGGCCCCAGGGAGCCAACATCTCCCTGTAGGAGGGAGCTCTCTTCCCACATCAGATCTGTCCCTGTGACATTTGGAGGATCAGGCAGGCACATTTCATTATCCCCGCTTGTCAGAAATGATGTCAAGAGCAACATGTTACTAAGCAGTCGAGCTGGGACTTGAACTGGGGCCGGTTGGCTCCAGAGCCTGCACCCTTTCCCAACTCTGTGTATTTATTGATAAGCTCTGGGGCTCCCAGGAATGATCCCCAGACGCCCAGGGTCATCCTAGGAGCACCAAGCATGGCTCTTAACTCAGCAAGGCACTTGGTCGGCTCAGCCCCACCTACCCGTGGCCTTTGAAGTCGGTGATGTCAGGAGTGAGGCAGCCTTGCCTGTTACCGACATTTATGGGCTGGGTGAAGGCACTTAGAGATGGCAGGCAGATAAAGGGTGGGCTGGGCTTGCCCTGATAAGGTGGCCCACGATCGGGGAGACACTGAGGCCGCCAGGGCTGTGGTTTCTGCGTGTGAGTAAGTGCGATTTCTGGCAGAGCTGGGGAAACTGTGAAGACAGGCTGGCGGCCACGGGATTTAGTGGTTTAGCTTTGTTGAAATCCTCAACTTCAAGGACTTCCCCTGGTGACTGAATTTTGTCAGGCTAATTAAGAGCGAGCTCGGCCTGGCCCTGCAGCCAGCCAAGGAAGAGAGGCAGGAAGGAGAAATGGATGAGGGCTGCCCGGATGGCTGGGGAGGAAGGACCCCATGTTGCCCTTCACGGGTGAAGGCCCACCCATGACCAGCAGGACAGATGGTGAGGAAGACGGTGGGGGGAGGGCCTGCTCCATCTTTCACGGCTCCTCTCCTGGGCGTTCCCCTTCTCAAAGGCCCTGCCAGGACAGGGGGCCCACCAGGGGCTGGGAGGAGTCAGGGGCTCAAGCCTGGGAGGGGCTTGGGCATCCTTGGATGGGATTCAGGGTTTATCCATTGTGTCACCTGCACAAATGAGCTTGGCTGGAGACTGGAGCTCGGGCCATGTCTTGCAGGGGTGGTGGGCTTGGACTGAGCAGGGAGGGTGCTCCTCAAGGCTCTCTGAGGGCCGTGTGGGTCGCGCTAACTCCTGCCCGCAGCACAGGCTTAGGAAATAGGGCGGGTCTTACTCACCAGTTTGATTGTCCCAACCCCCTGTGATAGGAGAGGGGTACTGTTATCATGCCTGTTTTACAGATGAGAAAACCTAGGTTCCAAGAGGCTGAATAACTTGTCCATCATTACCCAGAATGTACGTAAACCCATGTCTGACTCCAGAGCTTAAGCTCTTAAGCACAGGTTATCGACCTGGCAGAAATGCCTGCCTGGCCATCTGTCCTCAGGCTGATGGAAAGAGACAAGCCTGTGACCCAGCTCCCCTGTGGCCAGACTTCAGTTCTCTCCGCAAATGAGGCTGTCTGGACACAAGCTGGGTCCCTTAGCCAGCCACATGACAGGAAAGTTGACAGGAAAGGGTGGGCTTAGGGATGCTCACTGGGCCCTCTGGGGGACAGCTGTCTTCTAGTCTGGAGGGACCTCAAGAAACCCATTGCGCACCACATGGTGCCAGACACAGAGCAGAGAAGCCTTTCTCGAAGGCGAGGGTCATGTGGGGAATCTGCTCCCCTCTAGGCCCGGCCATGCTAGTAGGCCAGGAGCGGAGGCAGAGCCCACTGAGGGTGGGGGGAGGAGGGAGCTGGAAGCCCTGGCCTGGGGAAGAGCCCTGAAAGCTGGGGCTGGGAGCTGAGCTAGGTTTGGAGGGCAGCCCTGAGTAAAGAGCCCAGTGGTCTATTGGGGTTCAAAATCCTAGCTCTGCTGTTAATGACCTTGAACAACTTAACCTCTCTGTGCCTGTCCTCATCTACGGGGGATAATAATAGTCCGTGCAGCGTGCGGTTGTTTTGAAGACCGGATGAACTGGTGCAGGTAGAAAGCTAGGACTAGACTCAGCAAACGGTGAAGGGGCTGTGTGGGCCCTGGGCTGCTCTTGTTGGCCCACTTGAGAAATGTCAGCAGCCACAGCCTTGGGGCAGAGGTGAGGAAGGGGGCCAGCTGCTCATCCTGAGGGTGGGCAGGCCATCTTTGTCTAGAAAGACAAAGCCTGGCTCCTGGGGCTTTTACTCTTCTACCTGAGTCTTCCCTATCTGACGCGTCAGGGGATGTCACCTCAAACATTTCCCAAACTGGCAGCGTGGCTCTGACTTAAGAGTTGGAGCTGTGGGGAATGTTATCCCAGAGAAGGGAGAGGCCTAACTTCATTCAAAACATGTTCTTTGGTGAACTTCATTCAAAACACGTCCTCCCCATGCAAGGTGCTGAGCTAGGCTCTGGGAGAACGAGCCAGCCATGGCCCTTGCCTTCTAGGAGCTCATGGTCAAGTGAGAAGACATTCGTTCATGCATTCACTCAGCCACCACTTACCAAGTGCCTACTTTGTGCCAGAGACCTTTCTAGACACTGAGAACCTAAAGAGAACAGACAGTCAGCTCCTGCCCACATGCTAGCAGGGTGGTTTGCGTTTCCAGGGTGGCATCACAATGCATTTGGTCTGGAGTGACCAGCTTGACTCTCAGTCCCTATCCTTTGCCAGCCCCTGGGAGTCATGTGGTAGATGGTATGGCAGGGTGGATACCAGCTGAGTGTCTGGGGTCAGGCTGCCTGGGTTTGTGTCTTAGCTTCTCTCTTTACTGGCTGCGAGGCCCTAGGCAAGTGACCTTACCTCTCTAAACCTGTTCTCTGTCTGGAGCCTGGTGATACTAATGATACCGTCCTCACCGGTGATGGAAGGGGGGACATGAGATGAGGTGTGAGAAGCACTCGTAGCCTGGCATAGTCACACACTTACAAAATGTCACCCTGTTAGGGCCACCATCAGTACTGTTCTCCCCCTGCTCTTAGGTGCTCACTCGAGACCCTGGGAGGACTCTCCTCCCACTCGATTGAGGGATTGACCACTAGAAAAATCAGGTGCATAATTCTGGTTCACAGTTAACTAATTTCCTTACTTTATAAGTACCCTTTAAAATCAATTAGAAAAAGGAAACAAAACCCCGTGGGAAGATGGGTAAAGACTTGAGCGAGCAGTTCACAGAAAAAGAAGTGTGACTAGTTTAGGAACAAATGAAAAGAAAGCAGCTCAAGCTTACTTGTACAGGTGTGCCTCGGAGATATTGCAGGTTCAGTTCCAGTGCATATAAAAGTTGTGTGTTTAGTAAACTGTAGTCTGTTAAGTGTGCGATAGTAGTATGTCTACAAAAACAATGTACATAACTTAATTAAGAAATACGTTATTGCTAAAATATGCTAACCATCATCCGAGTCTCCAGTGAGTCATAATTCTTTTGCTAGTGGAGGGTCTTGCCTCAATATTGATGAAAACACAGTATTGGTGAAGATCAATAAAGCAAAGCATAGCTCTGACTGGTGTGGCTCAGTGGATTGAATGCTGGCCTGTGAATCAAAGGGTCACCAGTTCGATTCCCAGTCAGGGCACATGCCTGGGTTGCAGGCCAGGTCCCCAGCAGGGGGCGCACAAAAGTCAACCACATATTGATGTGTCTTTCCCTCTCTATTCCCCTCCCTAAAAATAAATAAATAAAATCTTTTAAAAAAAGAAAGAAAGAAAGCAAAGCATACTAAGCTCTGGCTGGGTGGTTCAGTTGGCTGGAGCATCATCCCCTGCACCAAAGGGTGGTGATTGATTCCTGGTCAGGGCACATACCTAGGCTGCAGGTTCGATCCCTGGTTCAGGGCACATACAGGAGGCAACCAATCAATGTCTCTCTCTCTCTCTCTGTCTTTCTTTTTCTCTCCTCCCTCCCCTTTCCTTGCTCTCTAAAATCAATAAATATACCCTCAGGTGAGAATAAAAAACCAAAGCATAATAAAATGAAGTTGCCTGTATTTTAGAAAATGTCTATTCATGCAATAAGATAGAATTTTCACCATGCAAGCTAGTCGAAGGTTTAAACATTTGCTGATGCCTTTTGTTGGAAAGAGTGTGCGTTTTCCTTCCTGAGTGCTTGGAGAGTCAGTGGTCTGGCCCCAGCCAGACAGCTCAGCTAGTTGGACCGTGTCCCCTACTAGAGGATCCTGGTTGGGGCATGGGCAGGAGACAACCGCTTGGTGTCTCTCTCACATCAATGTGCCTCTCAGTCTCTTGTCTCTCTCTCTCCCTCCCTCCCTACTTCCCCTTTCCCCTTCCCTAAAATCAAGGAAAGCATGTCCGCAGGGGAGGATAGGAAATAAAGAATGGGTATTCCGGCCCTGTGTTATCTTCCCTGTAGAAGCAGGATACCCGCCCCCAGGGTGGGCCTCGGGTTGCCAGTGCACCTTCGGCCACCTCACCCCTGTGCTGGTTAGCAGGTACTCTGCAGGACAAAGACCACACAGCCAGGTGGTCCCGGGGAGGCGTGACAAAAGCGGGCCCTCCAAATGGGTGAGCACATCTGCAGAGTTCCTGTGAGGGCTGCCAGGACAGCCTTTGTGTGTATGGGATTTGGGACACAATCTAGCCTACATCTGCCCCCGAATCACTGGTTGCGGTTGCCATGCCACCGGGGCTCCGTCGGGAAGGAGCTGGGCAGCGGGGAGCCTTTGGAAGAAGCTGCATGTGCAGCTGACCTGTGGTCTCTCACGATTGGACCCCAGAGGTTGAGACAGTGATATTTTTTCTCTCATTCCCTCTCACCGCTTGCTCTTTTTTACTATTTTTTCCACTTAGAGTTTTTATTAGTTTTCATTTTAAAATAAAAGTTATATTTGCACATAGTTTAAAGAGTCAAATAGTTCTAGAAAGCTTGTTGTAAACACACGCACATACACCACCACCCCGGTTCTGGAATTCTGCGCTCCCTCTTTCTCTACGTCCCAGAGGCAACTACTTTTAGTAACTTAGCTGATTCTTTTGATATTTACCTGTGTATCTATCTCTAAGCTGCTTAGATTTCTGGAATTGTCTACTGACTTCTTGCTATGGTAGATGAGGATTTAACTATTTTTCCCCCTCACCCAAGGACATGCTTATAGATTTTAAAAGGAGGGTAAGGAAGGAAGAGAGAGAGGGGGAGAGAAACATCAGTCATTTGCCTCCCATATGCTCCCCGTCTGGGACTGAACCCACACTTGGACATGTGCCCTGACCGGGCCTGGAACTGGTGACCTTTCAGCTTACAAGACGCTCCGACCAACTGGGCCACACCAGCCAGGGCAGGATTTAACTTTTTTAATCACTACCTATACGTCCCATCTTTCATAGTTATAGCATCATTTTATTATATTAACATCCAGTGATTAAATTACTTTGACCCTGAAAACATTATATGCATCTGAGCTGCGATGACTTGTATTTTCCAGCCAACATTTTCTCTCTGGAATTATTATATATTTTGCCCTATTCCCAGTTTTTAAAAAAAAAAAAATATATATATATATGCCACTGATTCAACACTGAACTCTTATTCTGTTGAGTAAAATTCATCTCAAAGTTGTTTTCACAGTCCTTATTCTATTCGCCTCATCTTCTTCAGAAAATCTCTCCTGGAATCTTCTAACCTGGGGTGGGTGCTTTCTACAGCTTTTGTTTGGGATTTCTCCACTAACCTCCTTGAATCCCTTGGTTTCGTTCCTTCGGATCTGTTTCCTGGATGCCGTATTCTCCTGTTCCACGGGTTGCTCCCTCATTATGGTGGAGCACATTTGTTTTTTCTCCCCCATTAGTTGTTACAAAGAAGTAAGCTGAACTGGGTTTTCATCTTTTGGTTTTTTTAGAACTTGAATATCTGAAAATGTATTTTGTTCTCATGCTTAATTGCTGATTTGTCTGGGTATAGAATTCTAGGTTGGAAATAACTTTCTCCCAGAACTTGATGGTGTGGTGCCGCTGTCTTCAGGCTTCTGGCGTTGCTACGACAGCCACTCGAAATCTATTTCTCTCTCTCCCTCTCCATGTAGGAGCTTTTCCTTGTCCCCGTTGTTTTGAAATTTCATCGCGCAGTTCCTGGTGTGGATAGATTTTTGTTCATTGTGCTGGGCATTTAGTGAGTTTTCTCCTGTCTTGAAACTCATGCCCTTCGGTTCTGGGTATTCCGTGTGAGCGTTGTTTCCTTGCTTATTTTCTCTCCCATCCCCCACCCCCTTTTATGTTCTGCCTCTCCACGTCCCCGGAACCCCTGCTGCTCAGAGGCAGGAGCGACTGAACTATCTCCCCATCATTCTTATTTTGTTCTTGTTTTCCATCTCCTCTCTTCCATCTGTTGTCTAAGCCATTTCTTTATCTTTGAAGTTTTTACACATTTTTCACTCTGCCATCATTTTTTTTTAATTTCCAAGAGCTCTTTTTTTTTGTTGTTTTTTAAACATTCCTTTTTAAAATAGCACCTTGTTCTTGTTTTAGAGATGTGATATCTTCTCTGAGGATATTCTAGCTTCACTAAAGTTTTCTCCTCCTCCCCTATTTGTCTTGCTCTCTACATTTCATATTAGAAGATTTCCTCAAGTGCCTAGTGATTCTTGATTGTCTGCTCACCTTAAGAGCAGAAGTAACTAAAAAGCTGACTTGAAAGCCCTATGTACTTGGGTGGGACTGTTTTCTTAAAATATGACCTTCATGTAGCATAATCCAGCTGTGCTATTTTCATAGAGAATCCTTAGCGTAGGTAGCTTTTGAACTTTTCTCCTGGACTAGTCAGGTTGCTCAGAAAAATTATCCCCCATCTTCTGCCTGGAGTTGGTATGTCCGGCTAGTAGCATTCTGGGAGCTTAAGAAGGGAAAAAACTAGCTATCTTCTTATTGGGTACGCGTATTAATCGGCATGTGTTTGCCCAAGCTGTCGTAGCAAAATGCCACAGGTTTGGAGGCTTAAACAACAGAAATTAATTTTCCCACTGCTGTGGAGGCTGGGCGTCCAAGATCGAGGCACCAGCAGGTTGGTTCCTGCGGAGGCCCCCTTCTGGCTTTCAGAAGGCCACCTGCTTCAGAGGACCTCACATAGTCTTTGCTCTGTGTGCACAGGGAGAGAGAGAGGATACTCTGCTGTCCCCTCTTCTTCTTCTTTTAAGGACATCAGTCCTATTGCATCAGGTCCCCAACCTTATGACCTCATTTAACCTTAAGTACTTCCTTAAAGGCTGTATTTCCAAACACAGTCACCGAGGGGGTTAGGGCTTCAATGTGTGAATTTGAGGGGGGACAATAGTTTATACCAGTATGTGAAGTATCACTTGTTTGTTTTTGTTCTGATTCTCCCACTTTCAGCTTCATGTGGTGATCTCAAGACTGTTTCCTTGAGTCTTCAGTGGAAGTAGTGCGGGGGCTATCCCCTGGCTACCTGGGGTGAGGGTGGGTATCTGAAGGCTCAGCAGTTTATTAAACAGATTATAAGCTTCCCATCTCCCTCTTTTTAAATTCTCACTCGCCCCCGAATCCAGAAGCAATGTTGCCACCAATTCCTGGCCAGTCGACTTTCTGGTTTTCATTCCTGTGGACTCAGGACTAGCTTTTTCAGATCTGCTATTGGTTACCACTTGTCCAGCTTCCAGAATGTCCTTGCTGTTGTATTATCTTCTGCTGTCTTTGTCCACAAGGATTATAATATAAAAGCATCTTTTCATTGTTAGTCACATGGGGTTTTTGGAGGGAGTAAAGGTAAGCACATGTTTGTTTAATTTGCTGTCTTTCCCTGGGTGCCGTGCGTCTTCTTCCTTGAGAGCCGATGGAAACCCATCTGCTGAGTTAGCTTTGACTCCTGGGTTACCTCTCCCCCAGACCTGGTGTTTTCACGAAATGTCTCTATTGCATCGAAATATGTTTGATTCTGATGCATTGGTTGGCTTTTGAGAACCAATAGTCTGATATCATTTGACCAAAGGAGAAGGAACACATTCTGAGCTTATCACAAAAATGCAAAGCTTTTTAATAAACTCAGAAATGATTTGTGTTTTGGGTTGAACAAAGCCTTCACATTTTCCCGAACACCATTTTCCCGCATTTTAAAACGTGATATATTTCCAGGAGAATCTAATCCATATGTTTCTTATTTTTTGCTTTTAAGACATCATAATATTGCTTCATAAAGCACTGTTTAAGTCAGTATTCTTTATTAGCTTTTTTTTCTTAAGTAAGCCCTTTTCCTTAGATTTTATTTAGAGACATATTTTTTCAAAACTTCCCAGCCACAAAGTTCAACTGAACCCCCGAAGATCTAAGCTTCATTTGAAATTTTGACTTTTGTTGAGTTCTAATTAGGGCAAGCCCAGGTTTTCTAAAATTGTGTGGATTCTGTTTGCCAGTGGAGCATATCTGCACCCACTTCTCAAAGCACCTTCCTCTGTGGTACTTCGGGTCAAAAAGAAAGCTCGTACCAGCAGCACACCCCTTGGAAGGAGAGTAGATGCGGATACGCCCCCGCCTCGGGGAGTTCACAGCCCAGTTAGGGAGACTGGGGAAGAAAGAGAGGGTCTATCATTTCTCCGCTGCCAACTACGTGCCAGGTGATGAGCTAGTCACTTTGCCATTATTGTCTTACTAACCGAAGGATAAACATAAGTATTTTCCTAAATTTAATCCCCATAATAAGCCTCCATAATAAATGAAGATTTTAATTCACGGTGAAATTTACCTCCAGTGAGATGCACACACCTGAGTGCAGAATGTGATGAATCTGACAAATGTATACACCTGTGCAACCACGGCCACATTGGTACATAGGACAATTTCATTGCCTCAAAATGCTGCCCTATGTTGTCTTGTGGTCTGTCCTCACCTCTGATAGGCAATTGTTTTTATTACTATAACCATAGATTAGTTTTGTATGTTCTTGAGCTTGGCCTGAATGAAGTCACACGGGGCGAGTGAATCTGGGTCTGGTTTCCTTCACTCGCATCGTTGTGGGTCATCTGTGGTGCGGTGCGTGTGCACTGGTGTGGTGGTGCACTTCGGAAACTGCCACATGTTATTTCCATTGTATAAAAATACCGCAGTTTATTGATTTTCTTGTTGAAAGAGATTGGGTTGTTATAGTTCGGGGCTATTATCAATGGGGATGATTCAAACATTCTCGGACAAGAGGCTTCGTGGATGTGCCTGTTTATTCTTTTGGGTAAGTAACTATGGGTAGAGTTGCTGGTCATAAATAGATATAGGTTTAATATTTCAAAAAATGCCACAAATTTTCCAAAGTTGTTTTCTTCCATTTTACTTGTCCACTGGTAATATATGGAGGTTCTATTGTTCCTCTTCCACTTGACAGCCTAACAGGTAAAAGTGGAAAAATACGAGAAGGCGCAGCGTGGAAAGGCAGAGTAAGCGGGATAATTAGAGGGTTATGGAGAAATCAAGTATGACCCTATTATTCATTTCCAATTAATTTGCATATGGTGTGAGGTAGGAGTCAAAATTCATTTTCCACCATATCAATATTCAGGTATTCCAGCACTATTATAATTCTTTGTTATGTAGCACTGTTTTTAAAAAAATTTTTTTCAATTACATTTTACATCTACCACTATTCTGTATTAGTTTCAGATGTACGGCAGAGTGGCCAGAAGGTCATGTCCTTTGCAGAGTGGTCCCCACAGTGCTTCAAGTTCCCGCCTGGCCCCGTACATAGTCATCACGACATTACTGACCATGGTCCCCACGCTGTGCTCTCCGTCTCCGCGACTGCTCTGCACCTAACAGTTTACACCACTTAATCCTTCCACCCTTCTCACCCAGCCCCTACCTCCCCCCACCCCCAACATAGCACTGTGTTTTAAAAAGGCATTCCTTTTTCAGTTGAACTGTCTTGGCTCTTTTTGTCAAAAATCACTTATGTGAGCGTCTATTTCTAGGGCATTCATTCCATTCCATTGATATACAGGGTCTGACAGAAGGAAGGCTGGCTTGAGTGTGGTTGGGAGGGTGATAATACAAGTGTAATAATTTATAGTTTTAATTTGAACACTTCACCTAAAGTGTCATATGGTGTGTTTGAGTGTCACAGTGTTGTGTTACAGAATTACATGCTTATGATTTTGTAATAAAAAGGGGGCGTTATTTGTGCTGGACCCTGTGTCTGGTCTTCAGGCCAACACTGCACTCTCTTAATTGTTGTGGCTTGAACACAAGTCAGGCAGTGTGAGTCTTCCCGAATCCGTTCTTTGTCGTGATTGTTTTGCTTATTCTAGGTCCTCTGAATTTCCAAATACCTTTTTAGAATCAGCTGCCACTATGCTTGAAAGAGCTTGCTGGGTTATTGATTGGGAGAGTGTTGAATTTATAAAACAATTTGAGGAAAATCAACAATTTTAATTCCACTCAGTCTTCCATTAACATGGCACAGTGCTTCCTTCATTTAAGGCTTCCTTAACTTCTCTCTATCTTGCAATTTTTAATGGTGAGGTCTTGCACATGTTTGTTAATTTGTTCCTAAATACTTCTTTGTTTTATGACTCTGCTGTAAGTGGTATTGTGTTTGGAATACCATTTTTAATTACTTGGTACCAGGTTCCAGCAAGGCAATTGATTTTTGCATTTTGATTTTTACTCCGTGGCTTTGCAAAATTTCTCTATTAGTTTTAGTAGTGCGGGTTTCGGGGGGTCATATGCCTAACAGTTTATCATATAAACAACCATATCAGGAGGCAGTTTTATTTCTTTCTTACTGATCTTTGTGCCTTCTTAATTAATTTGCTTGCTTGTTTACTTATTTATTTGCCTTTAATGCACTGAGAAGGTCTCCAGTGTAGTATTGAATGGAATTAATTAGAGTGCGTATCCTTTCCTATTCTCCATCTCAGGGATGAGAGATTTCAGTATTGAACCCTTAAAAGTAATAGTAACCCTGTTGGCTGTCAGTTTTTCATAGGTGCCCATTGTAGCGGGCATTCTCTGAAACGGCCCCCAAAGATCCCCACCTCCTTTTGCTCACATCTGTGCACGATCTCCTTTACTTGAGTGTGGGCTGGGCTTTAGTGACTTGCTTCTAATGAACAGAATGCAGCACAAGTGATAGAATGTCAATTTAAAGGTCATAGAAAGACTGTGGCCCCCACCTTGGTGTTCACTCCCTTTGTTAGCTGACTCCAAGGGAAGCCAGGTGCCACGCCGTGCGCTGCACTACGGAGAGGCCCATGTGGCAAAGGACCGAGGGAGGTCAGCCAACAGTTGGTGCCGGACAGAGGGCCACTGTCAACAGCCACGTGAATGAACTTGGAAGTGTGTCTTCTGCCAGTTACCCAAGGAGTGAGTGTCCCAAGGAGACTGAAGCCCCAGCTGGCAACCTGGCTGGAACCTCATGAGAGACCTTGAGCCACACTCATGCAGTTAAGTAAGCCATATCCGGGTTCCTGACCCCGGAAACTGTGAGATGAGGTTTGTTGTTCCTTCCATTCCTGGTTTACAAAGAATGCCCACTGTGAATTGGCACCTAATTTTGTCAAATGCCTTTTTTTGTCTAATAATCAATTGAGATGATTATAGCCTGTGTTCTGCTTATGTGGCGGATTACACTGATTTTCGAATGAGCCCCACACGCTCATGATGTATTATCCTTTTTATATGTTGTTAGAGTCAATTCGCTGATGTTTTCTTAAGGATTTTTGCTCCTGTGTTTGACAGATGTTAGTCTGCTCTCTTTTATTATTGGGCTGTAATTCATATGTGATAAAATTCACTGTTTTAAAGCTAACGTGTAGATCAGTGGTTTTAGTGTGTTCTCAAGGTGTGCAACCATCACCACTGTCTGATTCCAGAACATTTTCATCAGTCCCAAAGAAACCCTGTACCGTCAGCAGTCACCCCTCATTCTCCCCTTCCTCAAGCCCCTGGCAACTACTAGCCTACTTTCAGTCCCCATGAATTTGCATATTCTGGACAGTTTCCATAAATGGGATCACACAGTATGTGGCCTTTTGCGTCTGACGTCTTTTAATTAGCATACCGTTTTGAGGATTCATACGCGTTGTGGTATGAAACAGCGCTTCACAGAACTTCATTCCTTTCCATGGCGGGAAAATAGTCTACGGTGTGGATGTGCCACCTTTGTTCACCCACTCATCAGTGGTGGCCATTGGAATTGCCACCACTTTTTGGCTACTATGAATAATGTTGCTATAAACATTTATGTACAAGTTTTGCTGTGGACGTGTATTTTTAACACTCCTAGGGACACACCTAGGAGTGGGATTTTGGGGTTCTGTGGTAAGACTAAGTTTAACTTTTTGAGTAATTGCCAAACTGTTCCGCAGCAGCTGTGTGATTTTACATTTCCACCAGGACTGCGTGAGAGTTGCAGTCTCTCCACCGCTTCACCACTGCTTGTCAGTGAAGTCTTCCTTTCTGTTGCCATCCCAGTGAGGATAGCATCTGTGGCTTTGATTTGCATTTCTCTGGTGGATAATGACTCGAGCATCTTTTCATGTGCTTATTGCTGTTTGAATATCTTCTCTGGAGAACTGTCTGCTTAGCTTCTTTTCCTAATTTCTTTTTTCTAATTGGGTTGTCTTTTTTTTTTATTGAGTTGTAATAGTTTTTAAAATATATATTGTAGATACAAGTCCCTTCAAAGAAATATTATTTGTGAAAATTTTCTCTCATTCTTTGGGTTGTCTTTTCACTTTCTGGTGGTGTCTTTTGAAGCACAAACATTTTTAATTTTCAAGATGTCTAGTTTATCTGTTTTTTCTTTTGTTTGTGTTGGAGTCATATCTAAGAAACCATTGGCTAATCCGAGGTCATCAAGATTTATGTCTAAGTTTTCTCATAAGAACTTTACAATTTTTACTCTTACATGTCGGTTTTTGATCCATTTAAAGTGACTTTTTACCAGGAGTGTTTAGCTGGGATCCACATTCATTCTGTTGCCGGTTGCTGTCCTGTTATCTCAGCATCATTTGTTGAAAAAAACCACCCCTTCTTCCATGGGATTGTTGTCATGCCCCTTGTCAAGAATTGGATAGCCACAGATATGTGGGCTTTTTAAATGAACTGTCAGTTCTATTCCATCGGACCGACGGAATATCTTTGTATATCTGTCCTTCTGCCAGCACCACACTTTCTTGATTTACTGCAGCTTTGTAGAAAGTTTTGAAATTGGGAAGTATAAATTTTCCAACTTGGTTGTTCCTTTTCAAGGTTCTTTTGGCTATTCTCAGTGCCTAGCATTTCCACAGGAATTTTAGGACTAGCTTGTCAATTTCTGCAAAAAAAGCAAATGGAATCTTGATAGGGACTGTGTTGACTCTGTAGATTAATTTAGGGTATTGCCATATTAACGATATTCAGTTTTTTGATTCATGGACAGGGAATATCTTTACATTTATTTGGCTCCTTCTAAATTTCTTTCAAGGATGTTTTGCAGTTTATAGTGTTCTTATATTGACTTTGTTTATTTTTTATATCAGGGTTGTAATGCTGGTTTTAAATTAGTTGGAAATTATTCTCTCCTCTCCTGTTTTCTGAAAGACTAATGTAGAAATGATATTATTTTTTTCTTTAAGTGTTTGTTAGAATTCACAAATCTGGGCCTGAGATGTGGGGACTATTTTAAATTATGAATTCAATGTTTTTAAAAGCTATAAAGAAATATAGATCAAAAAGCCAATTTTACTGTATGTTAACTTAAAAAATAAAATTAAAATATAGGGTTTTTCAGATGTTTATTTTACTTATTTTTAGTCTGTTATTTTTACTACCAAGTTAATTGGCAAGTTAATAGTTGCTTGCTGCGTTTCCTTAGTCTCATTTTAATGTCTGTTAGATCTGCAGTGGTGACTGGCTGTTGATAATCTGTGTCGTTTTCCTTTCAAAGTCTAACTCGTTTAACTTTGTTTTAGATTGTTCACTTTGGATTCCGTTGGTTTTCTTCTATTTTATTATTCATTTCTATTTGCTTATTCATTTTCTAGTTCATTAATCTTTGCTCTAATATTTATCCTCTTCTTTCTTTGAATTATTTTGGACTTCGCTCTTATTATTATTATTATTATTTTTAGTTTCCAAAGGCAGAAGCGTCCGTCTTTGTTTTAGACCATTCTAGCTTTCTAATGCGAGAATTCGAAGCTGTAGCATTTTCTTCAAGCATAACTTGAACACCATCACACAAATTCAGATACGATGTGTTTTTATTTTCATTAAATTCAAAATATTTTCAAATTCCATGTTTTCTGAGGTTCTGTAATTCAGTGCATTCATATTTAGGATTACTCTTTTAAATGAATCCACCCCTTTATTGTTATGAAATATTCCTCTTTACCTGGCATTGTTCCGCGCCCTAAAGTCCACTTTGTCTCTTGTGAATACAGACACTGCAACTCTGTCGTGGCTGGGGTTTGCCGGATACATCTCTATGTGTGTTTTTAGTGTTAGTGTCTCTGCGTCTTATGTTGAAGTGGGTTTCTTATATAGATTATATAGTTGTGCCTTATTATTTTATCTGGATTGAGAGTCTTCACCTCTTAACTGGACTATTCAGAATCAGATTTAATGTGCTTGTAGATGTGGTTGGATTGAGTGTACAATTTTGCTATTTCTTTTTCTAGTTGTCTTGCTGTGTTTATGCCTTTCTAAAAGCATTGTTTATTGCCTTTCTGGAGTGATTTTTTAAATGATTCTATTTTGTTTCCACTCATGGATTATGAAGTATACCTTTATTTTACTGCGGTTTTCATTTTTAGCGGTTGACTCAAATTTTACAATGTGCACCTTAAGCCCGGCGTGGTGTGTCTTTAAATGGCTGTACGCTGCATCACTTACCACGCAAGAACTTCGCAGCCGTCCAGCTCCATTACCTCTCTTATCCCTTGTGCTATTTTAAATTACATTTTAATATTACATATGTCATAACTTCCAACTATCTTTTCATTAAACAGTCAAATCTCTCTCAAAGGAATTTTTACCTCTTATTTTGTGATGTCTTGAGACTTACAGAAAAGCCGAGTTAGTACAGAGAGCGCCTTTGCTCCTTCACCCAGCCTCCCCCGATGTTCACCACACCTTGCATAACCACAGTACGATGGTTAAAACTAAGAAGTTAACACTGGTACAGTACTGTTAACTAAGCCAGACTCTCTTCAGGTTCCGCCAGCTCTTCTCCCAACACCCTTTGTCTGCTGCAGGAGCGGGTCTGCGTTCGCACGCTGCACTCAGCTCCCACGCCTCCTCGGCTCCCACGATCTCTGACACCTTTCCTTGTCTTTGGTGTCTGGACTCATCTGAAGGGTTGGTTATTCTGTGCGCTGCCCCTCAGGTCAGACCCGATATTCCCTCATGATTAGACCGAGCTTTGCACGTTTGGCAGAGGTACACCCAAAGCGATGTGCCCTGTTCAGCGACCCCTTGGGGGGAAGTGATTGAAGTGATGTGGGTATGTCTTGTTCCTGGTGGGTTTAACATCAATCACTTGGTTTGGGCAGTGCCCACCAGGGTTCTCCATGGAAAGTTATGGTTTTTCCCCAATAAATACCTTGGGAGGAAGACTTTGAGACTGCAAACATGCCATTTCTCTTCAAACTTCACTTCACTAGTTTTAGCCTTCATCAATGATTCATCTTTGTCTGCAGCAATTACTGAGCTGTAAGGAAGAGCTGTGCCTCATCTGTCTGCCTGTCTGCCTATCCATCTGTCCATCCACCCATCCATCCAATCAGTATTGACCCACATAGATTACTTTTATGCTGTAGGTTGTCACATTGTTATGCATTCGCTGCTCTGACTGCTTCGGCTTTGGCTATCGGGCACTCTGAGGGTGGTCCCGTGCCGTTTTCACGCATCCTCATCCATTTCTGAGTGCTGCTTTACTCCCTGGCCCCCCAGAGGCTCCAGGTGTATCTTGTACTTTCTCTTCCCTGCCTTTGGGAATTAACCATCTAAGTAAGGACCCTGCTTGTGGTGGTGGTGGTTTCTGATTGGGGAAGGCCATTTAGGAAATACAGTCTGGGCAGTCAGCGTCCTCATTGCTCCCTGGATGTCATTGTTTCAAGGTTCTATTAATGCACAAGACTTAGACGTGTGTATGCTAACTCAAGTATATACTCACTTATCTTTATTGTTGTATCTATCCATGTAAGAAAATATTTTTTAAAAACTGTAGTTCATACTGCTACCCCTAATTCAAACCTGATACCGCAGTGTTCATTCTGGCCCTCTCCATTTGCTTATTTGTAACTGCCTATTTGTTTAACTCTAGCATACGTATAAAGTAGCTTCAAAATTGCTAACCCATTCTTCTGTGAGAAGTAATTTTACTAACTACCGTATAGTATTTGAATACAGTTCTCTTTACCTTTATAGTATCCAGTCAAAATATGGTTTCGAAAGTTACTGAGGTTGATGCTTCCCCTCCCCACCCCCTTCAGTGTGTGTCTGCTGCTCATTGTACCCTTTGGCTCATTTGCTAGTTTGTATTCGATGCTGGCTTCTCACCACATCCAGGCTGATTTTACTTTATGTAAATTTACCAGCAGTAAACTTTGCTCCTCACAGTATTTAGTTCTACAAATTTTGGCAAAGGCATAGAGTCATGTCGTCACCATCAGCCATGACACAGAATGGCTCTGTCACCCCCCAAAGTCTCTTGGGCTGTCCCTTTGTGACGGCCCTGCCCTACCCTCTGTCCCTGGCAACCAGTGATATTTGGCTTGCTTGCCTTTTTTCCTAAATGTTATCAAAATGGAACCATACATCATGTAGCTTTTTAGGTCTGGCTTCTTTCCTTTAGTTAAATGCTTGTAAGAGTCACGCATGTTGTGTGAATTGTTAGTTCCTTTTTCCTGGAGAGCAGCATTCCATTTTCGGCCGTGCTTTTGGAATGGTGTTTACCCATTCACTGGTTAAATAAGAGGCATCTGGGTTGCATTCAGCTTTGGGCAATTATGAGTAAAGATGTTACATAAATGTACAGGTTTTGTGTGAATATAACTTTTCATTTCTCTTGCGCAGATATCTAGGGCGGGGATTACTGGGTTGTCTGATAGCTGCATGTCTGACTTCCCCACAAGTGGCCAGCCACTCTCTGCTCTGCCTGCATCATGTCGCATCTCCCCCAGCGACATGTGTGAGGTCCGGTGGTTTCCCACTCCTGCCAAAAGTTGGTATTGTCATCTTTTAAAATTGTAGGCATTCTTGTAAGTGTGGCAGTGACCTCCTGGTCTTATTTATTTTATTTTTTATTTAATCTTTATTGTATTTTTCCCATTACCATTTTGTCCCCTTACACCCCTCTCCCTCCAGCAATCACCACACTGTTGTCCATGTCCATGAGTCCTTATTCCTTTTTGCTCAATCCCTCCACCCCTGCCTCCCCTCCCTCCCCGGTTTTAATTTGCATTTGTCCAACGATGGGAGCATCTTATCATTTGCCTATCTGCCATCTGTATATCTTTGGTGAGGTGTCTGTTCAGATTTTTGCTCATTTTTAATTGGGTTGTTTGCTTTTCTATTGTTGAGTTCTGAGAGTCCTTTCTGTACTCCGGAAACAAGTTCTTATTGGAAATGTGATCTGCAAATATTTTCTCCCAGCCAATGGCTTGCCTTCTCATTCTCTGAGCAGTGTATTTCACAGAGCAAAACTTTTTAACTTTGAAAAGTCCAATTCATTAATTTTTGTTTAATGGGGCTTGCTTTTGGAGTAGCCAGAACATTCTGTGGAGAATTAACATGTGAAAACTATTGAGTCTTTCAACCCATAGACATGGTGTATTTCCCTATTTATTTAAGTCCTTCATGTCTTTTATCAGTGATGTATAGTTTTCCGTCTATAGCTCTTGCAGCTGTGCTGTCAGATCGACACCTAGGTATTTCATCTTTGGTGCTATTGTAAATGGTACCGATTTCTTCATGGTGAATTCCAATGGTTCATGCTACTATAGAACATGCAGTTGATTTTTGATACTGACCTTGTGTCTTACAACTAGGGTAAGCTTACTTAGTTGTAGGAGCCTTTTGTAGGTTTTTGTTTTAATCTTCTCTGCAGACAATCATGCCATTTGCTAACAGGGACAGTTATATCTCTCACTTTCCACCCTACATGCCTTTTCTCTCTTTTTTGTGAATGTTGCGCTGGCCAGCACTTTCAGTCTGAATTTGAATAGAGGTGGTAAGAGAGAACATCCTTGCCTGTTTCCAGCCTCGAGAGGAAAGCACTCATTCCTTCACTACGAGATATGTTATTAGTGGTGTGTTTTTACAGATGCCCTTTATTAAGGAAACGTGCTGCTATTATTATAGCTGATGAGAGTTTTTATCACAAATGGATTCTGAGGGGGGCTAAATGCTGCTCTGCAGGGGTTGGGATGATCACGTGGCTCCTCTGCTTCAGTCTGCTCATCCAGGGCATCATGTCAGCTGTTTCCAAAGGCTGTTCCAGCCTTGCATTCCCAGGAGAACTTGGAAGTGTACTCTGTGTCGCATTATTCTTTTTATATATTGCTTGAATGTGCCAGTATTTTGTTGCGGATTTTTGCATCTGTGTTTATCACAGATCCTTTTCTGTAGTTTCTTCCCATGTAATATATTTCTTTGGTTTGAGTATTAGGGCTGTGGTAGCCTCATAAAATAAGTTGACAAGCATTGTATTCTTTTCTGTTTTTCTGAATGAGATTGTGGGGAATTGGTACTATTCCTTCCTTAAGTTGAAGGTTTGAGGAAGTAAAATTGTCTGGCCTGGAGTTTTATTTGCTTGAAAAATTTTAGCCAGGAATTTAATTTCCGTAGTAGGTAAAGGATTATTTAGGATTTTTTTTCATTTTTTCCTGGATGAATATCTTTCAAGGAGTTGGTTCATTTCAACTAGGTTGTTTAACTTACAGAAACAGAATTGTTTGTAGCATTTGTCTAGTATCCATTTACATCGGAAATCTCAATAGTGATAGTTTGTTTCTTGGTGTATTTTGCATCTTCTCTTTCTTTTTTTGTCAAGTGGATAACATTTGTTTTTTCAAGGAACTGACATAAATTCACTGATTTTTTTTCTCTTTTTTTGTTTGTTTTCAATCACAATGATTTTTGTTCTTTACTATTTCCTTTCTCTGCTGTGTGTTTAGTTTTCTCTTTTTTTGTGGTTTCTTAAAATAGAAGCTAAGATGATCAATTTGAGAATTTTTTTCTAATAATAAGCATCTAATACTTTAAATTTCCTCTAGATACTCTGCTGAATCTATAATTTGTTATATTTTACTTTCATGTTCATTCAATTAAAAATATTTTCTAATTTTCCTTGAGACATCTTCTGTAATCTGTGGGTTATTTACAAGTGCATTGCTTCATTTCCAAATATTTGAAGAGTTATGCAAATCTCTTAAAAATATTTTTTATTCTACTGTTTTTGAGTGGCACATTCTATAAAAACCAATTAAGTTGGTCAAGTTTTTTCATGATGTTGTTTGAATCTGCTATATCCCTGATGATTTTCTGTTTACTTGTTCAATCAAGTACTGACTGAGATAACCGCATTAAATGATCTAATTATAAGGTTTTCAATTATAATTGTGGATTATCTTTTGCTTCTTTCCATGTTACACTTGTTAGAGTTACTTCATTTTGGAGCTCTGCTGTTAGCTGCATTCGGTTTCCTGATGAACTGAACCTCCAACCATTCTGTAACATCACTACTAATTTTCCTGGTTGTAGAGTCTATTGTCTAGTAGTAATGTTGTCCTAAGAACTAAAATGGCCTGTTATTTTACCAGTAAAATGGGTTTATTTGGGAACAGCAGAGATTGCAATCTGGGACAAGCATACTATACTTGGGACAAAAACTATAGGCAAGTCCAACAAGCAAAGGAGAAGAATGCTATTTTACAGAGAAAAAGGAGGAAGTTGGGAGCAGTTGTTTTGAGCAAAAGTCCATTGGAGGGAAGCAAGGTGGACGATGTTGTATTTATCAGTTTTGGCTGAGTTGCTGGACAAGGGAGGGACTCTTCCTCCTGCTGGTGGTAAAGGAGTATTGACTCGCAAGACGTGTCTCTTCCTGTTGAGACTCATAACTGATCATGCTTCCCATTGGGAATCTGTCCTTGACCTTGAGTGGTAGTCTGTGAGGGTCCCCCTTCTGGCCTCCTACTCTATTAAATGAGCTTTTCCTTTATTAATTTCCACATTACTATAATCACTCCAGCTTTCTTTTGATCGGTGTTTGTGTAGTGTATCTTTCCTCACTCTTTTACTTTTAACCTACTTTTAAAGTTGGTTTCTTGAATGCATCATACAGTGGAACTACTGTTTAAAATTTGATCTGACCACTGTGAGAGGGCAGGGGGTGCTGGGGACTGATTGAAAGAAGGCAAAGGGATTAGTCAAAGAACATTTAGGAAGGACCCATGGACATGGATTTGGTCTGACCATCTATCTTTTAATTGATATATGTAGACCATTATATTTAATTATTAATATTTACATTTAGGTTGGCCATTTTATTGTTTTTCTGTGTCTTCCCTTTTTGGTTCCTCTGTACCTTATTTCGTGTCTTCTTTTGGAGTCATTGACTATTTTTTTTTAGTGTTCCATTTCCTTTTATCTGTTGGTTTTTTGATTATGCCTTTGTATATTTTCTAGTGATTGTTCCAGAGTTCATAGTGTGCGTACCTAACTACTCAGTTTATTTAAAGTTAAGATTTTACTATTTCCAGCGAAACGCAGAAGCATTGCAGCCGTGAAGACTTGTTAGCCCGCCTTTGTGCCGGAGCTGTCACGGGCGCCACGTACATCCTGTACGCCCTTCTCTCAGTGTTCTCTAGATTATCATATTTTCTTCCAGCAGTCGTGTATATTTTTAAAACCTTAAAGGAAAAACTAAAATAATTTATATTATAGTTACCCTCTTTGTTTCTCTTTCTCTATTCCTGAAGATCCAGCTCTCCCTCTGGGATCATTTGCCTTCAGTCTGGAAAACTTCCCTTAGCATTTATTTTAGAGCGACCCCGCCAGTGACAAGTTCTCTTGGGGCCTTTACCTGAAAGTGTCATCATTTAGCTTTTGTTCCTGAAGGGTATTTTCGCTAGACCCAGAGCCGTGGGCTGACAGGAAGTCTTATTTTCTTTCTCTCTGGTATTTGGCAGTTGGGTTAGACATGCCTGCACATACTGCCCTTTGCATTTACTCTGTTTCAGGTCTCTTTCAGTTTATTTTGAAAATGTATGCTTTTCACTAAATTTGCTAGGCTTGAGATGTCTTCAACTAATTTTTTTTCTGTGCTAAGCTTTCTCTCTCAGGAACCCCAATGACATGAATGGCCTTTTGAAGTAGGCATACGGGTCTCTCAAGCTCTGTTCATTTTCTTCTCCATAGTTTTTCCTCTGCTCTTTAGTTTGGATAATTTCTATTGATCTGTGTTCGGGTTCCCTGACTATTTTTTTCTGTCATCTTCCTCTTACTATTGAAATGTTTCGATGTTGTATTTATCAGTTTTGAAATTTCCGTTTGGTTCTGTTGGTTCTCTGGGCATGCCTATTTTTCCATTCATTTCAAGAATACTTATCTTTGCCTCAAGGGGGATGGTGACCTTGCTGCTTTAAAGACTGATAATTCTACCGAGTTGGCCAATAGTTCATTTGATTTTTTTCTGTAAGAGGGCTCTAGTAGTGCTTAGTTGTCTTTAACTGCATTTGAAACCATTTTGTTAGATTGTGTTGTGACAGTTGCCATATCAGCATGCACTTAAAAAGAACTTACCAAAATTAATGAATTTTTGTGTAGCTATTTTAATATTGAAGATGGAAGAACACGTGCAATATTTTTAGCATATTATGGTTTATTATTTCAAGAAAGGCTAAAATGCAACTGAAATGCAAAAAAAAAAAGAAAGAAAGAAGGAAAAACTTGTGCAGTGTATGGAGAAGGTGCTCTGACTGATCGAACATGTCAAAAGTGGTTTGCGAAGTTTCTTGGTACTCTTGACATTTTGGCCAAATAACTCTGCTGTGGGGCTGTCGTATGCACTGGAAGATGTTTAGCAGCACCCCTGGCCTCTACTCACTACAAGCCAATAGCAGGAGATAGCCGACATACTCAAAATATCCACATCAATAAAGTTATTGTTGAAAATGAAAAATGTGTCTTTTATTTTGTGGGAAAAACGTAACAGACTTTTTGGCCAGCCAATAACATCTGCTCTGTCTCGGGGTTGACATCTGTTCCTTGTCTTTCCCTTGAGAATCGGCCAGGTATGTTGCTGGTATGTTGAGTAATTTCGTACTGTACCTAGGGCATGCTGTACGTTAAGCTGTGAGGCTCCCAGTCCTGTTAAAGTGCCCTGGAGGATGTTGATTTTGTTTAGCAGGACACCAACCTGGCGAGGGGCAAAGGACCAGCTCTGCCTCGCCATGTTTGCTCTTTGAGTATGTTCTGCACATGTGCAGCTCGGGGAAGTGCACTTGGGGTTCGGGCTGGTTTATACATGGAATCAGGGCTCCCCTTTTCCTGGTCTCTCTGCCATAGGATTTCCCCCACATTCTCCAGCTTCCAGAGGCTCCTTTCATGGCTACAAAGCTTGGGTTCTGTCAGTGCTTTCTCCAGCCCCTGGCACTGTTGCCATTTTGGAAAATAGGGGGGTGGGTATAGAAAAGAGGAAAAGCAGTGTCCTTTGCAGAACAGGAGTCCCCTTTCCCAGAGATACAGGTTCCTTTTGGGGCGGGGGGCTCAGGTGCCCACATCGCCACCATTGGCATGGTACTGCCCTTGTCAGGGTGAAGCTGGCCTTGGGGCAGGGCCAGGGCCAGGAGACAAAAAGGACATTCAGAATAGCAAGGGCTTCCCCACAACCTCAGGCTTTTAGGGGCCACATTGACCCAGAAGGGGGCATTTATTAGGGTCTTTGCTTCCTGTAACCTCTCTGAAGTCCCCCAATTTGACTCACCCTGGGGTTAAATCCAGGAGATGAAGGGAGAACAGAGAAAAAGCACGTAACTCATTACCACCATACTGATTGTACTTGAAGTTTTGACTTCCCTCAGCCGTCCACCTGCAGGTACTGACTGGTGGGGCTCCTCAGCAGCTGCCTTTCTGAATCCTGTCCAGTGTTGTTAGTCATGAGCTGCAAGAGGCTTACTCCATCTTGGTGGGAACTTTGGGGACATACCTAGTGGTTTTGGCATTTCACAGCTCACAGGTGGGTCCTCACACCTGCACGCTCCGTGCAGACCCAGAAAACTCAGGCTGACAGAGGGGAGACTCCATCTCTGCCCAGTTATGCGAGGTTGGCTCTCTGTCTCATAAACTGCCTGTTGCTTTGATCTCCATTTGTGTTGGGGCATTAGAAATTGACTGGGGCAGATAGAGCCAGAGAGACTAAGTACAAGTCTAGTCTCTGGCACTTATTAGCTCTTTGGCATTGGAAGAGCTGCTTTCCTTCTCTGAGCCTGAATTTCCACATCTATAAAATGTTATGTAAACTGCTGTAACAGACTTGAAGGCTGTTAATTCATTTAAGAATTATTGATGTAGCATCTGCTCTGTGCCAGGCATTATTCTAGGCACTGGGCCCATGGTAACAAAAAGCAGGCAAAAATTCCTGTCTTCATGCACCTTATATTCCAATGGTGGGTGGTGAACGATAAAAAATATGACTATGGGAATTAGATAGAATTTATTAAGAGCAAGACTAGTAAGCACTCTCTATATGTACCTTACCTAGATGAAGAGCATTAAATGGCAGGTGCCAGCCAACATTCCCTACACTCAGTCATGAGAATTAAAATGAGCCCCAGTTAGACTGGACCTGAAACAAGCTCAGCTTCACTGCTAGCATCATTGCTGGTTCGATTCCCAGTCAGGGCGCATGCCTGGCTTGTGAGCCAGGTCCCCAGTAGGGGGCACACAAGAGGCAACCACAATTTGATGTTTCTCTCTGTCTTTCTCCCTCCCTTCCCCTCGCTAAAAAATAAATAAATCTTAAAAAAAGAAATGTTTTAAATGAAACTGACGTTTCTTTTTTGTTGCACTTACTGGGTTGGCATTGGTTAATAAAATTACATAGATTTCAGGTGTACAATTCTATAATACATTATCTGTATATCGTATTGTGTGTTCGCCACCCCAAGTCAAGTCTCCTTCCATCACCGTTTATCCCCCCTTTACCCTCTTCTACCTCCCCCACCCCTCTTTCCTTCTGGTAATCACCTGTTGTCTGTGTTTATGAGTTTTCTCCCTTAATCCCATCACATTTTTCACTCAGCCCCCCAAACTCTCTCCCCTGTGGCAGCTATCAGTCTGTTCTCTGTATCTATGAGTCTATTTCCATTTTGTTTGTTAGTTTATTTTGTTCATTAGATTCCACACACAAGTGAAATCATATGGTACTTATCTGTCATTTCCAAGTGCTAGTGAAGATGTGGAGTAGCTATAACTCTCATGTTATTGAAGTGTAAACTTGTACAGCCTCCCTGGGAAATGGGTTGGCAGTTTTTTTAATTTTTTTTAAAATTGTATATTATTGATTATGCTATTACAGTCCCAATTTTCCCCCTTTGCCCCCCTCCACCCAGCACCCTCTACTTACTCAGGCAATCCCCCCACCACTGTTCATGTCCATGGGTTGTGCGTATAAGTTCTTTGGCTACTCCATTTCCTACACTGTACTGTACATCCCCATGGCTACTCTGTGACTACCTATCTGTGCTTCTTAATCCCTCACCTCTTCACCCATTTCCCCACACTGCCCTCTCATCTGGCAACCATCAAAACGCAGTATCCATAATTCTGTCTCTGTTCTTGTTTGCTCAGTTTGCTTTTTAGATTTGATTGTAGGTAGATATGTCTTTATTGCCATTTAATTCATAGTTTTAATCATCTTTTTCTTAAATAAGTCTCTTTAACATTTCATATAATGTTTGGTGATGATGAACTCCTTTAATTTTTTCTCATCTGGGAAGCTCTTTATCTGTCCTTCCACTCTAAATGATAGCTTTGCTGGGTAGAGAAATCTTGACTGTAGAAATCAAACCCTGCTTGTCATGACTTTGCCAATCCCTTCTAGTCTGTAGCTTCTTTTGAGAAATCAGCTGACAGTCTTATGGGAACTCCCCCATAGGTAATTCTTTTCTATCACTGCCTTTAAGATTTTCTCTTTACCTTTAAACTTTGAAATTTTAATTATGATGTGTCTTGGAGTGGGCCTCTTTGCATCCATTTTGTTTGGGACTCTCTGTGCTTCTTGGACTTGCATGTCTATTTCCTTCAGCAAACTAGGGAAGTTTTCTTTCATTATTTTATGAAATAGATTTCCAATTTCTTGCTCTTTCTCTTCTCCTTCTGGCACCCCTATGATGTGAATGTTGGACCACTTGAAGTTGTCCCAGAGGCTGCTCACTCTATCCTCTCTCTTTTTGGATTCTTTTTCCTCCTTGATCTGATTGGTTGTTTTTTTGCTTCCTTATGTTTGAAATCATTGATTTTGTTCCAGTTTCATCCATTATGCTGTTGTTTCCCTGTAAATTGTTCTTTATTTCCATTATTGTATCCTTTGTTTCTGGCTGGATCTTATTTATGCCTTTGATGTCCCAAGTTCCTTGAGCATCCTTATAAACAATATTTTGAACACTGCATCTGATTGATTGCTTATCTGCATTTTGTTTAGTTCTTTTTCCAAAGTTTTGATCTGTTCTTTCATTTGGGCCATGTTTCTTTGTCACCTCATTTTGGCAGCCTCCCTGTGTTTGTTTCTATGTTTTAGGTAGAGCTGCTCTGACTCCTTGTCTTGGTAGTGTTGCCTAATGTAGCAGGTGTCCTATAGGGCCCAAGTGGCACAGCCTCCCTATCATTCAAGCAGGGTACTCAAGGCACACCCTTCATGTGGGCTGAGTACACCATCCTCCTGTAGTTGAGCCTTGATTGCCCTTGGCAGGTCAATGAGAAAGATTTACCAGGCCAGTCAGCTGCAAGGACTGGCTGTGACTACTGACCACCAACCTCTACCCTCCATCAGAGGATCAGCTGTGTAGGGACAGGGTGGTAGTGCTCCAATGTGGTCTGTAGTTGTCCACTGGGTGAGCAGGCTCTAGGGTTTCCCAGGTGGTGCAGGCCAAGGTCAGCCCCCAGCCTGTGTTCTGCCCAGGGCCACCCTGTGAGAGCAATCTGAGATGGCTGCTACTTGTGTTGGGCTTGGAGACTCCCAGGCAAAGCCAACTGTGAATCTAGGCTGGCTGCTCCTAGTACCAGATCTGGGGTCACTGAGCAAGTGGTACAGGGGCTGAGGGATCACTGAGGCCAGCTGTTGCTTGTTTGATAGGATTTAGGAAGTTGTGAAACATGAGCCAAGATCAACCATTCATATGGAAAAGGCACAATTAACAGTTTGGGTGGGCCTGTTAGTTATGTGGGAAGGAATCTCAGCATCTTCTGGGTGGGGCAAACAGTGTTAACTAGAGGCTCAGATATGGCACCTGCCTGCTGGCTCTGTGGCTGTGTGTGTGTGGAGGGGGAGAGCTCAGAAAAGGGACAATGGCCTCTGCCATTCTGTATGGGAGAAAGCTGTCCCCTAGCTCCTGCCTTAATGCCAGGCACTTCAGTTCCTCCCTATATACTTCCAGTACCTTTCACGCTGCTGCCTTGGTGCTAGAGTTCATACAGAGTGAGTCTGAGTGAGTTCATGTGTGGGCTCTTTAAGGGGAACTGCTTGGGACTCCAGTAGTTTCTTCCATTGACTCAATCCTTGCTGTTTTTGCCACCAGAAAAGTTATGGGGACTTATCTTCCTGGCACTGGAACCCTGGGCTAGAGGGCCTGGGACTCCTTACTCCTGAGATATCCTGATATCCCTCCTGAATTTTCATCTACCACACATGGATATGGGACCAGCCTGTTCCATGTCTCCATCCCTCCTACCAGTCTGGATGGATATAGTTTCTTTATTTCCATAGTTGTCAGATTTCCACTCAGTTCAATCTCTGATGATTCCGAGTGATGGTTGTTCTATATTTTAGTTGTAATTTTCATGTGGTTGTGCCAGGAGTGACCCATGTCTACCTGTGCCCAGCAGTTTCTTTTAAAGTTAAACATGCAGTTAACTGTATTTCATTCCTGAGTATTGGGTTAGTCAAAAAGTGTTGGGAACTGCCTTGCCTGGTTTCAGAAGCTGTAACCCGCCCCACCCCCGCCCGCCCCCATGGCTAAGGCTGAGTGAGCGACTTTCCGACCATAAGCCACTAAGAAGACAAAGCTTATCTCCCTGGCAGGAGCTCTGCTTCTGCTCCTTTTACTTCACCCTGCCTGGCCCTCAATGCTTGATCGGTTAGCCAATGATGGGTAAGATTCCCCAAGGGGGGGATGACCTAAGACAGGCATGATCACAGGGAGACCCCTGGGAAGGCCTTGGGGGGCTACAGCAAAAGGGGGTAATGGACCCTCACCCCTCTGCTACGGCATAGCCTGAGTCCTCATTCTACCAGCAGGAAGTCTCCTAATCTCTTGGCTGCCTTACTTCCCCTGCCTGACTTAAGCCTGAGACAATGTCTTAAGCCTGAGACAATGCCTTAAGCCTAAAACAATGCTGGTGGTGGGTAGCCCTGTGCTGGAAAGGGCGCATTCCCTAGGGCAATCAGGCCTAAGAAAGAATAAGTAAAATCCTGTGAAACCTGCTTTGTTTAGAATGCCCTCAATTAAATAAGGATCCAAGCAAGAAGTGAGTTTGTTCCTCAAAGTTTTATAGCTCTTTAGCTATCTGACCCTGACTCAAAATAGGCCCTCAGAGTTCTTTGTACGTTATCTATTGTTTGATCCTTACTGCCTGACAATGATTAATGAGCTTTACCTGTATTCCTGTTCAAAAGGAACCCAATAAAAGCCCATTGAGGAAAAGGCTCTTGGCCCTTCTCCTTTTTGAGAATGGCCACCTTTCCTCCCCAAGCAGATCATGTCTTGGTAGACTTATTCTCATCCATTCCTGTGGGCGGAGCCCCCCCACAAAAAAGTTCATGGGATTTTTTTTCTGTAAGATGGCTCTAGTAGTGCTTAGTTGTCCTACCTTCCTTCAGAACAATTTGTTAGAATGCATTGCGACAGCTGTCGTATCAGTGTGCATTAAAAAAAAATCAAAATTGGCGAATTTTTGTGTGGCCTTTTTAATATTGAGGATGGAAGGAAAATAACACAACATTTTTGGCATATTATGCTTTATTATTTCAAGAAAAGTCAAAATGAAACTAAAACGTAAAAAAAAAGGTTTGTGCAGTGTATGGAGAAGGTGCTGTGACCAACTGAACGTGTCAAAGTGGTTTGCGAAGTTTCCTGCTGGAGGTTTCTCACTGGGCGATGCTCCATGGTTGGTTGGAGCAGTTGAAGTTCATAACAATCAAACCAAGACATTAATCAAGGACCATCAACATTCTACCACGCAGGAGACAGCTGACACACTCAAAGTATCCAAATCAATAAAGTTACTGGTGAAAAGGAAAACTGTGTCTTCTATTTTAGGGCAAAACCATACGGACTTTTTGGCCAACCCACTATTTACTCAAGGGAAGTGGAAACATGTGTACCAAGAGATTTTTTATATAAATATTAACAGTAGTTTCATTTGTAAGAGCCTGAAACTAGAAACAGCGCGAATGCTGTCAGTAAGTGGACATATACAAATCGAGGCACAGTCACACGATGAGATACCATCCAGCAATGAAAGAACCAACCAGCTGCTGACACAGTGTCGTGATGAATCTTGTGGACATTATGCTGGTGTGAGAACAGAGTGTTGTATTGATCTTATTAATGCCACATTTAGAACAAGTAGAACTGTAGCGATGGCGATTGAAATCACAGCCACCGTTGGCTGGAGGGGAGCGGAGCTGCCTGAAGAATGGGGCAAGGGAGCTTTGGGGTGATGGGGCTACTTGAGATCCTGACTGCAGGGGTGGTTATATGTATATGAACGTGTGTGTGTACATTTATTTTCAAAATACAGCAACTCATACACTCAGAATGGTTGCATTTTACTCTATGTAAATTGTGCTTCAAAAAAGTTGAAAAAAAAGATGCCAACTAAGACGTTCAGCCAACAGGAAAGTTTTACCAAATTCCTAAATTCAGTACTCAATTCAGATGTTCTGATTAAGATCCTCCAGCCTTATTTTAGGCATTCTGGGTTCAAAATAGAAGAAATAAATTTAAAACTACTTTTAAAAAAATGGTGTCGTTGGAAGGTAAAGTCACACTTGTGAATACTTTTCATCACCCTAGTTTGACATGAATTTTGTACCTTGGGGACTCTCCCTAATGTGGTCGGGTCCCTGTACTGAGCAGTGATTCTGGGACAGGGACCTGCGTGTTCAGCGTCAAGCACTCCCCCTGCTTTCCGCAAAGGTGAGGTTGTCCTTCTGACTCCTGGAAATATGACCAGGGGTTGGCTCTTCTTCCAGGGTCACTAAGTCCCTGTTTATCAGCCCCTGTCTGTGGCATATACAAGAAACTCGAGGCCATTTAGATAATTTCCATGGGAAGAAAATCCTTGTTTCAGTGACATAGTGACAGTCATTTAAAAACTTTGTCTTGCTTCATCCAGGTAATTGATCCTCTGGCCCACTCGGGGGCTGGTGGTGTAGGCGTGCTATGTTCTGAAGTGGACACTGCTGTTGAGGGTAGGGAACAGATATGTATGGAGTGCCAGGGCTGTGCCAGGCTCGGGGCTCAGAACTTCACGGGCATCTTCACGTCAGGCAGCTCCCAGAACCTCCATCTTCCACCTGTGGCTGAGACTCAGCTTGGGTGAGCAATGTGGCTTTTAAATTGGGAAATTGGATTCAAACCCGTAATCTTCCTCCACATCTCCCTGAAAAATAATAATTATCCAAAGGCAGCCCAGGAAACAGACCCACTTTGATCAGATCTGAAATGCCATCTGGCCTGCACGTTCCACAGCATGTGAGTGGCTGAGGACCACAGCCCGGGACAGGCCACCACGCCACAGCGCCATCCGACAACAGCCAGCAGGACTCGTCCCCGGGGTCCCTGAGTCTGGTCCCATACAGTTCCCCCTAATTTCGGAGAACGTGTGCCAGCCCACCTGGAAGGCACCACGAGTGTCTCGTGAAAAGACCAGCCACACATTCTCAGGGTTGCGAGAGTTTGTGTCGCCCCTTCTCTGTCAAGCACATTTCACATGGGGTGGAACTCCTCCCCTTTATGCGGGAATTCAGCCCCTGCACCAGTGTGTCGCCAGACTCATGAATATTAAGAGCAAATTTGTCTTTCATCTTCTTCCTGCTGCCCCAGTGATGACTTCCAGGCAACTATCCAGGCAGGTGTGTGCTTCTGTGGGCCACCTTCGTTCCTCTGAGGGCTCCCATGGGCAGGGCGGGCTGGGCAGGGCGGGCTGGGCTGGGTGGGGCCTGGGGCTGAGCAGGAGAAATGCTTTTGTGCGTGGTTGAGGCTGGGGGAAGGTTCATGGCCAGGTCAGCGCTCCAGCATTCTTTTCTGGGCCACAGGGGCAGAGGCAGAGGGGCCCCAGTGGGAGAAGCCCAGGCGGGCAGGTCTTGGGAGGCAGAGCTGCAGCTGCTGTGTTTGGTTTCCCTTTGGTCTCAGGGATTTAGATAAAAGGGCTGCTTTTATTGATTGGGGAGGCTGGGGGAGGGAGGGGGCTCTAGAAGTCAGCCTTTGCCTTTTTGTTTTTCTAAGCAAACATTTATTGAGCATTTACTGTGTGCCAGGCATCATGCTAAATGCTTTTCATGCATTATTGGGTTGGATCCACTGATAGCCCTTTGACCGAGGAGGAAGAGAAGGCTAAGGCTCAGAAAGGTTAAGAAATCTGCCTAAGGTCACACAGCTTAGAAATGGCAAAGCATGTGGGTTCCCGAGCCCTCTCTCACCTGGATGACAGCAGTCGCCCCTCACGGCTCCTCTTTGTGGCCCGCACCCTTCTAACCATCAGCTACTCAGCCACCACAGTGGTCTTTCCAGAGCCCAGCCCTGCTCAGCGGCAGTGGCTTCCCTTTTCCCACAGTACAAAGTTCACACTGTGGTCTGAGCTCTGCTCATCCTCCCTGCAGGAGTCCCGCTGAGCTAGGCAACTTTCCACCTGGGCTCCCCTCCCCCACACCTTGCTGCCCCCCTACCCCCTCACCTGAGCCCAGGCTCCTGCTGGTCTCTCAGAGCAGCTCACAGGGCCTCCCCTGCCAGTCACAGCTCCTCTGCCAGCTGCTCCTGGCCCCTGGCATGCTTGGCCTCCCTGCTGCCTGCACAGGGACTGGTGCATGATGGGTGTTCTCCTAATGCCTGTTCCATGGCTTGTATGGAGAAACCTGCCTTTTGCCCCGTTATTCTCAGTTCCTAAGGGGCTTCATGGTGTCAGGACTCTGTGAGACCCTTCCCTGGTTGGCAGGGGCCTCATCCCACAGGGAGGGCTGGGCTGGGAGGCCTTTCCCTACCTAGAAGTAAAGTCACAGGGAGGAGATGGCTGGGGATTGAGATGAAGGCCCTGCCGCCGGGCAGGCAGGCTGGCAGACTGAGGTAGACAAGGAAAGACAGCCCGAGGACCACCTTCCAGAAGGGGAGTGGGGCCCAGGCCTGGGCTGAGGGTCTGGCTGGCTCTGGACAGACACGGGCGATGCCAGGGTGAGATGTGGGGATGGCCAGAAATGGGCGTCAGACCCTCCCAGGGGCACGGTGGAGGGCAGGTGAGGGACCTCTGGGAGCACAGGTGTTACCTGGCAACAGGAAACCGGAGGGGCAGGGATTATCCAATTTGAGATCACAGAGGCAGAAATGAGTTGGATGCCATTTGCTAAAATGAATTAGGACCCAGCTGGGTGTTCAGGTTGCAAAACCCCGCAAAGGGGTATTACTGGGGGATCAGCGTCACCCACTCTCGTTAATAAGCTGATAATGCTTCCATGGGAACCTTTTGCTGAGTCTGAGGGGCGATCTCTCTGGGCCTCAGTTTCCTCCCCTGTGGTGTGGGGCCCTGGCGCAGTAGCTTTCCTGCCACACAGGTGGTGGTGTCCAGGGAAGCGATGAGGGGGCTGCTGGAGTCCGCATCTTTCCTGGGTCCTTGGCTTCAGCAGTCACTCTCTGGACAGGACAGAGCACGGCCATCAGACAGTCACGTTTCGTTACAGGTTGCGCCAACTCTGAGTGTTGATGAGTTTCGGGGTGGGGACAAGTCTGTCACCGTGCCTAACCTGCATGCAGGGTGCAGGTGGGTTCATTTCAATCCTAGTGACCCTTGGAGCAGGGCGGGGGTAGGGGCTGGTATTCTCATTTGTAAACTGGAATTAATGTGGCTGAGACAGGGCAGGTGACTGTCCCAAGGCCACATCCGTGAGTGGCGGGGGAGCGTGGACACCAGGCGTGGCTCCCTGGAGCATTCCTGCCCCAGGCTGATGTGCCAGCAGGACTTGCTCTGACCACGTGGAGCAGAACCAGGGGTCTCACAAGCCTGCGTCGTGGGGCAAAGGGCTCATCCATCCCTCTGCTGTCCCTGCCCCTCCCAGCATACACGGATCACACATGCCCTGACCACCCTTCCTCGTGTCCAGCCCTTGGTGACAGACTGGTAGTTTGTGGTGTGAGACTGGTGGCCCTGCCCCCTGCACGTCACACTCGCTCTGGAAGGCCCTCGCTGGAACCAGCTCAGGGCGGCATTGCTTTGTCTGTACTCAGTTCCCAAACTTGACGGTTCAGCAGAAACGGAAGAGAATGGCCCCTTTCATGGTGACACTAGCCCATGGGTGTCGCTTGCTGCTCAGGGAGCCCGTGCACACCCTAAGTTACGTTGAAGAGCCCCTGGCCGGCCTTCTTCACTGACGGACACTGGGGTCATCCAGAGCTATGGCTGGGGCCTAGGGCCTGCTGACCACAGCTGTGTGAGCGCCAGCAGGTAGGATGGCAGAGCAGGGAAGGGCTCCAGCCTTGGTGTCAAACGCCAGGAGCTGGGGGTGCTGCTCTGCACCCTGTGCAAGCCTGAGCGAGGGGCTTAGGCTTGGTGCTGTCACCTGTGAGACAGGGAAGATGACGACTGCATGATCGGCACTCACAGTGTGGGGCACGTGAGCCCTGGTGAGACCAGGATCGTGGAAAGCAGCCCGAGGTGCTGGAAGTGCTGTGGGTTACTGCTCTGGGGGAAGTGGGTCATCCCAGCCCCTCCTCCAGCAGGTTGAGGGAGGCTGACTGGCCCCGCAGACCCCGCACGACAGGTTGCTCCACAAGCCCCTCTGCCCAGCAGACCCACGGAGGTTGTGTTAAGGCCAAGCGTCCATTGTCCAATCAATCAGGCTAATCGGCCTGCCCCTCGATAAGGACGGGGATCGGGTTTCAGGGAGATTTTCTCGGGATTACTTCCAGTAGCCGCTCAGTCTAGACAGGCCTCTCAGTTACAGGGGTGCAGACAAAGGCGAGGGCCAGGAGTGCCCCACCAGGAGGCGGCCCCGCCCTGCAGGACGGCCCCTCCCTGCCGACCCTGGTCTCTTCCTGGGGGGTCAGGGCAGGGAAGGAATCAGCTCACTGAGCGGGACCCTGGCCCATCCAAGCCAGGGTCCTGAGCCCCTGTGGTGAGCCCGGCAGGGCACCAGGCCCCATCAAAAGACGAGGCCACCATTGGTGCCGCACTTGCAAGGTGCCGGGAAGAGCACAGCTCATGCTTGGTCTCATTCCGTTCGGTCAGGCATAGGTAGGCGAAGCCCCACAGCTAGAAAGCGGTGGCCTATCTCGGGGGTTACCCTGGGAACATCGGGAGGGCTGTCCCAGTGCTGAGGGGACGGGAAGGGTGGTCTACCTGCCTGTGTCTCACTCCGGAGTCCCCAGTCTGGTCTTGCTAGTTCATGCTCTGAGACCCAGACAAGTCACTTTTGGACATCAGTTTTCTCATCTGTAAAATGGGTATGATATCTATTCTGCCAAATAGGGGTACCGTGCGGGTCGCCGAGAGAACGTGTGTGAAATGGCCTGGGAAACTCAAGTGCAGTGCTAACGCTAGTGCCTGGCTCCTGCATGCTGCCCACATGGAGCTGGCCACGGTGAGAATGGGGATGAATCTGAATACACCTTCTTCTAAGGCAGAATTGGTGAGTCTCGTTTGCTCCCCTTCCCCATCTTCCTGACACCTCCTGCCCCTGGGAAATGTGGGGAATGGCCCAAACCCACAGGGACAGGGAGCTGCAGGTATGGCCCCTCTTTCCAGTTTTCCTGCGACATGTCCTGCCCTCACTGGCATCCTGGGGACATGCAGGTTGACCCCATCCATTCAGACGTTGCTGTGTCTGCCCTTCTAGGCTTTTGGAGCAGAGCCATTAGGAAGTGTCCTTCGGGGCTGGAATGTAAACTTTGGTCATATACTTTTGGGCATGGGAGAGAGGGGATGAGGAGAGAGCCAGACAGACAGACAGCCAGATACATAAGGCATAGGCAGCTCTTCATGTTCTACCTTGAGTTTGAAACAGGCTCCATATTACTTTCTGGTTTCTGCACCTTCCCCCGGGCCCTGCAACAAAGCTAAAGACTTGACCCAGGAGAGCAAGGCGCTGCTCATTTAATGGGTTAGCTTTTCCCGGAGCAGCAAATCCAAAAACCAACATGGAGTGATAAACAATAACAACAACAGCAAAACCTACAAGTTCAAGGAGGCCCTCAAACCTTGCTCTTCTGTGTGAAAGGCTTCTGCCGCCAAGTGCTCTTTGCTTTGAGGGACTCAGGTCAGAAATTGACCTTGTCCATGAGCCTGGAGGGCAGAGGCTTCATAGTAATGGCCTGGGGCGGGCTGACATGCATACCCCTTTGCAGGGGCTGTGCAGCTGCCCACCCTGTAGGCCAAATTCCTCAGGTCAGAGTGTGTGGTGACCAAGGGAGGGTGGGGGTCTCTACGGCAAGGGGTGCTGGGGAGACAGAGGGACTCATGGAGTCCTGAGCCCCAGTGACCGGAGCCTGAGCCCAGTTTCACCGTCTGCCAGCTGTGTGACTTAGGCAAGTCAGTTAACCTCTCTGAGCCTCTGCTTTCTCATCTGTGAACTGGAGGAAGGATAGGACTTGCGTTATGAGGTTTTGATGGTTTGCCTGAGATGGCAGGTGTGAAAGGGCATATGAGGAGGAAAACAGGCCTTTAGCAGGGTTTGCCCTTGGAGGCTGGGGTGGGGTGTGGGGGGATGTAGGCAAGGCTCTGGCCAGGCCTTCACTCTGGGCTCTGGGGTGTTTGACATGCCCTGTGTAATCGGCCTTGGGTGCCTCCACTCATTTCCATTCTCACCAATGCATTAAAAATGCCACTGGGCTCAGAACAAATGCCAATTTAACTCGGTAATGGAGTTTAGAATCCCCACCAAGCCGTGCATGGCAGCTCCCAGAGAGATGAGCAGGATTGTAATGAAATCAGCATGTGCTCATGGATGCTGGCTGTGTTACCAGCATCTCTGGTTGTGATAAACCCTAATCCCTTCCACGGTCCGTGAGCGAATGCTGTCAGCGAAGGAGAGTGGGAACACGCCCACGGCTGGAAGCCAGGGGCAGGCGCTGCAGAGGCGGGAGCGGCAGCAGCTTGCCGCCGTCTCTCTGTGGAGCGTGAGTGAACCCCTCGATGGCGCGTGCCTCAGTTTCCTCAGTCTGTCAAATGTGATGGTTCCTCTTCTGTCTACTCACTGGGCTATTTTGAAGACCACACGGAAATAGATGCTGAAAAGGTGCTGAAATATATAGAATCTCGTACAGATGTATGTGGTTGTGGCTCATGGGAGAACATGGTGGTGTGTGGGCAACGGGTGATCTGCACATTTTTGTAGCTAAGTTTTAATCTTTTTTATCTTCACCTGAGGACATTTTCTCATTGCTTTTAGAGAGAGAGGAAGGGAGAAAAGAGAGAGAAAGAGAAACGTTGATGTGAGAGGGAAACATTGACGGGTTGCCTCTCGTAGGCTCCCCAACCAGGGATCGAACCCGCAACCCAGGCATGTGCCCTGACCGGGAACAGAACCTGTGACCTTTCAGTGTATGGGACAACGCTCCAGCCAACTGAGCCATACCAGTCAGGGCCGCAGCTAAATTTTAGGTTTCTGAGATCTGTGAGTGACTTGCCAAGTATTCCAGCCAAGACGAGGGTTTACATTTCTATGAACCTACCTGCTGTGTTTTTCTGCAATTAATTACACATCCTTCTATTTTCTTAAATAAGTGGAGCAGACAACATTTAACCTTTTCTTGTTGACTTGGCCATTGTAAACATTATCAATGAGGATAGCTTTTAGAGGCCAAGCACCGGATGTATGTTTTTCCTGTATGATTTTATTTAATCCTCATCACAAACCCAGGAGACAGATATTTATTCTGTTTTATAGTGATGCACCGTGCCCCAAATCACACAGCTGATAAGAAGTGCGGTAGAGGTTTGAGCCCCTGGAATCCATGGTCCTGTAGTATTGCCAGTGAGTCAATTAACATTATTTGACTTTCCCCCCCTTCTTCCCTGTTTCCCTCCTGCCTTCTTCCTGAAGCAGCTCCCCGGGTGTTGGTGTGCTGGAGTGAGAAGCTTGGCACTTCCTCTCCTTCAGTGAAACCAGACGCACTTGTCATAAACAACCCCTTCAGGGCTCTAGAAACTGACCAAGATCGTACATTTCTGATAAGAATGTAAAATGGGCCCTGGCTGGTGTGGCTCAGTGGATTGAGCCCGGGCCTGTGAACCAAAGGATCACGGTTCAATTCCCAGTCAGGGCACATGCCTGGGTTGCAGGCCAGGTCCGAGCAGGGGACGTACGAGAGGCAACCACACATTGATATTTCTCTCCCTCTCTCCTTCCCTTCCCCTCTATAGATAAAATAAATAAAATCTTTAAAAAAACAATTAAAAAAATAAAGAACGTAAAATGGTACAGCTACTTTGGAAAAGAATTCGGCAGTTTCTTACAAGGTTAAATATAAACTTTCTATCTGGACAAGAGCCACTCTTACGTATCTGCCGCAACGAGTCATCGCAAACTTGGTGGCTTAAAACAGCACAGATGTATTAGCTCACAGTTTGGGAGGTTGGAGGTCTGGCAGGGTGTCGCTGGGCTAAAGTCGAGGTGTCAGCAGGTGCGCTCCCTGCTGGGGGCGCTTTAGAGGAGAAACTTCCAGCTCCCAGAGGCCGCCCACAATTCCTTGGTTCCTGTGCTTTTTTCTCCATGTTCAAAGCTGGCAACAGACGGCTGAGTCCTTCTCACAGCGCATCACTCTGGCCCCCTCTTCTGCCCCTTCCACTTCTAAGGATCCTTGTGAGTGTGTGGGGCCTCCTCACATAATCCGGGATAATCTCGCATTCTTAACATCAGCTGGTTTGCAACCTTGTTTCCATCTGCAACCTGAATTCCCCATTGCCACGTAGCACACAGCACATTCATGGGTTCTGGGGCTCAGGGTGCTGTCGCAATGTAAAGTCATTCAGGGTGGTCTGGTTTTCTTAAAGTCAACTGATGAGCATGTCAGACATGTTTGGGAGCCTTCATTCGCCTGCTACACTACCCAGAATGCATTTAAGTGTGTGTCCACTCGAAGACTTGTACTCGGATGTCCATATCAGTGTGGTAGGTAATAGCCTCAAACTTACAACAGTCCAAATGTCCTGCAACTGGTTAACGGATAAACAAAGTGTGCTGTATCCTTCAGTGGAGTACCATGCAGTGGTAAAGAGGAAGGAACCACTGATGCATGTTACAACATGGATGAGCCCTCAGACATCGTGATAGTGATATGTCAGGGACAAAAATAGGTTATATAATTCCCTGTATGTGAAATTTCCAAAAGAGGCAAATCCGTAGAGACAGGAGATGGGAATGGCTACAAATGGACACTGGGAAGTGGACTGGCATGAAAGAAGCATTTACACAGCTCCAACATGGAATGCTGCCTGGCAGAGGTCAAAGGCTGTGTGAGAGAGGCGGCTGAGTGTGGTGGCGGCCTCGAGGGGTGGAGAACTTGGTCCTACATGGGGAATTGAGCCGGTAAGAACCTGTACGGAGGATACAGAGGCCCGTGTTCTCACTATTAGAGGACGGAGTTACAGATAAGGAAAGGGGAAAGCTAGAACGAACCTGGTGTGTTGGACCGGCATTGGGGATATTGGTGTAAACTCATGGTTTTCAGTATAAATAAATAGAAATTAGTGTGTATGTAAATGTGATACAAGTATTGCTGAGCTCTTTCCATTAGGAGGGCCGAGAAGCAATGACACCTGTGCAGCAGACAGCACATCAAATTGCTCAGGTACTGGTTTCAAATACTGTTTTCCACTAATGGGGACCCAAAGCCAGCTTTGAAGGGGCTTCCACTGGTGCAGCCGGGGACATTTGAGCATCAAAATATATATTGATAGTAATGAGTTAAAGTCCATTAAACAGAGACCTACAATCCACTCTGGTTTAAATAAATAAATGTGGGAGAGGAGAAAGTCCCTCATTATAGTAGAATGTCAACTGATCATGAGTAAATGAGCAAGAAAAATCTCCATTTAGCAGTCATTATAATAATGAATTCAGGCCAAATTAATGAATTAAAATTGGGTCACATTAAAAAGTAAAAAAAAAAAAAAAGACAAAAAAACAAAAACCCAAACAAAACTGGAATTGAAAAATAAAAAAAAATTACAGCCAGACTTTATTTCTATTTAAAAATGCTCAAGAGAATTTAAAAAGGCCCAAAGAAGATCATACCGAGGCAGTGTCTTTTGTCTTCTCCATTACTAAGGCATTAATTTGATCCTTGTTAATAACACTCTCCGACAGTTCTTCTCACTGGGCTGTGGTGGATTCCTCTGACTCCTGGAATCTGTCATAAATGGCCATCAGCTCATAAGTGATGAAAAATGCCACACCAGAGGTAATCATGAAATGTCTGCAGATTCTATTTGAATGTCCTTTCTGTATTATTTTCTGAAACCAGGCCCAGTGATTACAGATGTGAGTCATGAGCCCCAATGAAGTGTTATCTGCAAAAGGCTGGTCTTAAATGCAGCTCTTTCAGAACAGACACTAGCAAACACCCTTCAAGAGGAAGCACACAAAATTTTTTTTTTTAATGTTAAGTTTACAGAAATGTGTTTGTGCGGGATGGGGTGCGGGCCTTGCTTGTCATGCACTGTGATTCAGAGCCCCTCAGATAAGTGGCGGTTTGTCCCTGCTCTGAGCGGTCACAGGCTGCTTTGTAAAAGTTTCTTTCCATCTGTTTTGCTTGATCCTTCCTTCTTTCTCTCTGTGTATTTCTGTTGCGTCTTCAGAAAGCAGGTGGGCCTGGGAGTAAGCCATGCTGCCTGTGCCCCTGTGCACAGCCAGGTCTGAGCGTGCGTGTGCAAGCTGATCGCGGGCATCGGTGGGCAGGGCTTCCTGGGGCTTCCCCCAGTCCCTCCTTGTGATAGTTGTAGAATTTTGAATAGAGCAGACAAGGAAGCCTTTTCAGTGGGTGCTGTGCAAGGACCCAGGCTGTGGTGTGGCTGGGGCTGGAGGGGCTGCGAACGTGCCATCTCCTGGAGGCTTGAGTGCGGCCCTTGGGGCTGAGAAACAGGTGCGTGCGTGGATGGGGGTGTGGCAGTGAGGCCGCACTCCGCCCTTGGCAGAGAGACGAGCTGCTGTATTGTTGAATGACTCCCAAATGCCCACCAGCCAGAATTCACCTGGCTCAGGGTCCTCAGGTATGTTTTTAAAACCAGCGTTCATTCCCACGGATCATGGCAGCTTTATCACCCAGGCCTGGACTTGGTCTTCCCACCCCCACCCAGTGGTGGCTGTCATCATTGCTGCCGTAGGGCCCCCGGAGTCCATGGTGCTGGGTGTCTCGGCCCTACTCTGATTGGTGAGAGGAAAACCCAGTCAAAAGTGCCCGATAACCCAGGTGGCAGTGTAGAAACGGAGATGCCGGGATTGGCAAGGTGACGGCCCTCTGGCCCTGGGAGGAGGGCGTCTGGGTGGCAGGGGGGGTAAGCAGATGGATGAGGGGGGGAGGGTGCAAGCCTGGCCTGAATAGAAGTCCCAAACAGCGGTGGCACCTGTGAGCTTTCTTTAGAAATACCTTTGGCTTTCGGATAGCGAGCATGCGCTAAACTAACACCGTCACCGCATTTGCAAGAAAAGAGCGTGCATTTGGCAACTGGCTTTGTTGAGAGGAACTGTCAGGCTGTGGTGATGGATGGGGGACCATGGGGCAGTCAGCTCTGGTGTGCTTTGCTTGTTTTAAGGCCTCAGGAATCTTCCGTGAACAGGCCAGCCTTTGCCTGTGGCGGGCCTCCTTCCCGAGCCCAATTGATCCACGAATCCTCAGACCTTTTAACTAGAGAAACAAATCGGCTCTTCATCCAAAGAGGAATTCAGCACAATCACCATAGGGTGTGGGCATTTCAAGGCCTTACGAAGGAGGATGAGGCAAAGACAGGAAGTCAGGCAGACCGAGATTGGGATGCTTACCTTCCCGGCAGCGACCTGAAGCCCATGACCGGCTCTCGAGCAGCCCCTCTGCACCCGGGCCCTAGTTTCCCCACCCGCCCCCCAGGAGTTCCCCATGGTCCATCCACCTCTGACTTGTACCACTGGTTGATTCCGGGCTTGAATGTCACCCCAGGCCTGTGCTCCACAGGACTTCGCACAGAGGAATTCTGGATCCATCCAGAAACAGGGAGAAACTATTTCATGAACGATTCCATGAAACTCTCCTAGAAAGTAAGAGCCCCACAAAGGTGGTTAGCAGAGAGGCTTTCTGGATTTGCAGAGCAATGCCCATTTTCCAGATGATTCCAGACAGGGACGTGGCTGAGCAACACTAGCTCTTTGAAGGGGATGTCAGGCAGCCTCTATTCCTGCCTGCACCTTGCCAGCCCCACCCTCCCCAGGTGCATAGCCAGGCCCTGTGTGGGCTACGGTGCCGTGGGCCCAGCACTCAGGGGCCATGATCAGTTGCCTGCAGATACTAAGTTGGCCACATGCCCTAAACTGACTCCCCAGAGCCCTGAAGATATTATAGTACCACCCCTCTCTGCTATCACCAACTCAAACTGAGAAACAGCCCCAAACCGTGATGCTGAAATTAAAATAATTCTTTCAGAGACTTGCTGGTTGCATAATTTTAGGTAAGTTTCTTGACACTGAGCTTTTCTCGCTGATTTAGGGGCCTGCTTTGCTCCCAAGCTTAGGAAGTTTTGCATAATAGCCTTTGTGGCTGTGGGCTTTGGAATCTGAAATCTGGGATTTGAACCCAGTTCTGTCTCTTCCATGTGACTTTGGATAAATCATTTAACCTTCTCAGTGTCCTTGTTTTCAAAAAAGGGAGAATATCTTTCTCAGAGTTGCTAGGGCTCTAGGCTACCATTTCCTGAGTATTTTCTGTATGCCAGCTGGGCACATGTACCATGGGGCTTAACCTTGCAGCAACCTCACGGGGGGTGTGTGTGTGGGGGGGTAGGGGTAGGGATATTATCGTTTCTCTTATAGATAAGTGACAGACTTGGAAACTAAGTGACCCACTGAAGATCACAGCTAGTAGGTGGCACATCTGGGGCTCGAACCCAGATACTGATTCACTTATCTGCTTCCTAACCACTGAGATAAGGCCCACCAAGCGTCCAATCAGCAGTGACCGATGTGAGCATCACTCATCTGTGCTTTGCACACAGTAGGTGCTCGGTACAAATGAGGAAATGAAGAGAGGGTGGTGCATGATGTCTGCAAACCGGACCCTGAGGAGCCTATCAGGGCCCAGGCATGAGGGCTTGACTCTGCGACCTTAACAGGAAGGCAGCCAGGCAGGCGGCGTCCTCGGGGCCTGTTCCAGGGCGAGGCTGGGCAGGAGAGCCCCTGTGGGCTGCCTGAGCAGGCTCCGCCTCTTCCTCCTGGGTGGGCAGGCACCTCTGCAGTTTGAGTCCGGATCTGGATCTTGGAGGTGGACACCACACCAGGTTGCTTAGAATTATGGGGTAAGTGCAGAGCAGAAAGGACGTTCTCTTAAAAATGAAGGGCAGCATGAGTGCTGGGGCCAAAGGAGGATGGTTGGGAATTCCTAGTAAAACTTTACAGCTTCCTCTTTTTCCCTCCTCTCAATCTTCCCGTGAAACCCATGCGGCTGGGGGGCCGTCTCGGCTGAGTGAGGACAGGAGCCACCCGCTGGCCCAGCCAGGGGAGGGCTTTCTGGCTTCACCGGTACCCAGCCATGGCCCTGGTGGACAGGGACCTGCTACTTGGCCCCCTGCTCCAGGCCTATAGGTGATGAGCGGCGGCCACAAGTGTCCACGGGAGCCAGGCTGGCACCGGTGCCACCCTCCAGCCCTGCTGGGCCACATCTGGGCAGAGGACGCTCAGCTGTTGTCCCTTTTATGCGTATTGACTTAGTGGAGTGTAAACATGTTACAAGTTCACTTTCTCCTTTATAGGAGTCTATAAAAAGGCTCTTAAACTGGAGTCCTAGGGCTTCAGCGAGAGAAATGTACAATGGGGCCTGGGGGCGGCGCATTCTGTCCCTTCACTGTCAGCCCGGACGTGTGAGCCCAGTAGGATGTGGCTTCCTTCGGCTTGGAGCCTGGCACTCTGGCTTGGCCGGCATGACCACGGTGGACTCGCGCCAGCAGGCAGAGGCTTCTGGAGGCAGAGCTGCCCGAGGCCTGCAGGCTGTTTCGGTGAGTCCCTGGTGAAGGCTGGCTGGCCTGCGTGGCCCTCGGGGCTGTGAGATCAAGAGAGTTCCTCTTCCCTAGAAAGGATTCCCTGGGCCTGTGGAGGTGCGTGAGAGCCGGGGTCTCTAAACAAGTGGGGCCAATGAGAGGAAGTGTCCCGGGTCCCCAGTATGTGGCCAAGAGAGCTCAGCAATCCTCCCTGGTGACTTGGGTCCTGGGTGGCCTATGGGGGAGAGGGAGAGGAGGCAAGACCCTGATGGAGAGGAGGGCACCTGGAGCTGGCCTTTGGAGCCCCGGAACCCGAGGTGTGCCTTGTCGGAGTAAAATGCTCCCTTCAAAGAGTGAGCTGGCGCACAGGCGCTGCACCCTGTGGGCAAGCCCTGGGGCGGGGACAGTGTACAGGCTTTGGGAAACTGCATCTGGGATGAGTGAAGGAGGGGCCAAGGAGTTCTCTCCCAGGGCCTGGCTCGCTCACCCCACCCTGCTTGCTGAGCCCCACTGGGAGCCGTGGACTTGGCTTTGAGCAGGGGCACAGGGCTGCTCCTGCGCCCAGGTAGTGTAAACATGTTACAAGTTCACGCTGGGACAGCAGTGTCCCGTGTTGACCTGACCCCTGCAGGGGCTGGGCTCCTTCTGAAGGGGTTTGGTATCACAGCTGTGGTTTCCACCTGTTGTCTCCCCTACGGCACCTGGCCCTGGGGGGCCCAGGGAGCGGGATGGGGGCAGCCCCAGTGGCCAGCAGCAGCCTGGAATCCCACACAGCAACCACAGATTTGAGTGAGCCCCAGCCCGGCTCAGTCATGTCCGAGGGGAAGTGTTTAAAGCCAAGTGAAAGACTTTTTGGGGCAGCACCGTCATCCCTCTGGGTACACGTCCGTCAGAGCACAGGACGCGAGGTCAGGCCGCACTCTGCACCTGAGTGGCAGGCTGGCTTGGACGCCGGAGCTGGTTGTGCCCCTCCATCTTGCTGGAGCTCCCCCAGTCTCCCAGAGACCATTTGGTCACTAACTGCAGAGTGTTGGAGAGGAGGACTTAAATACAGTAATGAATGGGAGGCCCCCAGTGCAGCACCAGGAACACAGAAACGTCTGCTACACAGGTTACTCTGCCACCGTCATGCGTGTCAGTCACTGCCATTGTCACTATCGGGAGCATAGAAGCACTTGCTGGGGGACCCGCCCTGCCTGTGGCTTTGGCTCCACATACTAAATTGAATGGGATGTGGAGCTGGGAGTTTCTCCGAAGGGCTCCGCTGACTGGTGTTCTACAAAGCTGCCTGACAGCAGCCTTTAGCCCCATGTGGCTACTGAGCCCTTCAGATGGAACTAGGGAAAACGAGAAACTAAATTTTTAATTGTATTTAATTTTAATTTAAATAGCCACCTGTGGCTAATGGCTGTCATATAGGACAACAGAGTTCTAGAAGCTTCTCTCCCACCTGGACATCGCCTGCTCCTCTCTGAGCTGTGGGAGCCCCAGACAGGGGCCGCCCGTGACTCCAGCGCCCACGGCCACGCACAGCGAAGGCTGCGCCAGAGTGGCTCATAGGGCTGCACACCATCTGGCCAGGTTTCCTAGAACTCGGCCGGTGTGGAGAAGAGCTGGCTACTGGCTAACACCGACCATCGCTGGATTCCGGTTATGACAGGCCCATGACTTCCTACCTTCACGGGGATCAGAGAGACAGAAAGGGGGACCTCACGGTTATGAAGCATCTCTCCCCAACACTGGGCTGCCAACTCTGCTTTACAGACCAGGAGACAGACACCCTCAAAAAGTGGGATGACTTGCCTAGCTCTGCATTTCCTACCCACGCATCAGACCCCCAAACAAAGGACCAGCCAGTTCCCATACTGACACAATCCCAAAGTCAAGGTCACAGGCTGCAGACCAGGGCTCTTCCGGCCCCAGCCCCTCTCTGTCCGGCCACCTCCGTGGTGCTTCCCTGATTACGAGACCCCTGCTTCTGTCCTGTTGTTTGTCCCTGACAGTGGGTGGCCAGGGCAAGGGGTAGCTGTCCACTTTTCAGCTCTGAGAAGGAAGGCTCCAGGGGTGTGAGAGGCCTGCCCAGACCCTATGGGGCCCTGGCCCGTCCTCCAGGAGCCAGGATGGTGCTCAGGGGCTTGGCTGTCTCTAAGGCTGATTCTCCCGCCACCCATGTCCTTCCTGTGTCCCTTGGAATTCCTGTGGCCACTCTGGGAGGACAAGGCACCCCTGCAGGGCACACCCACATGGACTGGAGGTGGACAGGCCCTGAGTGGAGTGGCTCTGCCTCTGTGGGGCAGGGCGTACTGGCGGGGGGCTGACAGCTGACAGCCTTAATAGGCACATTGTCCCCTTGCTGCTGAGAGTGCCACCCGGCCACTTCCTCACACGCCGAGTGCTGGATGAGCTCATGTCTGCGGCCCGGGGCAGCCGGGCCTGGCTGTGGGGAGGTGGCCGGCCGGCGAGGCCCGGGCGGGCTGGGCCTGGCGGAGTCGTGAAGCGGAACGTTGTAATGAGCGACGCCGGCTGGATTTATGGGGCTGCGCACGTGGGCCTGGCCTTCCTGCGAGGGCCTCTGCATGGGAACACAAACAAGTCCTGGCCCAAGGGCGGCGAGACTGGGTCTTAACAAGAGCCCACTAATTACGGGAAGGCCCTGGCCAGTCCCCAGCTTGTGGAGGAGCAGAGCGGGGCTGGCCCCTGTGTCTGCTCAGGCTTTGCTGGGGTCCCCAGTCCCCACTGGGAAGCCGCAGGAAGCCCAGGCGTGCCTTCCTGGCTCCGTGTTATTGCAGAAGGCTCCTTCTCCTCTGTGAAATGGGATGGAGCCCCTCCATGGGCCTCTGGGAGGCAGCAGACCAGGATACACCAGTTGACTTTGGTTACCCATTCCTGGCTTTGGATCCTGGTTCTGCCAGGTCCCTGCTGTGTGGCCTGGGCAGGTCACTTCCCCTCTCTGATCCAAGCTGCGTCACAAAGAGAGCAGGGTTGCTAATGTTCACTCTGAGGGGTCATGGGAAGATTCGATTGGAGAACAAAGGCAGGCTCCTCCGTTTACCCAGTGCTCACGGCATTGCCGCTGTTGGTGCTCGGTCCCATATCTGGTGGCTGGGTTGTTACTGTCATTTGCCACCCAGTCATGGAGGTGGCAAATGGCATCTCAGAGGCCCAGTAACATTCTGACTCTGCCCCTGTGCTGTGGTGGGCGGGGGGGGGGGGGGGGGGGGGGGGGGGGGGGGGGGGGGGGGCAGGCGGTGGTTGGACTTGCACCTTATCAGGGGCATGTTGGAAATTCACACAGGCCACCTGACTGTCCTTGTGACCATGGGCCTCTTTCTGCCAGTGTGGGAGCCGGATGGGACCGGACCCGGGCTGTGCACCGCACTGCCAACAGAAGCCAGTGCTCCTGCCCCAGGTGGGGGTGTGAGAAGAAGTGTCCTGACTGGGGCTTGTGTGCGGCATCGCCAGGACATGCTGCTAGTCACCCCCCAAGGACAACACCCCATGGCCAGTGCCTCTGCCTGTAAAGTTTGTGCACCAAGCTCACTGGCACAGAGGCAAGAACTGGCCGGCTGCTCTAACCCACAGTCTTTCCTGCAAACATTTTCCACTCTTTCCCCTGTTTGCTGTTCCTGTGGATTCAGCCTCTCACCAGAAAGGTCCGCGTCCACACCCTCTTCACGTTGATAGCCAGAGAAAGCAGACATACCAGATGCTGTGAGGCTCGGGCTGTGGCCAGCAGCGTGGCACGAGGGTGCCGAGCGGGGGCCTGGTGCCGACATCAGGCTTCACTCTGAAGCCACCGTGTGCCCACATGGAGCAAGGGAGCCGGCGGGATGTCACCCCTGGCTGACTTCTGCGGGGCTGAAGTGTTGGGAGTGACCGCATTCTCCTTAACCTTCCTGCTGCCCTTGCCGAGTCAGGCGCCCTGCCTAGTGACTGGGCTCTCAGGTCCTGGCAGGCTCAGCTTGGCCAGTGACTCACGCAGCCACTGAGAGAGAGCTCCTCTCCAGTCCTGGGCCCCTGGGTGAGGCACCAAGGGTGCCACCGAGGGCAGGAGGTGTGGTCCCTGGCCTGGTGGCAGGCAGGCTCTCCTTTGCTTGCTCACGGCTGTCTGCTCAGAGCTTAGGACAAGGCCTGGCCCAGAAGCCTCAGGGACCATGTGCGAATGAACGACATGCACCGCCTGATGGGGCGACAGTGTGTCAGCACAGGACAGTTGTCCAGGGGCAGAGTGCTGTGGCTTGTGGATGTGCAGGGTGCACCAAGAGCGGACATGTAGCGTGGACAGCAGGGTGGTCAGGGAAGGCTTCCTGGAGGAAGTGGAAGGGAGGTCTAAGAGTAGAGACCTTAGGGGCTAGGCAGCGTGGCAAGTAAGTAGTGGCAATATCATGTTCCAGGCTGGGGAGCTGGCTTATGTGAAGGCCTGAAAGCAAGACAAGAGTGACCCCAGACAGAGACAGGGTGGGGAGAAAGATGGGCAGAGAGGAAGGTGGCCCCAGAGATGGGGGCAGAGGTGGGGGCAGAAGCCAGACCAAGTGGGGATATGAGGCCAGAGAAGATGACTGGGCTTCCTTGAGTCCTAGGCTCATGAAGACCTCAGAAGGCAGCTTCTGAATGTCCATGGCCCCGTTTCTTATCCATTTTATAAATGGAGATACAACACTGTCATCCCAGGGCATTGTGAGGGTGGATCTGGTGTGTGTGTGTGTGTGTGTGTGTGTGTGTGTGTGTGTGTTTATCTGTCTGTCTGTCTTAGATACCGTAAAGGGCTGAGTGGGGTGTGTGATGGTTTGGGGGTGTTGCCCCTGGGAAGCCCTGGGGAGACTAGGCATCCATGAAGAGGCGCAAGAGGGTTCAGGCAAGGGCTCCTTGGGAAGGAAGGTCCCTTGGGTGTCATCTTAAAGGGAGACATTGACATCCTTTCAGCTGTTTGGATTTGTCAATAACTAAACCCTGGAGGGACTGTCAGCAGCAGGTGACAAATTTACCATAAGCACTTTGGTTAAGAGGACGTTCTGAAGGCTGGCCCAGCCCTGGGCGCGAGGCAGCACTTCCCTTCAGAGGATGTGCTGCAGGGCCAAGCACGCTCTCCGCTGGGGTTGAGAGGCCACCTCAAGGTGGGACTCTGTGGCCAGGTCATACGTGGGACCTAATGAGGAGCTGCCGGGGTTCAATTACACGCACAACCCGGGCTCTGCACCGGCTGACTGACAGCTTATTACCCCGCTGCCATTTTGGGGCAGTGGAATTTAATCTCCCAGGTGGGAAGCAAATCAATTTGCCCATCTGCTGCAGCTGTGCCTGTGTGAACTCTACTGCAATTTATTCTCTTCAGCTTAGGAAGCCTCGTTGCTTTTAGGTACAGAAATAGCAGGTTTCCCAGCCAGCCTGGCCAGGGAGTGCTCAGGTGGACATATCAAGGAGGTTGAGCTGAGGGTCAGCAGGGAGGTGCCACTGGCCTGGCTCAGAGGAAGCCAGGTTCTGGCCCAGGAGGCTGGGCTCCTGGATGGGAAGGTTGTATGTGGGAAGGGGGGTTATGTGTGACATCCCATGTTGCTGGGATTGAGGTCACCTGCCCAAGGTCTCAGGACCGGCAGGGACTTCTGCCAGCAAGGCACGTACAGCCAGGTTACCTGCGTCCAGGGCCGTGTTATTCTGCGCCATGGGCATGGCTCTGGTTTCCGGGCTTTGGACACAGAAGGTTTGGAAGGTATCGCTGTGGGACCCAGGTTTCTACCCTCTGTAAAGTATGGTCATCACCAAAGCCAAGGCAGTGATCTTTGACTGGGGACACGGGGACGGTTTGCAGGGCAGTCCGAGGCCTCTTCTCCAGTGAGCACATTACCTGCGGCGTGTGCGCCCAGGCACATCAGTGGGGCTCCCATCCTCCGCTGAGGGAGTGGGGCCCCTGCAGGCTCTGGAAGGTGGTCTGGGCGCCACCTCTGAACATTCTCAAGGGGGCTGTTAGCAGATTCATACTTACAGGGCCAAACAGGCGAAGGGGGGCATCTCCCAGGAGAAATGTCAGCTGTTTGGTGGGAGACAGAGTTGGGGCTGATGCCAGTCAAGTTGGAAGGATGTTTTTTTGCATGTCCCTCACTTCTGCACATGGAGGGCTCCAGAGTCTCTTCAGGGGCACATGACTGAATGCATGTGTGTGCACGTGAGCATGAATGTGCATGGGTGTGGGAGGGTGTGTATGTGTGCATGAGTATGAGCATGAGTGAGGATGGGTGTGGGTATGTATGCATGCGTGTGTGCGAGCATGAGTGTGCATGGGTGTGGAAGGGTGTGTGTGTGTTATGTGTGTGAGCATGAGTGAGGATGGGTGTGGGTGTGTATGCGTGCATGGGTGTGTGTGAACATGGGTTTTCATGGGTGTGGAAGGGTGTGTATGTGCATGGGTGTGTGTGAGGATAGGTGTGCATGGGCACGGAAGAGTGTGTATGCATGGGTGTGTACGTGAGCACGATGTACGTGGGTGTGGGAGGGGTATGTGTACATGTGCATGGGTGCAAGTGCGCGGCTGGGTGTTGGTGTGGGAGTCACTCTGGTGGGAGAAGAGGAGTGAGGAGGAAAGTGCCTTCTGTGGAGAGAATGTTTCTGAGACTCCTTCTCAGAGTTGACAAAGCAGCCCCCACTGGTTGGTTTTTAGGGGTCAGGGAAAGGACACTGTATTTACACACCTTTGCTGTGGAGTCTGGAGGGGTGGTGCTGGGGGCTGGGACTAATGAGCAGTTTTATTGCCTTGCCCTTCAGAAGGGTCATGTGATATTATTTTGATACGGGGGGCCCCCAAAAGCAAACACAACAGGCCAGGGGATAAACAGAAGAAAACAGAAGAAAAGGGGGCCTCACCCCTGGCCATTGAGCATTTCCCTTTCTGCTCAGCCCAGGGTGAGCCCAGGACCCGCCTCCAGGGCCGGTGCCTGCAGGCCACTAGCTCTAAGACGGCACCAAGGCCAGCTCCCAAGATAACACCGGCCCATGGCGCCTGGCAGTGAAAATTAAACATAGAAGTTGCTAATGAATAAATCGGCCAGGCCACCACCGCCCAGCCACCGCTGCCTCTGACGATAGGGAGAGCAGGACCAGCTCGGGGTGACTGATGGCAGTGTGAGCGGCAACCCAGGGAAGGGAAGGAGAGGAGCGCCAGCCGTGGGCACTGACCAGCCTAGCCCCTCGCCCCCTCCTGGAAAGGCCTCTGTGACTGCAGGGCGGCCTGGGCCCCACATTGGGAGGGGTGGGGCTGAATGAGAGAGGGAAATTACTGTCCATCTCTGGTTTCTTCTGTTTTTTTTTTTGCCTTCTTTTCTGTCAGGACTAACTGTAGTTGTAACCAAACAGCCACCTGACTCTGAACAAGAGGAAGGAATTCTGCCCAATAAACCAACCCAGGATGGACAGCTCCACACACACGCAGGGGAAAGGGCTGGGGAGCAGAGGCCGGGGCAGTGGGGCTGGCCTGGCGGCCGTACCACCTGGGTTCTCAGACAGGGGAAGCCCCCCTCTCCCACCACCACACACACTGGGGCTGAGATGCCTGGGGGCACCTTGCCACTGATCTCCTATCACCTTGCTCCCTCAGCCTAGAATGTTCCAGCCTTTCCTGCAAAGTCCAGCTCTAGGTTATCTGCTCCGAGGAACCCCCCAACCCCACCACTCTGAGCCGGGGGGGCACACTCCTCTCTGAGCGCCCATTCAGCAGGCACGTCTCTGGGTTCCTACTCTGCTGGCCAGAGGCTGCATCTCACCTGCCTTGCTAAGAGCCCCTGATCTGAGGCCGCATTCATAGCCACGACCCAGTAAGTCCTTGTTGACCACTGGATTGCTTTAAATATACCTTCTGTTCACCCCTCATCCAGCAGGTTCTGTTTATGCTGCCAGGGCCGACCACACAGGACAGCTGTCCGTGAATAGACAGAGGCCCTGCCTAACCGGAGCAAAGGGCTGGGTGCATACCAAAGTAGAAGCCAGCCCCTGGGGCGGGGGAGTGGGAGAACTGTTCGCAGTCAGACAACTGGGTTCAGATCCAGCTCCACCACCGAGAGCTGTGTGACCTTGAAGAATATGCTTCACGTCTCCGTTTGTAGTTTTCTATGTATAAAATAGGGATCATGTGTGCAACCTCCTAGAGCTGCTGTGAGAAGCAGAAGAAACGGTGGGTGTGGAGGACAGGGTGGGGGGTGTGCGCAAGTGCGTGCACACGCGCACACACACACAGTGGTGATTGTGGTTGGTTTAGCTGTAGTCAGAGCTATGGTGCGGTGCCACGTTAGATCTTGGGTGTCATTCACAGGGGCTCCTGGAAAAGCAGGGCAGAGATTGTCTGGATTACTCAGGACAGAGCCCAGCTGCCAAGGGCAAGGACTGATTTTTAGAAACAAATGCGCGGGCAGGATGGGGGCGGGGGGTGTTGTCTGCTCTGTGCTGTGGTGAAACCACAGGGGCGCGTGACCCAGCGCGGGGCTGGTGGGCTCAGGCGCGTTGGCAGTGCGAGGATGGGGTGAGTGCCCCTGCTGTGTCGCTGCCTCCAACAGCTCACAGCAAAGGGGAGGGTGGGGACAGACCGCAGGCTTCCCCACCCCACCTCAAAGAATCACTTCATTTTTGGTAAATTCTAACAACTGCAAACTTGTCTTTTGAATAGAGAGGCATGTGTGCATTTCAAGCAGTTCTTTGCAGCTACACCAATTTCTAAAGCAATGAGCTCTTTTTTTTTTTCCCCGTAAACATGAGGCTGACATGAGAGAACAATTTTTGATCCCAGTTTTAAAACGAACTGGGTGGTTTGGAGATGATAGGAATCCCAGGCAGCTGGTTGGCTCTCTTTCCCTCAGTTTCATTGAAAAGAATTTCTTCAAGGAGCCCACAGCTCAGGGGCACGATGCACTTTGGATTATTGAAAGTTTAGAAATATTTAGGTGATTATGGTAAATAATTCATGCAAATCCTGACCAATGCAATTTATTCTTTTGTGCAAGCACAAGGAAGAGCAGAAACCAGCCATCCTTTTTTTTTTTTGACTTCCCAATCCTCTCGGCGCCATCTAGTGGAGAGCCGCATTAGACACAGGACTTACTTCTCTGTGCTTCCTTCTCCAGAGCTAAGGAAATGCCCCTCACTCACCCAGAAGCCAGGAAACCCCAGTGCCATCAGTGTTTCTGCCTCCGAGTTAGAAATACCACCAAGGCCAAGTGCACTCTCTCTGGTTGCTGGTTCATGTACCCCAGGAGGCCTGTATCCCAGGGGTCAGCATCTCTGCATTTGCAGCTGGTGGCCTGTGATTCGCGGTGGCACTGCTGACACACTTCTCCCAGCCTCACCGTCCTCAGCTGTAAAGTGGCTCTAATAACAGGACCTGTCTGGTGCGGTTACAAGGACAAATGAAACGATGCCCACAAGGGACTCAACACAGTGCCTGGCACACATCAGAATACCAGATTCCTAATCAGGAAGCAACTGTATGTAACCCAGACCCTGTAAAGATCCCAGGGGAAAAACTAAAGTCTTAATAACACCTCACACTTAGGAGAAATGTGGCAAGTTCCTCAGTCTGAGTCGGAAGTAGCTGTGTTTTGTTGGAGAGCTGGCAGTGTGATGGCACGGGGCTTCCGTTTTGGTTTCCTCAGGCACCGTGGAAAGGAGTGGCGATCATGACATTCACCCATGATGTGGTGCCTGGCTCCTCCTGGGCCAAGTCCACTTCGGAAGCAGACACGTTCCTTTCTAAACAGACAGAAGCAGTCTTCTGTGCATCTCAGGCAAATTTAAATGAAGGCAAAAGTGCATTTTGAAGCAAATTGTGTCTGTGCATTGCTGAGTTTAGCAGTTAAGAGTTTAGCTCCTCCGGTCCAGCTGGGATCCTTCTAAATAACCTACGTGCCTAAACTCCCACAGCTAGGGGAAGGCATGGAAAAGCTGGAGGCACATCTTGGGGACCGTGGTGGTGGCCCCTTGCCCTTGGAAAGCTCCTGGTACTAGGGACCCCCAGCTTGTAGGAACAACACATCTGACACAGCCCTGGGGGAGGTCTTGAGGCTTCTGCAGCTCCATCTGGCAAGTGGCGCAGGGGCCCAACCATGAGCTGGAGACCAGCAGGCGGGGGTGGATGGCAGGACAGAGCCAGGCTCTGGTACCAGCCTGCTGCCTGCTTTCAGTACATCTGCTTCCTCACCCCTGAAATGAGGGTAACATCTTTGCCCCAGAGTACAAGGATGGAAGGAGAGACTTCACGTCAACTCCCTTCACCAGCCATTAGGACCTGCAGGTGGCCCCGACCCACTGCAGTGTCCACTTCGACCCTCCAGGGGGCGGGCTGCCCCACCCCAGGCACCACCGCCTGCCCCGCCTGCCCCTCCTGCGGAGAGAGAAACCAGCGTCTAAGGCCTCAAAGGCACAATAACTTGAAATGCACCAAACAACAGTTTAACATTTTACTAAATCAGTTCACACAAATTCCAAATTGCAAATATAATTAAGGACAACAGACTCTTGTTTTGTCTTTTAAATCTTTCATTTTCAAATCCATCGTTAAGACAAAAAGTAAACAAAAATTAAGTCTGTGGCATATTCATGATTCTTCTTGAAGGACCCAAAAAAAAAGGGAGCATCATAGTAAAAAGAACGCCACGGGGTGTACAACAAAGCACCACGACACACGGTTACGAATCGGGCTTCCTGGGTTCTGCCTCCCATAGTAGACGCTGCTCTCCCGCTGCTCTGCGTCAAGCAGGATTTCATTAAAATAAAACTATAAAATCTCCTAGGTTACACTAAAGTCAGACACAGTCTGGAACACAGTGCTTAACAACAGTAATGCCAACTATCAGTGCTAACGTAAAAACATTTTAGAAAGTTGAAAACAATTAAACTGGAAATCAAAACCTTATTTTCCCTAGATGAGCAAACCGAAAATGAAAGGGTTCCCGCCTCCCAGTCGGAGTGAAGGGGATTTTTTCTTTTCTTTCTTTCACATTGGAGGCCTGGGGCACGGTGTGGGCTGCCCCTGTCGTTCCTCAGCCTAGTTGGCGTCCAGCTTGGCCATTTCCTGCACGTAGATGCCTATACTCTCGCTGTCGAAGAGCACGAAGTACACTGTTTTGATGGAAGAGGACATTGTGGACACAAAGTAATTGGAGATGGCCTTCAGGATCAGCTGAGCTGCCGTCTGCTTCGGAAAACCGTTCCTGCAGGACAGAGGACAGGGGCTCAACAAGGGAGGCCGCGGCAGCCATGGGGACCGCCTGTGCCCACACACCCCACCTTCTGGGGGGCTCTCAAGGCCACGTGTGCCACAGTTTGCCCCATGTTGGGTTGGGTGGCTGCTTGGATGCAGGCATGAGAAAGCTCAGAGCCCACCAGACAAGGGAAGGACGAGTGGGCAGGGAACCATGACCCGCAGAACGTGTTCTGTGGCATGTGGTGTGTGTTTAGTCCCCCAAGGTTCCCTGTGGGTCTCAGTGCCCAGAGAAGTGGGAGGCTGCAGCTTCTCCAGGAAGCTCTCAGCTCGTGCATGCAAGTAGACGGGCTACGCCCTTCACACCAGCCCTCTGCTGCATGGGTGCAAGGCTGCTGGCCAGGAACCAGCTCCCAGCACATGGCAGCTTGTCCCACTCCAAGGGCCAGGGCATCAGAGAGCTGTGGGTGCAGGGGAACAACTCCAGGCCAAGTGGGCACTTCATCTCAAGGGACAACATCCATCTCCAAGCCAGACTGGTTGAATTCACACACATCTCCATTTAAAGTAAGTGTCATGTAGCAATTTGGGAGGTGGGGTCTCAGAACTTAAGCAAGAATCTTAAAGTAGGGCTCCCTGTTTCATGGGAGCCCGAGGCTGCTTCTGGTCAACGCTGCAGATGCAGGACCCAGGTGACCCAGGGGGACAGTGGCAGCTGTGTAGCAACTTGCCTAGTCTGGTGGAGATGTGGGCTTTGGAGCCACTGGTCCTGGATTCAAGTCCCTGACCCCAGCTTATACTTAAAGCTATCGAGGGTGAGAGTCTGGGGCCAGTTTTCCTGAGGAGTTCTTTGTCCACCCACAGATGTGCAGTCTCCCATCTGCTCTGGGCCCACGGGTCTGTTGGCACCCAAAGTGCTGGGCCAGCTTGCCAGTCTCAGCTGGACTCTCCATCAGAGGACACCTGCTGCCAGGTGAGCAGTTTCCCAGAACACTCCTGGCTTCACTCGCCGAGGGCTGGAGTTCTGACTGCCTCGGCTGCTCTCCCAGGAGAGCTGCGCACTCCGCACCTGTGCTCAGGGCGCTGCGGGCACACCGGAGAGAGCTGTTCCTCTGACTTGCTTTTGATCCAACAGGGCTTCACCCAGCCTGACAACGCTCCCCTGGGAACTCCTGGAGGCTTTAGAAGTGAAGCTTATTCTTAGAAGACAGGGGCATCACCCAGGACATGTTCCCAGCCTGTACAGGGGAGCCTGCCCAGCTTCACACACAGATGGCTCCTCCTCAGCCACCAGGCACACCTGCAAGGCCACCAGCACACACAGGACTGCAGGGGAGGGTGGTGGGGTCAGAGGCTGCAGGAAGAGACTCGGCCGTTCCAGCCTATCAGTGTGTCAGGCACGGCTTCCTCCCAGGGAGGCCCCGGGGACTCCGTCTACCACCAGAGCCAGGGTGACCAACAGGGAGCCAGGATGGAAAGTGGTGGGGACAGTGCCGGGAGAAGGGCTTTGCTTGGGAGTGACAGGGGGCACCCACATGGCAGGTGATTCCCCTGCATCCTTCCCCACTCCAGGATCAGCGAGCTCAGTGTGGGAAGCAGCCGCCTGTGCCACACCTGGCACAGGTGCTCTGACTGCCATCATGGGAGCAGAGACAGGGGACAGGTCACCCGAGCCAACGCATGTTGCAGCGTGCTGGGGGCGTGAACTTGGCCTTTCACTTTGGGGGGTTGTCTCTCTCATAAGCGTGTTCCCCAGGGGGCAGGTGTGCCAAGTGAGTGTTGCAGGGAGCATGGGGGTAAGGGGCTGCCCTTCCTACCCCCAGTCCCCTCCTGAGAGGGGGGGGTCCAGCTGGCTTTGGGGAGCAGTATGCAGGCACAGGGTTACAGCGTCACTGGGACAGGGGCCCATTTTCAGTGTCTCACAAAGAGCAAATGTTTGTTTTCCTGCTGTCAGGGCAGACAGGAAGGTGTGGGGACATCCAGAGGCTGCAGTGGCCCAGGGAGCTGGCTGGGCACTGGAAGAAGGCTGCTGGGGCTGTGGGAAGTCCGAGGGCTTCTGGACCAGGCAGAGCCATCTGTGGACATGACCTGGCTGGGGCAAGGGGGCCCTGAGTGCAGCTGTAAGGAGAGGCTCCCCTCATGAAAGCCTAAGGTCATACTCCACCAGCTCCAAGCTGCCCTAGTGAGGGCACCACCCTGTCCATCCCTGCCTCACACCTGCGCAGGTGAGCTGGGCTGAGGTGAGGGCTCTGGGACTTCCTGGAGGGGCAGTGCATTGTGGGCCTGATGGTCACAGCCTGTCCTCCCTGGGGTTGCCAAGACGGGGCATGGCCCTAGCCCCTTCTGCCCTTGCTGATGAAGCCTCCCTGGGCACCAAACCCACGCCAGTCACTCCCGCCCATGCCCGGCACTTCCCAACACAGCCTTTCTCCCGCAGGTTCCATCCTCTGCTTGGGGCCCTTGACAAGGGCTGTGCAACTCTCAGCAGTAGGGTAGGATCTCAGCAATCCTTCCCTGTCCTTACGTCAGCAGTTTCCCACACACGGTAGCCTGCCTCAGGACTGAGAGGGGCCTGTGGAAATGCAGGCTGCGGGCCCCCATGCAGGGGTCTGACTGGCAGGCGTGGGGAAGCCCTTCTATATGGAGCCAGCACGGACTTCACACTCTGAGCTTGCTGGCTGGACCCAGAGGTGAAGAGCCCGCAGGCGGGGAGACAGGTAGGGATTGAGGCGTTGGAGCCGCAGTAGCCACGCTGCCAGCCCCGTATCAACGGAGTGCGGGCTGCTCTGGCCTTGTCCTGCAAGGTGGGTCAATGTGACTGTGATTTGCTTCCAGGAACACATCTTGCTGGTGAACCCACCTGTGGTGTCAGACAGCCACAGCCTGTATGAGAAACCCCACCACAGGAGTGGGCACACTGGACACCCCCCCCCCCCCGGCACCAGGAAGGCACGACAGTGACGGCTTTCCTACTGTTTTCGGGCAGGCCCCAGTCTGTTTCCTGGTAGCCACAGTTGGAGTGTTTGTAACAGAATGGACTGCATAGCAGATGTCCTCACAAGGGCACTGTACACACAGCCCTGTGCCCTCAGGACAGGAGTGGCGGTGGCACACGCAGCTGCTGGAGCTGCACAGGATTCGAGTTCGGGTCCTGTCTCTGCACCTCGTTTCTCCGCCTGGTGCAGTGGGGTCAGTAATCCAAGTACCTGTCACCTGAGGCGGTGGGGGGAACTAAACGAGATGATGCACTGAGTCCTCAGTCACTCGTGTTTCTGAAAGGTGGGCAGTCTTGGTCTTTCTAAAGGCTCACGCAGTGGAAATCCACCTCCCACCCTGAGCTAATGACAGCTGTGACTGGCTGACACCTGCTGTCACAGCAGTTACCCTGTCCTAACAATGTGCCACCAGGGCCCCAGAGGATGGCTGTTGGGATCTGTGTGGCCCAGTCCTCTCAGGGGGCTGCCGGCCCGGACTGGTGGCATGGGGGGGCCACAGGTGCGGGTTGTCTGGGTAGGCACTGCCCAGTTTCCGGGGGGGCTGCTTGGCTGTGCCTTGGTGCCTTCTGCCCCCATCTCAGCCTACTGCCTCTGTGACAGTCACTCTGTCCTATGCTGCACCGTGTCTGCCTTCTGGATGAGGCCAGCTGCCATGTCCTCTGAAATACAACAGAGCAACGGGAGCGAGGACTTACATCCTAGGGTCAGATTCAGACCTGAATGCGACCTGCACAGGGGTGTCAGCTTCTCAGCATCCCCTCCTCTATTGGAAAATGGGTACCTCAGGGGTGCACATGGTGGGGACCATGGTGGCAGTGATGCAGCCACTGCTGCCCCTGAGAGGGGCGCCCCGCCCCCTCCCCCTCAGCCTGATGCAGCTGCAGTGGTTAGGGCTTGTGTCTTAAGTTCCTCTGCAGCCCAGCGCTCACAGCCAGCACAGGGTTCATCTTGGACTTGGACCTTTTTCTTCTCAGCCTCGCCTAGCACAGACTGTGGAGGACAGGTGCCTGGCTTCCCTGAAGTCACTCCGGTTACGCCTGGGATGGCCTTTCCTAAAGGTTTTGGTCCTCAGTGTCCCTAGTGCAAGGGGACCCATGGGCTCTCTCTTCCCAGTGCCTCTCGGGCCAGCCTGCTCAGTGGTGGCTAGGGACCGTACACACTGGTTGCTTGTCCCACCATCCCATCCAGATGGCAGAAATTTGGATTTGTGGGGCCCAAACTTCACAGAGGTTTCAGTTCTTCCACCTCTGCTAAGCCCGCGCTTTGTGCGGGGCAGTGCCAGGCATCCCCGCCCCAGTGAGCCTGCCCGCCCCTGAGCTGGGCTGGGCTGCGCAGAGGAACCCAGGCCCCAACCTGTGTTGAGCAGGCCCAGCAGGGGCCAGCGGGAAAAGGCTGTGCCCTGGGGCTGGGGTGAGTCAGGTGAATTTTTTTTAGGAGACAGGTGGGCAGCGTGCCTGTGAAGGCAGCACAGGTGTAAACGTGCATTTTAGGTGGAGCGTGGTTTCCTTGCTGGGCCAGTCCAGCTGTCTCGGCTGTCTGGGAGATGGGGAGGGTTCGGTATCTTGGGAGCAGGGATGAGGTGGGGAAAATGTCACCTTGTGTGGACACTCTTCTGCTGGGACTAGGTCCCCCCTCACATTGAGATCCTGGGCCCCTCCATTTTTCCATGTTCTGTCTTTGAGCCTGTCTGGAGTTGCCCTGGCCGAAGATAAAGACCAGATTGTCAGGGTTCTCAGCTGAGAGCAAGGGACTACCAGCGAGAGAAGTCAAAATCAGAAAGGGGTGATGATGGGCTCTCTGTCCCCCAAGGCCAGAGGGGGGCCCGGGCAGCACAACCCCAAAAGAGACCTCTTACCTTCTCTCAGGACTAGCATTGTTTGAGGTTAGTAAGTGATTCTAATTCAGTTGGTTTCTGTGCTTTACATGTCTCTTCTCAGGCTCATGCCTAAGGAGTAGGGAGGCCGATGGCCATGCCTGGGCAGGTCAGGGAATTCCAAGTGGGGTTCCAAGGTTCCCTGAAGCCCACGCACACAGAGTGTGCAGGCAGTGGGGTAAGCCTCCAGCAGGATGCAAGGAGGTGAGTCCGTGACCACCGGGGACAGGAGGCAGGGGTTCCATGTGCCTAATGTTACGAGTGCTGAGACCAGGGGCCTCTAACCAGATTCTGGCAAGCTGTGTGACAGTAGGTAAGTGACTTAAACCCTCTGAGCTTCCGGTTCTGCGCCTTTGAGTGGAATTAACAACAGTATGTCCCTCGAAGGGCTGTTGTGAGAGGATGCAGCTAAGAATTTAGCACAGTGCCTGAGGCTCAATAAATACCATAAAAGGTAGCTTGAAAAAGACAAACTGGCTTTCCTTTTAAGCTCATAAACCTAAGGAGAATCTAATCAAAGCCCCAGATGAAGCTACTCCCCAGGACCGCCCCTCCAGAGAAGGGTCGCTCCCTAATGTCAAACAGCTGAAGGAGTGGGGTGTCCATAAATATTGTGACCAGAATGCCCAAGGACAGGATGTCCAGATGCCAGAGGTTGTTTCCCAGGGCTACACGCCCAGGTCTCATTTATGTCCAGTGGGCTTTGAGGCTGGCCTGGGGGCCAATGGGCTGGAGGCAGAGGGTCTGGGGTCGTGGCCACCCTTCAGATGCCCAGGATACTGAGCTAGGCTGAGGGAAAGTGAGGCCACTGCACCAACACGTTTGCATTTATACTGTTTTAATTCCAGCACGACTTTTATGCCAGAGACACTGGATGCCACAAACAAGCCGTTTTATTTCCCCTCCTAAAGCCCACTGTGATTTACGGGCCAGCTCTGCTGTAATCCCAGGCTTCGCTCATGAAAGGGCAGCTGCTGACTCGGCGCTGCAGGGCAAGGTCTGCCTGGCAGATGTGGGGCCGGGCGGCCATGCACATGTGCTCACCTTAGGAATTCCGCCCTCTTAAAAGCTTTCAATTGATTATTTCTTAAAACTTTTTACTCCATGAAAAATGTAAATAAGTTTGTAATAACAGATGCTCTTTTATGAGAATTACTTTTATGCTGCAATTAGAAATTTCCCAATAGCCATGTGAAGGAGCGTGAAATTATTACCTCCAATAACAGCTCCTATTGCTTCGCTTTTTGGGAGCACCTTTCATCAGGGCAGATCAAAGTGCCTCTGAAGCACTAATTAACTGAACCTCAGAACCGCCCATGAGGAAGGGCAGTCCCCAGAGCCTCACTGATAAGGCAAGCCCACGACAGAGAGGGCGATTCATTTACCGAAGGTCACACAGCAGCAGAGTGTCAAAGAACAGGCCTTCCGTGGAAGATGGGAAGGTTGGAGAAGCTGGCTATTTATGCTGTGATACAAAAAAAGCATTTGGTGTATTTTTTTTTTTTAAAAGGTCTTGAATTGATTCTGGGACCAACACTGGCACCTCCTTAGGGAACCCAGGCTGCCTCTACAGAGCTCTGACTTCCTCGGGTACCAGGAGGGGCTGCTGGCAGAAACCCAGCAGGCGCATGATGGGAAGCCCAGGTGCAGCCACCTACAGATACACAGTCCTGGGCTTGCGACCCCTCTTGGGCCCAAAATGCCCACAGTTACAGCTCTGAAGGCCAGTTTCCCTTTGCTCAGGGCCCAGTCCAGAGGCCAGCAACTCAGCTCCTCCACAGGGGGACCCTGAGATAGGGTGGGCGGCAGGACCCCAGCAGGCCACCCCCCTCACCTCCACAGCCGGCCCAGGATGCCGCTGGAGGGACTGCTGTGCCTGTTTTACAGAGCAGGGGCTAACCATCACCGAGCCGGCTGGTGGCCGAGCCCAGATCCAAGTCCAGGCTGACCCCCACCACAGCACAGTACTGCTCTGCTAGGCAGGGACCTGGTGATTGTTTGCTGGCATCTGGGGTGTGCAGCCTGGGAGGTGGCGTGGTTGGGGTGATCGCCGCCTTGTCCACCCCATCAGCTGTTCAAAGACGACAGCCTTCCAATGCAGGCTCTCTGGCTTGTGTGTATCTGAGGGGCAGCTGAGCCCACCTGGGGGTAATGCAGGGCCAGGAGGCAGGGTAGGCCTGGCCTTGTTTCACTCCTGTAACTGCCCACTCAGTTCCAACAGGCCCCATGGCCTCATCAGCAGGGCAATGAGATGGAGGCAGAGCAAGCAGGTCTGGAAGGTGAAGGACGCCCAGGATACAAAGGTGGGAGGCACAGGGCTTTGCCCAAAGAGTACTGTGGTTTGGGGACACAACTGGAACACAGCCACAGGCTGGTTCCGGAAGGGGTGCTCCTTTAATTATACCCACTGCTCATCTGTCCTCCCCACCCACCTGGACAGTCCCAGGCCACTCCGAGGTTACCTTCTGTGACGCATCTGCTGTCACAGCAGCAGCTCTGTACTGTCCTCAGGCCTCCTGTCTCACTCCAGCTCTTCAGCCATCCCTCACCATTGCTTAATGTTTGCTCTCTCCCGTTATCTTGCCCTAATGAAGGCCAGCGCCCGAGAGCAGCCTCGGGTGACCTTGTCCACAGTTGGAGCCCCACAATCACAGGCTCAGCACGCAGGGAAAGACACCCTAAGTGCCATGGCCACAAGCTGGCGCCCTTACCTGCCACTGCCAATGGATGGGAATGCGATGGACTTCAGCTTCTTGTCATCCGCCAGGGCCAAGCAGTTCTTCACTGTCTTTTCCAGAAGTTCCTCGCACTTGTCTGCACCCCAGACAGGACTGTTACAGTGGATCACAAACTTGGCGGGCAGGCCGTGTCCTGCACTGACAGCAGCTGGAGGGGTTGAGACAGGAACAGTGAGTTCTGTCCCTCTGTAAAGCACACAGCACTAGACACCAAACCCGGATGCACTCGGCAGCCACAGCACCTTCCTGAGCCCCTGCGGCCTGTGTCCAGGGAGGGCCGAGGCGGGATTCCAGTGAGAGCTCAAGCCAGAAACCGCTATCAGTTAGCCTTCCTTCTCCCTCCGGAGGAGGCCGCACCAAGACCCAGCCTTGGAAAGCTGGCGCAGGCTGCGTGACCACCAGGACTTTCAGCCAGAACTGCGGTGAGCACTTCCCCTACCCTCCCAGAAGGCGGGGCCTTCAGCATCTGACTGATGTGTCGGAATGTTTGCAGTCTCAAATTAACTGCCTTTTGGGGTCTCTAACCCCCTTTCCTCAAGTGCATTCATGTGCCTATATAATTATAGGCACATGTATCTGTAAATCTCCCAGACACAGTTTGGTACAAACTTACGAGGAAAGCAATCCGACTAGCAGGTCTGCTGCCCTGTTCTTCTCCCTGACTGCTTAGTTCTGACAGATGAGACCATGTCTAGGATGGGACTGTTTTCTTTTCCTAGAAGAGGAGCCTTGGCCCAGCTGCACAGCTTCCACAGCCAGCCCCACTCTCCATCTCCAACCCTTGTCAGATCCCGAGACCCTGGCTGTGGGCCTGCTACCCAACAGGAAGTGGGACAAGCCGCCTGGCATCTCCCGGAGCATATTTCAGGGTTCTTGTCCCCAGAGATGCAAGGCAGAGAAGGTGCATCTGATCCAAGGGCTGGTGAGCGCTGCTTGCCCTGCTCCAGTGCAGGGCACACCGACCCCCACACCACTGCATGGAAGACACCCGAACTTGTGGTTTGACCAAGCATTTCCTGAGCCCGCTCTGGGAGGAAGCCCAGGCAGCACTACCCATGAGGTGTGGCGTGTGTCTGCTGTGTCTCTAGCAGACCCCGGGAAACAGTTCTTAGTGGGCAGTGCCTCAGGGTGCAGTAGAAACAGCTCTGAGCCAAGTCTCGGGTCTGAGTGTGTGTGTTCACGCTGTTCACTGACGGGCTCATGAAGCCTGGGCTGAAGTGCCAACCTACAGCAACCTAAGCTTGAGAGTTAATTCACTGGTCCGTCCCCGTGAGATATCACCGCTAAACTGTGTGTGAAGAAAGATTGCAAAGAAATGAGTAACAGTGACTATCTTCAGACAATGGAGCAGGGGTGTGCTTTATCTTTATACTTTAAAATCTCTTCTAAAATAAATCTTAAAATCAAGCCCAAAGAGTGCTTTTGTTACTAGAATAAGCAAATATATCCTTAGCCACGCTAAATCTAGTGCATGGCAGCACCAGGGCCACCAATTAGGCCCACGCCAGATGCCACTGCACAGGACCCCAGGCTGGCTCAAGGTGCCCAGAATGGGCTGCGGAAAGGTCTGGAGGCCTTGGCCGGGTAGCTTACGCTGTGTGTCCTCCCTTGTTCCAGGTGGTGCCGGCTGGAAGAGCTGGGTAACTATGTCCCCATGCAATGCCATGTCCCTTGTAGGCAAAACAACGGGCAGAGCTGAGGCCAAAGGCACAGAGCCTCAAGGGGTGACACCCTCTCATCCCCACCAGCCCCGTGACCAGCCCGTGCTGTCAGGTCATAAGGGCTTGGGGGAAAAGGGCTTGTGCAGACATGGCATAGTAACTGGTGATGTCCATGTTTAATTCAGATTCATTAAAAACAGGATTTGAAGACAGAATGGGCACTGGGATCATCTAGTGAGAAGGGAAACCAGAGTCCCAAAAAGAAAGGGGATAGTCTACCCCTGCCCAGCTGCGGGCAGAGCCTGGTCTCACCCACTGTCTGGACTCCCAGGCCCTCAGCGGCTTTCTGTCCACCTGGAATTCCGAAATCCTCTGTCTCCTTAGTTCTCAGCCTTTTCCCCTCCCACCCCCACATCAGATTGCCCTGTATCAGGAAAGGTGTAACTGGCAAGTGAGAAATGTGTGTTTATATTTTCCCCATTGAAAGCACAGATGGCTGAATAGGAATGACTCATTTGCATCTCTCACCAGCAGTTCTGCAGATGGCTCAGCATTACTCTCTCTCCTTCTCAGATCTTAACATTTGCCAAACTCAGTTTCCATAATTCCTTAAAATTTGAGGTCTAGACATCAAACATTTAGAAGCTATTTTAAGTAATAAAGAAAAAAACTGGAAAGGCTACATTCACCGCCCTGAAGCTCACCGTCCTGAAGCTCTGGTGACAATTTGCCTGTGACAAAAGTTTAAGTTGTTAGGCCGGGAGGCCCTGCCTCCAGCTCAGAGACGTATCTGCATTGCCATCTCTGAATTCCAAGTTGTCTCATAAAATGGTTTCCCTGAGTCCGCATGGGCGACACTCAGATATGCCCCATGTTTCCTGACCTTACTTACCTCCAGCTACTTCCAAAGGCCCATTCTTTTTCCGGAGCTCCAGAACAGCTTCTACAAACTCCTTGCCACCTTTCTTCTCCAGCGTGTTTCCTAGACAAGGACAGGGCGCCGTCAGATTGCCACCCTGGTGTCTCAGGGCACACACACACACACGCAGCATGTCAGGTGACTACGCACTTTGTGATCTGACCAGCTAACTTTCTATGTGGCTGCAGAACAGGAGCTAAGCCTCGGCTGAGTCACACGAGTGAGATTTAGAAGGGATTCACCATCGACTAGTCATGACTCTGGCCCTGCAGACCCTTATTTGGGGTTGACTTGAGGTGATCCTGGAGGGACCGGAGACTCGACAGGGACGGGAGGTGCCTGCACTCGGCGAGCACGCCTGTGCTGCGTGCTCCATTTCAGCGTGAGAAACCAGATGGTGCTGGCTTCCAAGGCTGACACTGCCCCTGGATTTCTTCTCTGTCTCTGGGAGAACCCCCAAATAAGGAGGTTTTAGGAAAGGCATACCATGCTCCCATCAGGAAGCTGGCTCCCTCCTGGCTACAGGCCCAGAGAAAGCACTCAGAGCTGGCCACCTTTGGGCCAGCAATATTATCATGCTTAGTTCCTATTTTGCAGCTTTGATATATGTGAATACAAAAAATAATAGTAATGGCCTCAGACAGAATTTCCTTAATCACGCTTATGATTTAGAATCATTTTAGGTAAAGGAGAACAACATCAGAAGCAGAGCTTAAAGATGAACTCATGTTATAGAAAGGCTTGGAAAGAAGGGTGGCCTACCTGTCAGGGTCAGGTTTGTTCTCTTAGCCCAATGGTGTCAGGAGGCACCTTTTCTTGTGCATAGGGGTGCTTAACAATTAATTTCTGCTATGAAAGCCAAGTTCTCCAGTGAGATCCCAACACTGATAAGGTCTGTGGATTACATGTCTCATGTGGGACAGCAAACAGTGACCAAAATGACAGACGACATCACCCTTTAAAGTTTGGCCAGAATGGGTCTCATTCTTCCTTAAGCTCTGATTCCTCAGTTTTGCACATTTTAAAGTACTTTTCCTCACAAGAGGACAAAAATACTCCCCTTAAGATTCACCATGTATCTTGGAAATTTCAAAGTGTACCTGGCAGATTCTGGGATGGGCCAGTCAGGGTGCATGGGAACATACCAGCCCTGGAATGACCAGGGCTGACTTCCTTAGAGAAACCTGCCTCATTTGCACACTTGTTCTGGGGGGGGTGGGGGGGATGCACTGACCCCAGGAAGTGTCTAGAAGGAAAATCAGACACCTGGGCACTGTTACCAGTAAGACAGCCCCGGGCTAAGGCAGGCACTGACCTGTGAGCCCCCGGCTGCAGGAAGCCTGGGCTGTGTGAGCGAACATGACCGGCAGGCCGTCGCCCAACAGGGGCTCTCAGCTCTCTGGGGGCAGGCCTGGCTTTCCAAGCAATTGACTTGGGTTCCTTGAGGTGGGACCCAGCCTCCCTCCTCATCAGCCCAGACTGCCCCCCTGCTTTTCCATCTTGGAAAGGAGTGGAGTAGGCATTTAAGTGGCAGAGGTGGCAACGGCTGTGTGTTTCTGACACAGTTCAGCATCACAGACAGTGGCTGAATGGGCTTAAGGGAGCAGGTTCGAGTCTCGGGGCTCAGAGCCCTACCCATCAGCAAGTGGAGGCTTTGAGGATACAACCAGGTGAGTGAGGCCTGCTTACAGTTTCACCTGTGATATCCGAGCAACTGAGAAAAAGGAACCTGCTGGGTTCCAAATGCGGCTGCCCAGCTGCACCTGGTCTAGCTGTCCCTCCTAACTCAGCCCGAAGGAGGGAAGGAGACACGTGTTCTAGCAGGACCATCGCAGGTCCTCGCTCTCCATCCTGGCTGCTCTTGGGGAGAGCTGGGAAATTTGGAAGGGAAAATAAAATCAGTACTGTGTTAATTAATACTACCAACTCCTTCCAAAAATACAAAACATTTAAGAAAATGGGCTGATTGTACAATTAAAGGTGTTTTATCTTAGGAAGAGTGTTTACTTTAAAATTTTTACTAATTAAATCTTGCTTTAATTAGAAGTGAAATTTGCAAGTTAAAATACACTTAATGCATTTCCCCAACTTAAAAACTGAACCCTGGATTGCAGGCAATGCACCCAGTCAGGACGTGACTCCTACACACACATACGTATGCACATGTTCATGTAGACACACGTGTACTTTTTAACAAGAAACAGGCCCATTTCAACTGTATTGTCAACACTCTTAATGTGAGACTCTTGCTTTTTAGGCTTCACTTCAGGGTTAATCATAAGCAATCGGCTTCCTTGCCCCCAAGCATAAACACGTGTTACGCCCGTGAGAACAAGAACGTTATTTCATGCTTAGAAAGCAGGCACAGGTGTCAGTGTTCAAAACAGCCTGAGCAGAAATTTAGGCTTGGGCAAATGTCAGGCTCAGCCTGTGGTCTATTTCACTGTTAGAAAGAACTTCTGATGGGTCAAGTTAATCACTGGGGCTACGCATTCCTGCACTCGCATTCCTTCTTCCAGCAGTCTTGGGCCTGGAATTCACACCAAATGTGAGAAGTGGAGTGACTGTGTCCTAGCTTCCTCGCTTACCCTCTCACCCCCAAGTGGGAGCTGGAACCAATTGAGAGCATGCACGAATCTGGTTGGTCATTGGTTTGGCATCGTAAAGCGAGTCCGGGTTCAGTACTCGTTTGTACTGGTTCTCTGAGAAAAAGCACTAAGGTGGGCTTTGGAAGGCCTGGGTTCTGGTCCTGGTGGTCTTTCCTCCTCAGCCACTCAGGTTGTCTGGACCTGCTGAGGTTTTTGCCCAGCTGTGACAGTGTCAGTGTGTGAGGCGACCTTGGGCAAGCTCTTGGACTCAGGTTCCTTACATGTCACCAAGGATAGCATATGTTTACTGCAGGCACAGCAGTGGGTTGGGGTCAAGCAGGCCAGAGGAAAAAGCATTGGCATCATCATTATTCAGGAAGGGCGGGGCTCTAGGGTGTGGGGGTGGCACGGCTGCCTGCCTGAGCCTCTGCAGAGCCTCCAGCTCCAGCCTGCAGCGTGGCCAACCCTGCTGCACACAGGCCACCTGGGAAGTTTCCTAATTTCCATCTCACAAAAGCCCTGGTGGGCAGGGCGAATGGGGGGGGGGGGGCTCAGTCACTCCTGGCTGAAAGATAAAACCATGGCTGTCCGTTTATCTTCCTCCAAGTAAGTATTTCTCTCCCACTAGGTTTTCATTTGGTTAAGAAAGGAAGTATCTCTCTCTTAAACTGCCGGACTTAGGTACTCTTGAACTCCCCCAAAATCTTGTCAAAGGGGAGTTTATTTTAAATACCTACAGCCTGGTTTCTCTTTGGCCTGGTGGATTTGGTGAATCCTGACTTTCCACCCATGTCCAAAATTCAAAATGCTCAGGACACTGATCGACCCAAATCACAGGGCTGGAGCAGACAGGGAACAGCAGGCTTTGCCAGTGACATGAAGCAGAGCTGGGCGGCCAGACTGCTCACCTGCTGCCCCTCCTATGTCTGGGACACTCATGAAAATCCCGAGTACCTCACCCTCCATGATAGCCTCACCTTTGCCCTTGTTACAAACATCTCCATTCTCCTTGGAAGCTGGTGCCTGAATCTACCTCAGGATGCTCCTCTCGGGGCCCATAAATCTACTGTAAAAACCATATACGCACAAGAGTAAGACCACAGGTTGGCACCAGTCATGAGCCAGGCACAAAGCAAGGTGCTTTGCTTAGTATTTAACATAATTGTCATTGTTACGACTACTTTTAAGATAGGGAACCCAAGGCACCAAGGAGCTAAGTAACTTGCCCAGGCCCCACAGCCAGTACAAGGTAAGGTTCGGATGCTAGCCCCTCGTACCTAGCCCCAACACTGTTTTTTCTCTCTGTCTGCCATCATACCAATGTCTCATTACATAAGCGCCCCAGAACATTTTTAAAGCAGGGCACTACCTGGCCTACTGTGGCAGCAAGTCGGCAGCCACGGCTCCGCGCCCTGAGTGCCTGGGTGCTCTCAGCCTCACCCTGCCCTCAGCTCTGTAGCACCAGCAGCCAAGCAATGATGTGAGCCAGCTGCTGGGGAGAGGAAGGGGCTCTCTGTGTGTAGGAGGGTGTTTTTCAAGAGCGGTCTAGGACACCACATTGGAATGAAGTGATTTTTGTTCCTGGAGGCTCTGAGAACCCTGGGAGTGGGCAAGTGTTCTGAGTGTGGATAAGTGCCCCAGGAGGCACCTCAGCCTTGAAGGCCACTTTCAGGAGTGTGCTCTGATGCAGAGAGAGGCAGGGGCTGGTACTCAGCCATCCCTGTGTGTGTCTGGTCCACACAGGGCACGGAAGTGGACTGGGACGCCATTTAGATGATCTGGGTGCATTGCCCTTGCGGCCTAGGTCCTGCGTGAACCCAGGCTCCATCAAAGCTGCACCTCGTGAAGCAAGTGGAGAAGTGAGGCTGCTGAACCAGTTTCCAAACCAGAAGCGTGCCCATTTGTGAGCTGCATGAGGCACCTGGCTGATGGCTAGCTGTATTTCTCACGTTCACAACCCGGGGACGGGAGACCTTGGGAAGGTCAGGACAGCTGGAAGTGTGAAATGAATGCAGCCCTGCATAGCTGTCCAAGGGTCAAGCTGTCTGCGGCGGCCGACTGACCATGCACACACACACTCGGCAGCACCCAGCTAGGCATTACCTACTTCACCACCGATGTAGAAGTCAGTGTTTGTCGGGTGAACGACAGCATCACTGTCGATCGAGGCAATGTCAGCCTGTACAACTTGCAACTATAACAGGTAAACAAATGTATATCAACTGTGTTGGACTGAGACCCACGCACAGGCACATTCACTAATGCCCCAAGGCAGGGCTGGCCTACCTGGTCGATTCCAACATAGCAGCCCAAGGGGCACAGTCCACGGAGTGTGCGCACACGTGGATGGGGGTGAGGAGGAGGAATATCAAATGTGACATGTTGAAATTAAACATTTGAATGACAAGTCCCAAAAAAAGAGAAACACACACATGAGATCATTACAAAGGTTAAAAGAAATAACAAAACAACGAATGCCCCGTTTCACTTCGCAAAAGCCTGTAAAACCAGCTCCCCACGGAAAAGGTTGCTAAAACATGGCGTCTGTTTAAAAAAAAAAAAAAAAGTGGACAATCAGGCCAACCAAAACAATGAGTTTCTCCATTCTGTCAGCGGCAGTCCACTTTGTGGGTTTGGTGTTCAGATTGTCTGACTTCAAGGGACATGCATCTCTTGAACACCGAGAAAACAGTACAGGTGTGCAGAGAGGATGGCCTTTATCTTTCCCCTTCAATGAGTGTAAATGCTTCTCCAGGCCTACCTCATTCCAGGTAATCTTATTTTTAGGTATTTTATGTATAATAGGGCAGAATACTTGCTTTTTCAAGCTTGTGGCTTTTTTTAAAAAGAGGGTGTCTGATGAAGGCAGTTGGAAACCAGTTCGAGCAGGGCCCTGCTGAGTCCCAGGTCCCAGACTTCCGCCCCCTCCTGGGCCCGGCTTGTGTGGGCTGGGCCTGGGCTCTGGAACACGCCTCTCTCGGCATGGTCAGGAACTATGCTTGCTTCCAAAGCAGCCCCGGGTGGGAGTTGAGGGTGCACAGAATGCATCTAAGCCAGCACAGGCATAAGGCCACCTAGGTGTGGACACGTGTCAGCCTGCTGCACCAGCAAGGCTCACATCCAAGACGACAGAGGCCTTTCTGGTGCCCCTGAGCTCACTGCTCTGCTGCGCAAAGATGAAGCCGCAGACTGGGACACTCCTGAGCTGGGAGACCCTGTGGCTTGTGAGGCAGAGCTTTCCTCCGCAGGAACTCTCTTGGAAATACCACTCTTCTTTTTAATATTATCCTCTACCCAAATCATTTGTGATGGTAACACCCAGTCACACAGTTTTCAGTTGTAAAAACAAGTTGAAGTGACAATAGGTGGTACATTTGGGGAAAACCAATTGGCTGGTGGGTTAAAATCAGCTTAATTGTATCCTGATGCAGCTTGTCTCCCTTTTCAGGGGCTTTCAAACTTTGAGTGTCACTGTAAGGCTTAAATGGAGAAACTATCATTTTGGAGTTACCCGAGATTTTTCCATTCTTAAAAAAAATAAACACATTTTTAAAATATACCCCCCAAGTAACCAGCAGTCAGTGTGATCATTATGGAAGAGAATTTAGATGGAGATAGGTCAATCAAGGGGCAGAAAGCAGCCAATTGTACTCAATGAAACCCCATCCGATCATTTCCATTTGGAATGGCCTGGAGTAAGCAGACATGCAGTGTCTGCACCCCAATGTTCTTCTTGGAGTCGGGAATTTGGCTTGACCATCTGGAGTTTGAGAAGATGAAGAGCCTAAATTCTGGGTTCCATAACTTTTCATCTGACAGCTGGTGGGCCAAACCCCATTCCCAATTACCTAGGTCATCTTTAAGGTCAATGTCAGCATTGGTAGGATTGATTATGGCCTCCACCTCAAAGCCGGCTAAATTACTGATTTCACTGTGAATAAGGTTCAGCTGAAAAGAAAAGCATGAGGTGGGAAATAACAGGACAGCCGGGAAGTCACAGAGAAGTGAGCCTTGGGACACAGATGAAGGGCAGCGAACACTTCAAGTGCCCTGAGCACAAAGGGGAACTGGCTAAAACGAATCTAACAAAGGACTCAAATGCCATTCAGATGCTGAAAGGACTCGAGCTAGCCTGAGGGTCCAGAGCCCATTGGGTGATGTGTGGGCAAAAGAGCACCACAAGCCACCCCGGACTGGTGGATTCATATCCCTAAAAGGACTTGTGATTTGGGGGCTTCAGAGAGGCAGCTGCCAGGCCCTAGGATCAGGCCACTCACTGCTGGGTGGGGTACTGGGTGTGACCACCCTGTCTTCTGAGCTCTGGGATGTGCAGAAGTCCCAGCTGGCCTGGGCAAACCCTGGTAGCTCTGCTGTTCCCCTCCAAGTGGCCATGGGTCTTCAAGGCTGTCCCCTACTGCCATGACTACTGGCTGGCTGGCCCCTGCCCTGCTCAGGGGTGGCAAGGAGGAGAATAGTCTGTTACTCAGTAATTTGATGTGTCCTTCAGTCATGTGATGCTGATGGCACTGACGGCCTGATGGAACCCAGGAAGGAAACAGCAGGTCTCTAGGGAGTCACTGTCTTTTGAATAGTTTTTACCTTGTTGGTGAAGTTACTCAGGCCCAGTGAGTCAAGCACTTTCCTTGAATGAGCCTTATAAGTACCTGAGCAACTGGCTCTTTTTAAACAGTCATCAAATGCCCCCTCCCCACTGTTGTTGTGTTGCCATAGCAACCCTCTCTATGAGAGGAATCCCAAGTTCTAGGTTCAGCTGTGAGAGGGACAAAGAGAATTGAAACTAGCTGGCTCAGGATTCCTATCCTGTATGTATCCTTCCCCTTCCTGTTCTTGGGTATAAGCACCTGCAGCAAAGGTAGCTCACTCTCTCTCTTTCTCAAGATGCTCATTCTTCAGTGACACGAATTCCTAACAGCTGCAGCGAAGAGCAATGCCTGTGAGCCTCGAGCAGCTGGTGCCCCAGACGGACTGAGACCAGGCTGGGCGCACTGACTGCAGTCCGCTGGGCCTGGCAGAGCAGGAGCCTTTGTCTGGGCCCTCACCCCGAGGACACTTGGCAGGGACCCTCTTGGCAACGGAGCTCCAAGTCACTGAATTTCTGGGGCCCAACATTTTGTTGAAAACAAAACCAAACACTCTATAAGCCTCAGAAATATAAACCCATATTTCTGATTCCCAGAAGCAGACAGTGGATTCTCAAAACAGGGACTGGCTTAGACTAAAAGTCATCATCCCTTGTGAGAAAGCAGTTGTGGAAGTAAATTTGGTCACATGGCCAGGGAAGGAGTCTGGGAGGCCCTGGTACACGGCAGTGGTCTGAAGTTTTAGTTTGGACTGGAAGAGAAAGAAGAACAAGTTTTCTCCACTTGGACTTTCCGCACTATGGTACCCAGCCCCGCAGGATGGTTTCGGGGTCGCCCACATCCCTGGAGCTAAGCTCTCTAAAGCACAGGGCCCTGGCACCAGGGCAGAGGCACAGGAGAGAGACCAGCATCAGGCCAGGTGCTAATGGCCACTTGGGGAGGGTGTGCTGACACGGGCAGGGTGGGGTCCCAGGGTAAGGTGGGCGAACGTTCAGGGTTCAAGACAAGGTAAGAGGTTGGATTATGACATCATGTCAGTATTCCATTTGACTCTCAGCAAAAGCTGTTTATAAAAACTCAAATTAGACCAACACTCTGTCCCCCTACATTGAAAAAAAAAACAAAAAACAAAAAAAAACAACAACAAAAACCCAAAAAACCCTGCATGGTGTGTAGGTGGCAGGAAGTTGGTGGGGAAGGAGGAGCAGAAAAAACCCACACTTCATTTGGTGTGCTGTGGATGAGATGAGCATACATCTATGAGACTCCTTTTCTGTTTGCAGAAAAACTGTACATGTGCAAATTCTTCAAATTCACACTATTTTTTTTCTAAGTGCATAGATGCTTCTGGATTTGCATTCAGAAATGCCTCACTGGAAAATCACCTCTTCCCTTGGGCTCTGATTCAACTCGCCGGGAAGACCCCGCAGCCAGCCTCGGACTCTGCCCAGGGAGGGACGGGCCCCTGGGGGGCAGAAGTCTGGGTGGCTTTGCTGAAGGGAGGCAGTGGTTGCAAACAGGACTCCCAATCCTCGGAGAATTCCCTCCTGACCAGAGGCAGCCCGGCTCTCGGGGGCACAGAGCACTGCACCTCACGGAGTCACTGCCCCAGCAGTGAGCATGCCCAGCTAATTATGGGCTGCTTCTCTCACCTACATATTTGGACTTTCCAACTATGCTCTGCTGTGCGTGCTAGGCTCAGCAAAGTCCTCAGCGTGAGGGGCTAAGCTACAAAACAATTTTGCTGCTATTAAATATGTACAAATATGTATTTTTTTAAAAAACCCTCTTAACTAAGAAGCATGTGCTTGGGGAGGGGGTCTGTGTGTGGGAGTTTGCTTGGGAGAGGCATGGAGAGGGGACAAACTGCTTCAGGCACTAGGGAAAGACTAAGGGGTAGCCAGACTGGCTTGGGCAGGCTGCACCAGCAGGCAGATACTGCAGTGAGATGAGCATGAACAAATACAGTAGCTGCCCTGAGCGGGAGAAGAAGACCCATGAGCTTGGACTACAGATGGGCCATGCATGCATGTTTGAAAGGTATGCGCCATCCCATGGACACACAGACCTGGCAGGGGCATGAGAGATACCTGGTCCTGGGAAGTCCCAGGGCCTCCAGCACCACCACCCAAGGACAAATCCGACTGGGCCTTTCAGCCAAAGGGGCAGGCGACTTTCTAAAGCACAGGACAGAGCAAGGGTGCTTGAGGGATGAGAGATCAGATTTCTGGAGAACTGTGGGAATTCCCAAGTTCAATGCAGTTTCTGGGAGGGAAGAGGGTGATTAAGACTTTAGAAATTTTAGGATAAAGAGACTCCTTTGTCTCAGCATTGGGAAAGATGGGAAACTTTTAATCCATAGCTTGGGGGGTGGGGGTTAAAATACCTGAGGAGACTGCTGGCCACAGGAGAGAGTACCCTAAGGGTATGGGCAGTTACAGAGCAGAAGGGGGTCCTGCCTGGCTGCAGAGTTGGGAGGAGGGGATGGAGCTGAGTGTCCTTCAGGATCCCTTCCACCCCTAGGGCTTGATCATCCCAACCGCCACTGGCTCTGCTGCAGCCACCTCTGACATTCACAGTACCCACACTGTCCCTCTAAAGTCGTTATGCCCATGTTAGCCCCTGTGCTCACTTATGATGGGAACCTGTTAGAATGTGACCTCCTTGGAGGCAGAGGGTGTGCTGTGCTGCCTCCTGACCCGAGTGCCACGCAAGGCCCAAGACAGTGCTCAGGTTTCTGTGGGCACACAGAGCAGAACTGACACTCGGCACCACGACAGCACTCTGCGATGAAGTGAACACCCTCCTTACCTTCAAGCAGGGCTAAGGTAAATGGCAGTTCAGGAACTGGGCCCTTGGCCTGCCTTGGACCCGAGGTGGCCAGAGCCAAGCTGGCCACCCTGGAAGGGAGGTTGGCACCCACTATTTAGGGATCACCAGGAGGTGGCCTCCTATGACAGGGAAAGAGCCGGTGGCTTGGAGATACTAGATGGGCATCCAGCAAGCCTTGACATGGCCCACTTGGCTGCAGGAAATAGTACAATCCTACTTTTTTACATAATCTGATCAGAAATTCAATTTTAAAAAATAAAAATAATTGTTAAAGATTCTATGAGTAGCATGTGTAGCTTGTAATTGTCAATTTTGGGTGTCTCTCATTCCCTCATGATGGACAAGGAAGGAGAAGCCTGGCAGGTCATATTTCCTTGTGGAGTCACATAAAACACAACTCTTCTTCTGTCCCCAAAGTCCACTTAAACTAAGGAGGACGGAAAGGGCATGTCTCCCATTTAACTGACCCTAATTCTTCACAGAGAACCATGTTCTCTGTGGCCCACTCCAGGGCCCACTCTCCTACATGTGCCTCGGGATGAAAGGACTCCTTCATCGATACTCTGCGGTCTACCTTGCATGCAGCCTGGCCTGAATTTCCCTGGAAGCTTCAGGTCTAGCAGTGGCATCTGCTGTGTTTCAGGCTAGAATGTGTCACACAAATATAAGGACACATGTGGGCACTGCTGGAGGCCCAGGAGCCAAGTCACCACTCTCAGGAGCCTATTGATCATCAGCCACAGGTGGAACGGGGAGACAGCCCCCCTCCTCATTGCTGCTGTAAGACCTCCTTGTCTCCTTACAGTTGCCCAGCCACTGGAGCAGGGTGTCTGGACCAGAGGGAGAAAATCCACGGAACCACCCTGCCTGTAGTGGCCGATGTGCTATGGCTGCCACCCTGATAGCCAGGGAGGCAGGAAGACTCGCTTATCCCTCCTGACACTGCCTTCCCAGCTGCTTCAAATAACACTGACTCTACCAGGAGGCCTAAGTCAATTACCACCACTGACACAGATTTACGGAAATACACGCTGGAAGTATTTTTTGGAAACAAAACCATCAGGTTTTTATATCTCTAACAAGGGGCTGCAAATCTCCATTGAACTACAAAAGAAAAACTCTCAGCTGATTCATATTCTGAACACAGTTCCACAATGTGTGCAAACACTGGGTGAAATTGTAGCGTAGTAAGGGCGATGACTTCTGAGACTTCAGTATGTGAAATTCCTCATCGACAACAAGGAGATCCCAGCCTCCTGAGCAGAGCCGGCTGCTCCTGTGAGTAGCTTAGCAACCATGCCTTGTGCAGCTGCAGGGAGCAGCATCGCCTCTCTCCATCCCAGCCTGCTTGCAATATTCAAGCCTTGGTCTCATCATTGTGGATAGAAAAACAAGACTCATAGGACTGTACGGCCTCACCATCCAGTCATCATTCTCAAGGACCCTTTTTGAAACAGTTCCTAAAATCCAAGTCCAAATTAATGTGCATGACAACATTTTAAAAGGCTGCGGTGCTTAGTGTAGGACAGCCTTCGCTGCCTCCCTGCCAGGGCTCGCAGGCAGCAGAGCCCGGGCAAGACCCTTATCCCAAGATCAAGAAGGGCATCTCCATTTGTAGGGCTGACTGCTGCAATTTTGGAAATATTTGTGCTCATCCAGCAAAGGGTGTGAGGAGTTCCGATCTGAGGCTGACTTTGGGGGAGCCCACAAGAACAACACCGGAAATGGAGAGGCCAGGGGCAGGGCACCTGGGGCAGGGCTGGGGAAGGAGTGAGGGAGAAGGTGACTCCAGGGGACTGAACTGTCCCACCTGCTCAACGGGCTTCCAAGTCCTGGCCAACATCTGCATTGGCATCTGAGGCACACAGGAGCTAGTCCTACCTAGCAGGGGTTTCCACACTGTCACTCAAACCCAAGAAATTTGATGACAGGGCACACTGACTTTCAGTGCATTACCCGAAGGATGTGTTAAAGGGTGGGTGAGGAGACCCAGGGGGTTGCCTTCACTACTGATACTGTTTAAATAAATAAAAAATATTTTAACCCAAAACTTTCAAGGCCCCAGACCTTAAGATGACAACTAGTGCTGCTTAGTTTTTTTCCTTGGAGAAATGCACACAAAATACAGATGATGGTTATAAAATGCAAACTGTAATGGTTATTTGCCGGAACACAGAGGCCACCACTGGAACTGCATCATGAAGCCCGAGTGCCATTAGCGACAGGAGTGGGTGGGGGGACAAGGAGCACTTGCAATGAATGACGTGCGCAGGAGGACTGTCACTGAGATGCAAAAGAAAATCGACAGTGAGGTTTTAAAAATGATGCAGCGTCAGAACCAAGTTGTTGACCATACTCAAACTAAACACAATTTACAAGGAAGGCCAAATTCATGCCTTTAACTTTTTAACATGTAGGATTAAAAACTTTAAGAAAAGTTTAATTTGCTCTCTCTGCACCCCCATTTTTAGTGTCATCAGAGAAGGATTAATTTGCTGTCATTCTCAGGTCTTAAAAGCCTCTGCATCATTTTTATTTTCAACAAAAGTGAACCATCTTTTACAAAACCATGATATCCTGGCAAAGCTGCATCACTGGGGCAGCTGAAAATATACTGCCCACGGTTAACAAAACCAAACAATTGGCTCGAGGAGTCATCAGGTGGCTCCGTGCACCCCTTACGTACCTCTAGAAACAATCCCGTCCCCCAGGGCAGGGGCTCTACCTTCAGTGCCCAGCAGAACGCATGGGCTGCCTGCTAGATCTCTCCTTTTCCAGGACCCAGTTTTAACTTCTGGCTGTTACTCTGGCCAGTGCCATATGATGACCAGCCATACCCCACAAGTAGCTCCTTCTGAAGGCTGCCCGGGGTGTCCCAACCCCCCACAGGAGCCTATCCCTTGTCTTTACCATCACATCCTCTTCCCACCTGCCAGCCTCCTCCTGGCACTCGCAGAGGCCACTCCAAGAGCCCTCTACCCCCACGAGACCAGGAGTGGCCTCTACAATCCCCAGGCCTTCCTGCCAGTGGAGGTGGCCTGTGCCCCTCCTCCCCAGGGCCCAAGAGCAGGTCAAGGCTGCACATCTGCCTACCTTCTGGCCGAGGAAGAGGCTCTTGGTGGAGAGAACAGTGAAGCCGTCGGCAGGCGTGCCCTCGGTCGTGCTGTCGGCGCTGGCTGCCTTGCTGACTTCTCCCTGCTTCTTCTTGCACAAACGGAAGAGTCAGTACACGGCCCGCACAGGCACAGCCACACACATCTGGGCGTGTCTGGCTAGGATGCAGCTCACAGGCCTTGCCCATAGCACTCAAGAGAAAACATGAAACTAATTCACCAGTACCCTCAGTTTTTCTCAAAGCGGGGGGCTGCACACTTATTTTGAAATACAAGAATTCTGTGAAAAATGTTAAATTGTATTTTCAGCACTTATAATCTAAAAAAATTAGCTATCAGAGGCAAAACTTTACACTGATAATTTAGAACAGACTTATTTTCATAGATTTAGACCAAGTACATGTCTCTTAATTTTAAGAATCTCCTCTTTCTAGGTGGCTGTACACTATTCAAGTTTGAAGAGAAAAACAAATTGTTCTAGGTCATTAGTTCTCAAAGAGCCAAAAAGCAGACTGAGGACCATAGTCTTCCAATTCTCCCCAGCCCAGGGGGTAAGAGTCCCTGACTCCCCTTCAGTAAAACCAGCCCTAGAGAAGGATCCACAGGGAATGTCTTGGTGAGCCCACTGTCTGCCTGGAGACCCCCAGCCCCCATCGTAGGCATGGATCCCAGCATGTTTAGCATCATTCAGTCTGAAGTCGTGTACCCTGGGGTTCCCAAGAGCCTTTCCAGACTTATATTGCATGCATTAGTTTCATCAGTTTCCAGATCCTCAACTTTCTCATGTACTTTGCCTAAAATTGACCGGCTCTAAGAGTGACTTATGCCCGTGGCCAAGGTTTCATGCTGGGTTGCCTCCCACAGCCACCCTTCTCCCACTTCCCAGACTACATATTAGCATGGCACCCAGGAGCAGGAGTGCAAGGCTTTCCCAGGCTTTTACATATTTTGGCTAAGGATGAGGTTTCTGTTAAAAAAAAAAAAAAAAAAAAAAAAGGATATTTTGAGTCATTCAAGGATTTTCTGCATCCACATATAATATAGAGTGATGATAGTGGCAACAATAGCAATTTTTGTTTAGGCACTAACCCCTTCCTTGCCCCAATTATTGACAAGAAGTACATCACTCCTGAGGGAGGGTCCAATGGGAACAAATCAAGAAAGTAGAATTTCTCTGCTGGAGTCACGTCCAGTCCTCACAGCTGGTCAGCCTGAGGGTCAATCCCACCCACTGATGTGCCAACAGTAATCAAGGCTCAACTGGAACAGAATGACACACTCTACCCACACAAGGGACACCTGGCTCAGGTGACCAGGGAGAGGGTGCCACTGGGCCCCACAAGACAACTACTATCTAAGGCCACTCTGCCAAGACTGGGAGGTTTAGCAGATCTACTTAATACATAGAAACACACACAGGGAGACAGCCAATATAAGGAAACGAGCATGTCCCAAATGACAAAATAGGAGAATACTCCAGAAAAAGAGCTAAATGAAATGGGGGCAAGTAATCTACCAGACACGGAAGTCAAAACACTGGTTATAAGGCTGTTCAATGAACTTAGGACGAAAATAGATGAACTCAGTAAGAACTTACACAAAGAGATAGAAACCATAAAAAAGAACAAGTTAAAAATGAGGAATACAAAAACTGAAATGAAGAATTCATTAGATGGACTCAACAGCATATTAGATGAAGCAGAGGATCATATTAGCAATCTGGAAGACAAGGTAGCAGAAAACAACCAATCAGAACAGCAAAAAGAATTTTTTAAAAAAGTAAGGATAGTTTAAGGCAGCAGCCCCCAAACTTTTTGGCACCAGGCACCAGTTTCGTGGAAGGCAATTTTCCATGCACCAGGCTGGGGTGTAGGGGAACAGGAAGCAGAGCTCGGGCAGTAATGCGAGTGAAGCTTCATTCATTCACCCGCTGCTCACCTCCTGCTGTACAGCCTGGTTCCTAACAGGCCATGGATCGGTATTGGTTTATGGCCCAGGGGTTGGGGACGCCTGGTTTAAGGGACCTCTTGGACAACATCAAGCATAGCAACATTTGCATCACAGAGGTACACAAACAAGAAGAGAGCAAGGAATTGAAATTTTGATGTAAAAAAATAATGGCTGACAGAAATAGACACACAAATCCAGGAATCAGAGTCCCAAATAAGATGAACCCAAAGAGGCTCACATCAAGACACATCATAATGACTTCCAGCCAAGATGGAGGTGTAGGAAGATATACTGTGCCTCCTCGCACAACCAAAATTAAGGACAACAAAGACCTAGAAACAAAAAAACCCCAGATCTGACAGAAAGTTGAACTCTAAGGAAGTTCCACAACCATTCATCCAGACCAGTAAGAGGGTGGAGTCGGTGCCCCACAGAGAGGGGTTGCGGCAGGAAAAAGCGGTGGTTGGGGGTCCCGGGCGCACAGGCGGAAGCTAGCAAACACTGAGGCGCACAAGGCGGCTTGCTGACCTCGGACACACATTTGCGTGCAGATAAACCAGGTGAAAGCTGACCTCGGACACACATTTGCGTGCAGATAAACCAGGTGAAAACAGGGAGACAGACCATGCAACCCAGGGCCCCAGCACTGGGAAATAAAGCCTAAAAGCACTGATTGAAAACACTTGCAGGGGTTGAGGTGCTGGGAGAGACTCCCAGCCTCACAGGAGAGTACGTTGGAGAGACCCACAGGGTCCTGGAATGTGCACGGGTCTGCCCACCTGGGAGGGAGCACCAGAAGGGCCCAATTTGCTAGTGGAAAGCAGTAGAGGGGACTGGGACATGAGAGAGGGTGGAGCAAGCACCATTGTTCCCTCTCGGACCCCGCCTCCACATAGTGTCACAACCTAGCAACTGGGTTGCCCCGCCTTGACGAACACCTAAGGCTCTGCCCCTCACTACATAACAGGCGCGACCAGACACCCCCCGCAAAAAAAAAATGGCTCAAGCGGAAGAACACATCAAAGCCCCAGAGCCAATACATCTAAGTGACCTAGAGATAGCCAACCTATCAGATGATCAGGATGCTCACAGAATTGGTTGATTTTGCTCACAAATTAGATGGAAAAATGAAGGCCACACTAAGTGAAATGAAGGAAAATGCACAGGGAACCAATAGTGATAGGAAGAAAACTGGGACTCAAATAAATGGAGTAGACCAGAAGGAAGAAAGAAACAACCAAACAGAAAAAACATGAAGAAACAAGAATTCAAAAAAAATGAGGAGAGGCTTAAGTACCTCCAGGACATCTTTAAACATTCCAACATCCGAATTATAAGGGTACCAAAAGGGGAAAAGGAAGAGCAACAAGTGGAAAACTTATTTGAACAAATATTAAAGGAGAACTTCCCCAATCTGGCAAAGGAAATAGACTTCCAGGAAGTCCAGGAAGCTCAGAGAATCCCAAAGAAGGTGGACCCAAGGAGGAACATACCAAGGCACATCATAATTCCATTAGCCAAGATTAAAATGGAGAGAATTCTAGAAGCAGCAAGGAATAAGGGGACAGTCACCTACAAAGGAGTTCCCATCAGACTGTCAGCTGATTTCTCAAAAGAGACCTTCCAGGCAAGAAGGGGCTGGAAAGAAGTATTCCAATTCATGAAAGTCAAGGACCTACATCCAAGATTGTTCTATCCTGCAAAGCTGTCATTTAGAATGGAAGGGAAGATAAAGCGCTTCTCAGATAAGATCAAGTTAAAGGAGTTCATCATCACCAAGCCCTTATTATATGAAATGTTAAAGGGACTTACCTAAGAAAAAGAAGATAAAAAATAGGACAGTAAAAAGACAGCAAACTCACAGATATTAACCACCACACCTAAAACAAAAGCAAACTAAGCAAAGAACTAGACCAGCAGCAGGAACACAGAAATGGAGATCACATGGAGGGTTAGCAACACGGGAGTGGGAGGAGGAGAGAGGGAGAAAAGGTACAGAGAATAAGTAGCATAGACGGTGGGAAGAAAATAGATGGGGGGAGGGCAAGAATGGTATGGGAAATGTAGAAGCTAAAGAACTTATGACACATGGACATGAACTAAAGGGGGGGAATGTGGGTGGGGGTGGAGGGGAATGAAGGAGGGGAAAATGGGACAACTGAAATAGCATAATCAAGAAAATAAAATTAAATAAAAAAAAAAAGACAATGCAGATGCTTAATGGCGGGTCTTAGGCATTCTTGCCTAGGTGGTAATATCTAGTATTTTCATGTAATAAATGCTCTGAACAAGGAAAAAAAAAGACACATCATAATGAAAATGCCAAAAGTAAAATATAAATACAGAATCATAAAAGTAGAAAGAGAAAAGAGTTAGTGACATATAGGGGAGTTCCCGTAAGACTTATTTATTTCTCAACAGAAACATTTCAGGCCAGAAGGGACTGGCATGAAATATTCAAAGTGATGAAAAGCAAGGATCTACAATAAGATCATTTTATCCATTTAGAATCGAGAGAGAGGGAGAGAGAGAGAGAGAGAAAGAGGTTCTCAGATGTTAAAAAAATACTAAGACTTCATCACCACTAAATGAGTATTACAAGAAATGTTAAAGGGATTTCTTTAAGAAGAAAAGATAAAAAATATGTATAAGAAAATATAGGAAAGAGAAAAATTCTCACAAAGGCAAACACATAATAAAAGAAGTGGATCAATCTACTATAAAGCTAGTAGAAAGGTTAAACGGCAAAAGTAGGAAGATCATGTGTAATTACAACAATAAATTGATATACACACAAAGTAAAAAATAATCACAAAAACAATCATGGAGGGGTTAAGTAAAACTTGTGGTGCTTATATTGTGTTTCAACTTCAGCAATGGATAACTTAAAATACACTGCTATAAACATAGCTTTGCATATAAGAGGTATATGGTAACCACAAGCCAAAAACCCACAAGAGATAATTTTAAAAAGGGATAAAGGAATCCACATACAACACTATAGAAAGTTATCAACATACAACAGAACAGAGCAAGAGAATAAGAATCAGGTTAAAGAGAACTATAAAAACAATGAAAAACAATAAAGTGGCAGTAACTACATACCTATCAATAATTACTTTAAATGTAAATGGACCAGATGCTGTAATCAAAAGACACAGGGCGGCTGAATAAACACAAAGACAAGACACAGGCATATGCTGCCTGCAAGAGAACCACTTCAGATCAACACATGCACGAACTAAAAACAAGGAGATGAAAAAAGGTATTTCATGCACATGAAAATGAAAAAAAGAAAAAGCTGGGGCAGCCATACTTATATCAGAGAAAATAGACTCTAAAACAGGGGCTATAACAAGAGACAAAAGGGCATTTCATAATGATAAAGGGATCAATCCCAAAAGAGGACAAAACTCATAAACATCTATGCACCCAATCTAGGGGCACCTATATAGAGAGAGCAAATAGGGACAAACATAAAGGGAGAGAGCAATAGTAAGACAGTCATACTAGGGGACTTTAGCACTCTATGGATATCAATGGATAAATCATCCAGACAGAAAATCAACAAGGAAACAATGACCTTAAAAGACTCTTAGGCCATATGGACTTAATTGATATTCTTTAGGACATGTCACCCAGAAGCAGCAGCACATACATTTTTCTTAATTGTACATAGAACATTTTCCAGCATAGACTACACATTTGGCCACAAAAGAAGCCTTGATAAATTTAAGAAGATTAAAATCATACCAAGCATCTTCTCCAATCACAAGGGTATGAAACTAGAAATCAATGACAAGAAGAAAACAAAAACACATGAACACATGGAGGTTAAATAACATGCTGCTGAATAGCAAACAGGTCATCAGACCAAAGAAGAAATTAAAAGATACCTTGAGACAAATGGAAATGAAAACAGAATGACCCAAAAACCTATGGGACACAGTGAAAGCAGTTCTAAGAGGGAAATTTAGAGCAATGCAGGCCTACTTCAAGGATTAAAGATAAAAACTCAAATAAACACATTAACCTTTCACAAAAGGATCTAAGAAAAGCAAACAAAGCCCAATATGAGTATAAGGAAGGAAACAATAAAGATCAGAACAGAAATAAATGAAATAGAGTCTTAAAAAATAATAGAAAAGATCAGTGAAACTAAGAGCTGGTCCTTTTTATTCTTAAGATTTTCTTTATTTATTTTTAGAGAGAGGGGAAAGGAGGAACAAAGAGAGGGAAACACAGATGTGTGGTTGCTTCTCGGGCACCCCTTACTGGGGACCTGGCCTGCAACCCAGGCATGTGCCCTGACTGGGAACTGAACCAGAGACCCTTTGGTTCACAGGCTGGCACTCAATCCACTGAGCCACACCAGCTAGGATTGACACTGTTCTTATAGTATTTTTTTGAATGTCTCCTCAGGCAAGGGAACAAAGGAAAAAATAAATAAATGGGGCTGCATCAAACTAAAGAGTTTTGCACAGTAAACCATCAACAAAATGAAAAGATGACCAACTGAATGGAAGGTGATATCTGCCAATGATAGAAGGAACTCATATAACTTAACACTAAAAAACCCACAAACAATCCAATTCAAAAATTGACAGAGGACCTGAATAGACACTTCTCCAAAGAGGACACACAGATGGCCAACAAACATGAACAGATGCTCGACATCACTAATCATCAGGGAAATGCAAATTAAAATCACGATGAAATATCACCTCATACCTGTCAGAATGGCTGTCATCAATAACCCACAAACAACAAGTGTTAGCGAGGATGTGGAGAAAAGGGAACCTTTGTAGAGTGTTAGTTGGATTGTAAATTGGATTAGCCACTAAAAAAACCAGCATGACAGTTCTTCAAAAAATTAAAACTAGAACTACCATATGACCCAGCAATTCTAGTTCTGGGAAGAAATCTGAAACACTAATTTAAAAAGAAATATGCATCCCTATGTTCATTGCAGCATTATTTATAACAGCCAAAATATGGAATCAGCCCAAGTGCCCATCAACACATGACTGAATGAAGAAGATGTGGTATAGATACACTATGAAATACTGCTCAGCCATAAAAAAAGAATGAAATCTTGATACCTGGAACAACATGGGTGAGCCTAAAGGATGTCATGCTAAGTGAAATAACTGAGACACAGAAAGGCAGATACCACATGATTTCACTTATATATGGAATCTAATAAATAAACAGAACAGAAACAAACTCATAGATACACAGAATAAACTGATGGCTGCCAGATTGTGGGGGTAGGGGCAGGGGAGGAATGTCTAAAAAAGGTGAAGGGATTAAGAAGTACAAGTTGCCAGTTATAAAAACAGTCACAGGGATGTACAGTTTAGCATCAGGGACATGGTCAATAATATTGCAATTACTATGATGGGTACTAGACTCATTGAGGTGATCATTTCATAGGTTATATAAATGTCTAATTACTATGTTATACACCTGAAACTAATGTAATATTGTATGTCAACTGTAATTGAAAATTTTTAAAAAATGAAAGCAGGGGGTAGGAAATGTTACAGGTGGCCATCTGTCCTGCAGGACAAATCTGGGCAGTAGACTCAGGGCAAGGCCTGTGCCCTGTCTTTTTGTCCATTTAGGACTCAAGTTCATCAACATATTAACATTTTTACTAACACTGAAAAATAGGTCTGATTTTGCTGAATTCTTTAACAATAAAGACTGCTTTGGCATGTAGGTTATATGGCTAACCTGGAATATTTTCCACAAATTAAATGAGCTAAATCTGAAGCTCCAAAGTTTTAATATAAATGAGAAGACAAAAAGCATTTTATCAAGAAATATGATAGCAGAGAAGATACATTAAAGTTATTACTATTTGGGTTTTCCTCATAGCTTAAGTGTATCAGATTTGACACATAAAAGAGAAACCGGTATAATTAACAATTACATGGTAAATCCTGGTAAAGCTATTTTGATATACTTCCCAGGAAACTAGAAAGGGAAAGGCTGGATGACAAATCCTTTTGCAAGTCAGATATTTTTAATTCCGTGCTTTCAACAAAACTGAAGAAATAGCAAATTGAGTGAACAGCTGAGAGATCATTAAAGAACAGACTGATTGATATAGTTAATACTAATGTACCAATGCTGATTTCTAAGCTGTGACTAATGTATCAGGTTTATGTAAGATGTTAACAAGAAAACTGGGTGAGGGACACTCAGAAACTCTCTGTACTGTCTTTGTAACTTTTCTGTAATTTAAAATGATTCTACAATAAAACATTTATTAAAATAAATTGATGACAGATTACTATGTGATTGTTGGCACATAACTCAAAAAGAGTTCAGGGGATTGAGTAATGTCACTGTTACAAAATCTTCTCCATTCCTATTTAATTGTTTTTCTGAACAAGATTTTCCAGGGACTTATACCTATAAATACAACAATATAGGGAGCTGAATCCTGTTTCACTTTAGCCATAAATAACACTCATCTTACAATACTTGAGTTCATCGAAAAACTGTCTCCATCTGTGCCATACAATGCCAAGAAAATTTCACTTTTTCCTTAAGTTACTAAAATTTGTAATGTATTTGTCAGTTTGATCAATTGTGTATTATTAATAAATGTGATCATTCTTCAAGCCTATAAAATCCATAACCTTTAGTGCTTTTATGAAATATTTTTTAAAAAATTTGAATTTATATACATCATTTTTGTTGTGAAGATCACTAAAATACTAGAAGCATAAAGGTGTGTTACATTAGGATAAAATTTGCGGGGCAAGGAAATAAGGGCCCAAGGAGAAACGTAATGTCAAATTCCCAACTATTAAAAAAAAGCCTATTTGTGTATTTTTTAAAATGATGATGGTATATCAAATCATCATGGCATTTAGATTTCTTTGAATACATTTAAATGAGTGAAGAAAGTTTTCATTTTAAATGTCAATTTTATCATATACCAAAAATTATACCCTTGTAGATACTTAAATGTATTATGAAAAGTGGAGCTGTCAGTTCTGAACGTGTGACACAAAGGTTTCCAAAACTACCTGAGGAGGTGAGAAGCCCTGACTGACAGAGCCAGGCATCTGGGCCTTCGGGATGGTTCTACCAGGAGGAGCCCGGGAGCTTCCCTGTGTTCAGACACAACAAATGTCCCGCAGCACCAGTGCAGGCAAGTGATGAGGCTTAACCCATGAGAATTAGTGCTGATGATTTTCAGCAGTATATGCAGAGGTGGGCAAAGCAGGAAAAAGACACACAGGTTACGGTTATTACAGAAGCTTTATTCACTCAAAGAATGTCACAATGGCAAAAAAAATCTACTTTTGCCCACCCTATCTCATATGTGTGTGTATGCACATACACAATGGAATATTATTCATCCATAAAAAAGAAGAAAATCCTGCCAGGAAGCCCAGAGAATTGCAAATAAGATAACGCCAAAGAAACTCACCCAATACACATTATAATTAGAATGGCAAAAATGAAATACAAGGATAGAATCTTAAAAACAACAAGCAAAAACAACTTGTCATATACAAAGGAGTCCCCAAAAGAGTGTAAGCAGATCTGTAAGCAGAAACTGCAGGTCTGAAGGGAGTGGCATGATATATTCAAAGTGCTAAAATATAAAGTAAAAACAAAACAAAACAAAAACCTTCTAACCAAGAATACTCTACCACCCAGCAAAGTTGTCCTTCCAAACTGAAGGGGAGCTAGAGGAGTTAACCACTAAACCAGCCTTACAAAAAAATGTTAATAGAACTTCTTTAAGCTGAAAAGAAAGGGTGCTAATTAGTAACAGAAAAAGGTATGGAAGTATAAATCTCACCGGTGAAGATAAATGTATAGTAAACGTGGTGTGTTAATCACTTATAAAGCAAAAGCCCAATATAGATATACACAGAAGAGAAAGAGAAAGGTACCTACCTTATCATACCACTAAAAATGTCATCAAATCACAAAGAGAGCAAGAGATGAGAAACAGAGGAACTACAAAAAGCCAAAAAACAAGATGGCAATAAGTACATACCTACCAATAACTACTCTAAATGCAAATGAACTAAATTCTCCAAACAAAAGACAGAGAGTGGCTGAATGAATAAAAACACAAGACCTATCTATATGCTGCCTACAAGAAAGCTACCTGAGATTCAAGGAAACACACAGGCTGAAAGTGAAGGGACAGAAAAAGATTTTCCATGCCAATGGAAACCAAAAGAAAGCTGTAATACTTATGCTTGCATCAGACGAAATGGACTTTAAAACCAAGACTGCAATAGTGGACAAGGAAGGGCCATTATATAATGATCAAAGGGTTGATCCAACAAGAGATATAACATTTGTAAATATTTATGCAGACAACACAGAAACACATAAATATATAAAGCAAATATTAACAGATCTAAAGGGAAGTATTCTAAATAGAAAGTAATACAAAAATAGGAGACGTCAGAGCCCCATTTCCATCAATGATCATATCATCCAGACAGAAAGTTAATTAGGAAACATCAGCCTTAAATGACATGTTATAGCAGATGGAATTAACAGACATGTACAGAGCGTTCCATCCAAAGCATCAGAACAACATTCCTCTCAAGCACACATGAGACCTTCTCCAGGACGGACCATGTATTAGGCCACCAAACAAGCCTTGATAAATCTAACAAGACTGAAATCATATCACGCATCTTTTCTGACTACAATGGTCAGGAAAATGGAAGTAGAAATCAATTACAGGAATTCTGATAAATACACAAACATGTGGAGATTAAACAACATGTTAGTAAACTAATGGGTCAAAGAATAAATCAAAAGGGAAATAAGAAAAACCTTGAGAAAAATGAAAATGGAAATACAATGTGCCAAAACTTATAAGAGAAAGCAAAAGCAGGTCTAAGAGAGAAGTTTTAATGATAAATTCCACATCAAAAACAAAACAAAACAAGAAAAATCTCAAATAAACAACCTAACTTCACAACACCCCAAGGAACTAGAAGAACAGAGCCCAAAGTTAGCAGAAGGAAGGAAATAAAGATCAGAATAGAAATATATGAAACATACTAAAAACAACAGAAAAGGTCAATGAAACTAAGAGCTGACATTTGAAAAAATACACAAAATGGACAAAGTTTTGGCTAGATTCACCAAGAAATAAAGAGAAATCAAATAAAATCAGAAATGAAAGAGGAAACATTACAACTGATAGCACAGAAATACAAAGAATAAAAAAAGACTAAAAATACAATTATGTGCCAGAAAACCAGACACCTAGATGAAATGCATAAATTCCTACAAACACTGAATCATGAAGAAACAGAACATGTGAACAGACTAGTTACTGGTAAAAAGATTGAGTCAATAATCAAATACCCCCAGACAACAAAGGTCCAGGACCAGAAGACTTCACTGGTAATTTCTACCAAGGATTTAAAGAAGAATTAACACAAATCCTTCTGAAATGCTTCCAAAATATAGAAGAGGAGGGAATACTTCCAAACTCATTTTACAAGGCCAGCAATACCCTAATAACAAAACCAGACAAAAGATGCCATAAGAGAAGAAAATTACAGGCTAATACACCCGATGCAAAAATCTTTAACAAAATATTAGCAAACCAAATTCAAGAATACATTAAAAGGATCATATACCATGATCAAGTGGAATTTATTCCAGGGAAGCAAGGATGGTTCAACATTCACAAATCAATCATGTGATACCCCATATTCAACAATGAAGGATAAAAATCATATTATGATATCAATAGAAGGAGGAAAATTATTTGACAAAATTCAACATTTGTTTATGATAAAAGCTCTCACCAAAGTGGGTACAGAGGGAATGTGCCTCAACATAATAAAGGCCACATATGACAAGTCCACAGTTAACATCGTATTCAATAACAGAAAAAGCTGAAAGCTTTTCCTCTAAGAGCAAGAACAAGACAAGAATGTTTATTCTTGCTACTTTTATCCAACACAGTACTGGAAGTCCTAGCGACAGCCATTAGGCAAGAAAAAGAAATAAAAGGCACCCAAATCAGAAAGAAAGAAAGAAAACTGGATTATTGTCAGATGCCATGACAATATACATAGAAAACCCTAAAGACTGTACCAAAAAAAAAAAAAAAAAAAAAAAAAAAAAAAAAAAAAAAAAAAAAAAAAAAAAAAAAAAAAAAAAAAAAAAAAAAAAAAAAAAAAAAAAAAAAAAAAAAAAAAAAAAAAAAAAAAAAAAAAAAAAAAAAAAAAACCTGTTAAAACTAGTCAACAAATTCAGTAAAGTTGCAGGATACAAAATCAATACACAAAAATCAGTTTTGTTTCTATACATTAATAGTGAGCTACCAGAAAAATTACAAAAACTATTCCATTTATAATACATCAGAAAGAATAAAATACTTAGAAATAAATTTAAACAAGGAGATGAAAGACCTCTACCCTGGAAACTGTAAGACATTAGTGAAAGAAACTGAAGACATGAATAAATGGAAAGATATTTTATGCTCATGAATTGGCAGAATTAGTATTGTTAAAATCCATACTACCCAAAGCAATCTACAGATTCAACATAATTCCTAATAAAATTCCAATGGGTATTTATTGGCATTTTTCACAGAAACCAAACAATCAATCCTAAAATTTATGCAGAACCACAAAAGACCCTAAATAGCCAAAGCAATTCTGAGAAACAAGAACTGGGGGAATCATGCTCCTGATATCCAACTATATCACAAAGCTGTAGTAACCAAAATGGTATGGTATTAGCATCAAAACAGACACATAGATCAATGGAATAGAACAGAGAGACCAGAAATAAATCCATGAATATACAGTCATTTAATTTTTGATGAAGGTACCCAAAATATGCAATGGGGAAAGAAAAGTATCTTCAATAAATGGTGTTGGGGAAACTAGATATCCACATGCAAAAGAATGAAACGGGACCCCTATCTGACACAATATGCAATAATCAACTCAAAATGGGTTAAAGACTTGAATGAAGGCCTGCAATTCTAAAACTCTGGGAGAAAACATAATAGGTAAGCTCCTAGACTTTGGTCTTGGCAGTGACTTTTTTGGATTTGACACCAAAAGTAAAGGCAACAAAAGCAAAAATAAACATGTGGGACACCATCAAACTTTTTAAAAGCTTCTGCTCAGCAAAGGAATCCATAAGCAAAATAAAAAGGCAACCTATGGAAGCAGAGAAAATATTTGCAAATCATACCTGATAAGGGATTAATATCTAATACTACAAAGAACTCATAAAACTCAACAGCAAAAAACCAAAAACCCAGTTTAAAAATATGGACAAAGGACCTGAATAGATCTTTCCTCCAAAGAATACATACAGATGGCCAAGTACAGGAAAAAGTGCTCAACATCACTCAGTATCAGGAAACTGAAGTGCAAACCAGAGTGAGATATCATGGGACAAGAGATGACAAGTGCTGGTGAGGATATGGAGAAAGGGGACCTTTTGGTGGGAATGTAAAATGGTACAACTACTATAAAAATTAATATGAAGTTTCCTTAAAAAATTAAAAATAGAACTACTATATGATCCAACAATTCCACCTCTGGGTATGTACTGGAAGAAAACAAAAACACTGACTCAAAAGGATATATGCACCCCTATGTTATCATAGCCAAGATATGGGAACAACCTAGGTGTTGTTCCCTAGGTGTTGTATCCATCGAGGTGTCCATCGATGGATAAGTGGATAAAGATAATGTATACGCACCTGTTATACAGGATATATTTTACAAATACAGGGTGGGGCAAACATAGGTTTACAGTTGCTTATATGGAAAATAATACAATGATGATAAATATGAATACAAGAATAAAATATACATGATGGAATATTATTCAGCCATAAAAAATATTGCCATTTGCAACAACATGGATGGACCTTGAGGGCATTATGCTAAGTGAAATAAGTCATATGGAGAAACACAAATACCATATGGCCTCACTTATATGTGGAATCTAAAAAAAAAAAAACAACAACAAAAGCTAAGCTAACATTTCAGAGAACAAATTGGTGGTTGCCAGAGGTGGGGATGGGTGAATCAGCTGAAGCAGGTCAAAAGGTGCAAACTTCTATTATGTCAGTCAGTCATAGGGATATGACGTACAACTCGGTGACTACAGTTGGTAACAATGAATTGCATATTTGAAAGTTGCTAAGAGATCAGATCCTGAAGGTTTTCATCACAAGAAAAAAATTTTATCACCATGAATGGTGATAGATGCTAACTAGTCTTATGGGATCATTTCATGATACAGTAAGCCCTCACATAACACCATCCACAGGTTCTGGGAAAGCTGTGAAATGACATGAGAACAATTTTGCCATAGGCTAGTCTGTATATAATCAAGAATTCAGTTCCCAAGGCATCTCTCAGTGTTACAACAAAACATTATTCAACTATCAGCTGCATATACAAATAGCAAGTCATTATGTTGTACACCTAAAACAAATATAATCTTATGTGTCAATTATGTGCCAACAAATATAATCTTATGTGTCAATGAAAAAGAACTCACCTATATTATAAAAAGAACTATAAAAGTCATTAAAATGGACAGATAACCCAATTTTTAAAAAATGCATAAAACACTTACACAAGAGAAAATATCCAAAGGACCAAAATTTACCTGAAAACATGCTAAAGCTACTTGGTCATCAGGACAACACACCTACCAGAATGGCTAAAAGTTAATTCTCCAAGTACCCTGCTTGGACAGCAATGCAGAACTGGAACTCCCATACACTGCACTGGATGGTACACTTCACCACCACTTGGGAAACTATGTGGCCCTGTTCCCTAAAGCTGAACACATGCATACCCAAGACATCACAGTCCCCCTCAAAGTCATACATCCAACACAATGCAATGTGTGTGCATGGAAGGCCTTGTTCTTTTGCAGTAGGAGCCTCAAATTGGAAACAAATCTCTCTCAACCACAGAATAAGCACATTGTGGTAAATTCAAACAATGAAATGTATGGACTTGGTGCTGTCTGCTACTCACAGCAACCTAGATGAACCTCTCAAACACCATGTTAAGTGATAGATCAGAACAAAAAAAGCAAAATATACACCCTTGCAGAAATGAATTTACTGTGAAAATAATAAAGGTCCCTTAAGTTGTACAGATCCCATCTAAGGCCCTACATCTAATTTTATATTTATAGTTTTGTATTTTACTTAAATGGGGCCCTCAACTGTTTCAGCCTCACACCCCCGTGAACCCCTTCTCTCCTCGTGCTGTACAAAAATAAGAAGTGGCAGCAGGTGACACATCTGTGACATAGAACATGAGGACCGCAGTGAACACTACTGTACGGTGCACATGGAAACTGTTCAAAGAGTTCTCATCACAGGGAAAACCACATTTTTTTCCTCTTTTTAAAAAGCAGTTTCCTCTGAATCTGGTAATTTACACACTGAACCTTATCTTGAGAAGGATCCTGGGCTTCTCTGACTGCAAAAGGTGTCCACTAGAGACATGTGAGGGACCCCACATGAAATTCTGCCCAGTTCTCTCTGCAAGGAGCCATGCGTGCTCCCACCTCAGTGCCCCTGCTGCTCCTCTTCCCAGACCTGTCCCCTTCCAGGCACCTGAGCGCCCGACACCTCACTCTGTCAGGTCTCCATTCAAGTGTCACCTTGCCGACAAGGCTCACCTGAGCACCCACGTTCAATCACACTGCCCGTGCCGTCGCTCCACTGTCTTTCCGTCCTTGTACCTGCTCTCCTCCCACAGCCTTCTCTGATGACTCTGCCCCTCGCAAGACCAAAGCCCCTGCTGTACACCACTACTGAGAACTGTAACGACGAGTACATGGGGACTTAAGCAAAACTGATCACATGATTGCATCTTCTTTCACCAACCCAATGTCACAAATTGAAAGAATGAGAGGGCTTTTGAAATATCTTAATGGGATGAAATGCTCTACACGCAAGCGACAGCCATCAAAGTTAACAAATGCACTGTCTGCCTCAGCAAGTTCACCTTGAGGACTTCATCCTACAGATACTCTGGCATGTGAGCACAGAAACCCGCACACAGTGACATCCCTGCGGTGCTGTGCAGTAGAGTGAATGACAGAAACAACCACAAGTCCATGCACGCAGATCTGGGGGCACTGGTCCCGCATACTATGTAAGTAGACACACACAGGAAACACTAAAGCGGCTCAACGTGCAGATACTGAAGCACCGCCAAGTTTGTAACTGCAGCTAACATTTGGGCAACACTGCTATAAGGGCTTCACATGAATTCTCCTCGAAGCTGACCAATCACTCATTTACAGATGAGAACACTGAGACAGATACCAGAAAGGTCAAGTCATTTCCCAAGTCAGGTCACTTCCCAAGGCCACCAAGCCAGGAAATGGCAGAACTGGAATGCAAAGCCAGGTGAGCTGTACCCTTAGCCGCTGTGGGACACTGCCAAACAGTGGGTACATGTTTCAGCAGAATGGGGCAGGGTTTGCATATCTAAGGTGCCTTTACATGCATAGCCTTTCTGAAAGGATACACAAAAACTGATTACAGAAACCTGTCTGGGAGGAAGTGGGGTGGACTGGTGGGAGTAAGATTTTATCACCCGTACTCTTGAACCTCCCAAATTCTTCCACCTATCACCTAGTCAAAAACACATTATTCGAATATTCACTGAGTCACTGAATTCTAAGTCTGGAATGGACCCCATCATTTTATTGGAGAGGGTGTAAGCCAAGCAACAGACTTGCCTGAGGCCACCCACATAGGAAGTGGGAGCCCTAAGGCACTGCCAGGGCTCCAGACTCCCGGCCCCGGCCACGGTGGGTACTGGTGCCTTCTCCATTCTCTCAGCATTTCCACTGTAGCTGACTCAGCTGTCACAACTGGAGACTTTCAAAAACTTCCAACAACATGGAACTGGGGGGAAAATTATGATTGGGAATCCAAGTGTTGACACTTGAAAAATACCAACTCTCTTCCACTGCAAGTACTTTAGCATGTTACTAAGGCTCTCTCTGGCTGTCTCGGGAAAGGTTATTTTCAGAACATTCCACTTAAACCTGGAGATGCAGGGTTCTCCGCTCTTTCTGGGAGCTGACACCACAATTTACATTAAACAAATGTTTTGAAAATTAGCTGTTCACGGTTCCAATTTCAGCTTCCCCCAGGGTTTAATGTTAGCCAAACACTCGTACAGTAAGCAGACAATGTGATTCATTGTGTGGAAGAAAAACAGACCACCATAACAGACTTCCTGCTTTTGTAATCACGGGAAAAGTGCAGTGTTCTAGCGATTATTGACATGTGGCTATTAGAAACACGGCTCCAAATACAGCTACTAGGAGCAAAAGACACACACACGCCCCCTCTATATTTCCAGTCCAAAAAGAAAGAAAAAGTCTTCCTAGTGTTCGCTCAGTTGGAAAGTTCTGAAAGTCACGGGTGAAACTACTAGGAATCGGAGTGACAGGGGGCATGGTTCAGCCCAGGGCTGCCAGACACACTGCAGTCAGGAGCTGCGCAAACACCCACGAGCAGCAGGCCTGCAGAAATGAGGGCTGTGGCTTGGGCCACAGCCGGAGGATGGCCAGGCAGAGGGATGAGGTTCTGTCCTGCTGGTGCCCAGCGCCCAGCAACAAAGGCCCTCCTCTGTGGGCAGCCTGCTCCCTGGGGCCTAGTCTCAAAGAGATGATAGACTTTGCACCTTCTTCTTCTTTAACATCTGAAAGGGGTCGCACAGGCACTTTTCCCTGCCTTCTCCATCCTGTTCCTCCCCCCAGCTGCAAATGTTGAAAGGGGGAAAAGAAACCGTCCAGTCTGCTAATTTTATAGTTAGCAGGAATGAGAACGGAGCACTCTGTGAATTCCCCGCCTGGTTCCAAGCCTCCTCCAGGACTTGTGAGCTAGGTGGAGTGCAAGCGTCTGGAAATGGATTTACAGGATGCTCTTCAATATCGGGTTTCTCTTTCAAAGAGCTGGGGCCGGGTGGGGTGAGGTGGCGGGAGTGAGGCGGGTGGTCTGTTGGAAAGAGGAATTTAGACTCCAATGTTTTCAGGGAAGCATTTGTTTGCACCCAGAAGGATGTACAAAAAAGCACAGCCTTTTCCACCTCAACCACAGAAGGCCTGCCAAGAGTGTGGATGGGAGGTTGGAGGTCAGGGAAGGTGCCCCCACATGGGGAAAGTCAGTCTGACTGAGGCGCAGACAGACCAGGGACCTGATCTCCGGACAGGATCAGATGCAGGGACACATTGGGATGGTGGCAGGGGTGTGGCTCTGGGGGGCCCTGCAGCCAACCTGGGGAGTGTCCTCGCCACTTCCCTCTGGTGAGAGGCTTTGGGCTCTGGGAGGAGGAAATGTCCTGACCAGCATCATTAGACCCTACGAGTCATCTCCAAGGAGTTCTTGTTGAGGGGCTTACAAAATAGTGAGGTCACCTTCTGCTAGAGATGACTGTCCCCTAGTCTGGCTGGCGGCTGGAAGGCTGACTCTGGAGGGGGTGTCGCTGGGCCAGGCAGTCCCACTCACCCAGACAGAGCTTCAACCACACTGGATATCGTTTGCTGGCCCTGGAGCACAGTGTGACAGCTGCTGGAGGCAGAGCCCAATGACAAACAGACACACTAGCGAGAGGGTTTCTCTCACCACGAAAAGATCAGCACCCACGACCTAATCTCAGTCCAAGTTGGGTCTAGTAGGAAGGGCCTGAATAATGCACCTGTTTTGCTCCTTAACGAGGGAATCATTCTAAAAAATCAAACTGTCTTGGACTGTCCCTGCTGGAACACAGTCAGGAGGACATGCAGCCATGGCAATGCAACATTGGTTCTGAAAGCGCCAGGGGAAGGGGGCAGCTGGCTCCTCTGGGCAGGACCCAACGGTCGCTGTCCACAGCGCAGGGAAGCTCCTGTGCACACACTCACCTCCTACAGGCATGGGTGTCCCCTCAAAAGGCCAGGCACGAGGCCCTTTGACCCTGATCCGCCCAGCCCCCTCCCTGCATCCCCCTTGCCTGTAGGAATCCAGTCCCCAAACTGTGTCCAGACTCCGGCCACTTGAGCAGGACCAGACCCTCTGTAACTGGTTCCCACATGTCCCTCCATAGTGCTGCACCCCATCAATGGGATGAGCGCTCAGCAGGAAGGGGTGACCCACCTGTCTGCACTGCCCTGCCCTACCCCACACGCCCCTGCTGAATCATGTACCTTGGATTTCCGGGCCCCCTTCTTGCCTCCTGTCTTTTTAGATGCGGGCTTCTTCTGGGATGGAGACTTGGCCTTTTTGGCTGGGGGCGGTGTGATGATGGCTTCCAGCTTCCCTTTGGATCCTCGTTTCTTCGCTAGCAACTCTGGGTGGATGTTTGGCAACACCCCGCCACTGGCTATGGTGACTCCTTTTAGCAGCTTGCAGGAAAACCAGAGTAGCAAATGGTGAGCCAGATCACCCTGCCCCTGACCTGAAGACATCAGCCCTGCCCATCCAGGCTTTCCATTTTGGTTGGTAGAGCGCCTCCCTCCACGGCATCTACAAGGATGTGGATGGAACCCAGGCTCACTACATGAGAACAAGTCCTCAGAGTCCCTCACTTGAGGGGGCGGGGATAGTTGGTGATCTCTTTCCTCTACGGAGCACCAAACACCTTGTTTCCTCCCTGCCCCCCACTCCTAATGAGGCCTTCAGGAGAAGCTGCTGTGAGGGGGTGGGGACGCTGCTAACAGTCCACAAGGCAGTCCACACCTTCCACAGCCAGCCAAACACCAACGCCCCCTGCACAGACGGCTGTCTCACGCAGCATGACTGGCTGCTCAGGAGCCTGGGGTGGGGCAGCTACGAGAGCCCCTTACCTGATTCAGCTCTTCATCGTTGGCCACGGCCAGCAGGATGTGCCGGGGTGTGACACGTCCCTTCTTGTTGTCTCTCGCTGCATTGCCAGCCAGCTCCAGAATCTCCGCTGTGAGGAAGAGAGGGGAAGAGCACACGGTCGCGTTAGGGTATCAGAGGACCGACCACCTGCATCCTCCCAGCCCCCAATCATGGTGCTGGGCATGGCACAGGCATCGGTTCCCAAAGCAGCCCCCTGAGGGGCAAGATGCAGGCAGCCTGCCTGGCACACTTTGAGTTGAGTCACAGAGGTATTGAGTCAAACCCCTGGTCCAACCCATTTGTTTTGGAGATGAAGACACTGAGGATTTGAGAGGAGGAGAGACCAGCCAAAGGTCCCTCAGTAAGAAGTGGCAGAGCTGAGATCTGAACTTCTTTGCCAGAACAGGGCTGCCTGCAGTCAGCATCCAGATATTGCCAGGACCAACCCTGAGGAACCAATGGTGTTGCCCCTGAAAGTGAACCATGCAGGTGTGGGACTGAGCACTGGGTCTCGAGTGGGTTTACGGGGCTTCAGGGGCAGTGGCATATGACAGGTGCTTAGTCAGCCTCTGTCCATGGAGTCCCTGCTAACCGCCTGCACACTTGGGCTCAGAACTGGAGAGAGATGACTGGACTCTACAAAGCCGACGTCATAAAAATATGTATAAAAAGAAAGGTGGGGTGCATGAAGTAGATTAAAGAGGCTGAAGAGACACACTAACCAAATACAATCTGTAAATCTCACATGGGATCTTGATTACAAAAAAAGCTAGAAAACTCATTTTGGAGATAGCTGAGGAGATCAGAATGCTGACTGGCTGTTAGACACTAGGGAATTATTAATCTTCTTGGGTGTGATAATGGTGTCACCACTCCACAGGGAACACCTTGTTCTGAAGAGATGCATGCTGAAGCATTTAGGGTGAAATGTCCTCATGCCTGCAATTCACTCTGAAAAATTCTATAGTGGGAAGTAATGGTGGTAGAATTTTAACAGCCATTAAATCTAGGTGAGGACATAAGGGTGTTCCTCTTTCAGCATTCTATAAATTTGATATTTCTCAAAAGAAAGAATAAGAAAGCTAGAGGGGTCTGAGCCGGACCCATGGCTGGCTAGGTTAGGGTTTCTTTACCTGCCTTCCAGGACAGACTCTCCCTCACCAGACAAGACACCACAGCACCAAAGATGAGGAAATCAGGGAGGCCCCCGGTCTCCTCCTTGGTGGCACAGTTCTCTTGGAAACTGTAACATCATCACCTCATTTCTTCATGAGAAACAGAGACTCCCTCAACATGCATGTGACACCCCCCACCTCTGCAATTCTGCCCATGCCACGGTCCTGTCACAGTGTCCTTCTAACCTATGCTTCTGGGCTTGATTTGAGTCTGACCTCTTCCTGGCACTACAGAACTTCTAGCAGTTTAGGTTATGTTGGAAACACTAGATGTCTCTGGCAAGTCCCAACTCAGAATCATTATAAAATAACTAGGGGGAAAATTTCCACCTACATGAAAACCACGTATTTAAAATTCACAATATTACATGGTACTTGTTACGAAGTAGTAACTAACAGCTGCACCCAATGCAAAACTGCTTGGTGTGTGAGGCTAAAAAGCTGCTTGGCTACTCCTGCAAACTCTCCTGTTGGGCTGGGGGGGGGGGGGCGGTGAAAAATCAGTCACACCTGCAACAGCAGGAATTCATTTACTCAGTAATCACAGCATTGATGACACAGGACACCAGAGACACCTGCCTGCTTGATGCTCCCCTGTGAGAGCCCCTCACCTTGGATTTCATATGTGACAGTGACCAGAGAGAGGCCCAGGGCAAGGGGGAGAGCATCAGCATGTCTCCCATGCTTACCTGTTAGTCTCAACAGAGTGGTTCCTCGTGCTCCCCAGCAGAGCCCATGTCCGGGGGTGAGGAACGGCCCACCTAACAGTTTCACTGAAGCTTCCCTCCAAGTGCTCCTGGCAGTTTGAGCCAATGCCCAGCACGGGTGGGCCTACCTTAGCCAAGCAGAGAAGGGTGCTTAGTATGCCTAAATGACCCTCAGGAGCCGTGAATGCAGAAACACCTGCCTGTTCAGCCCAGCCTCATTCCCCCCTATCCCTGGTGGAGGCGGCATATCTGCAGTGCTGCAGTCCTGACCATGGCCTGGGCAGGGGAGCAGAAGCACAGCTGAGGGTAAAGGCACAGGAAGGAGGGCTGGTCACAGATGCTGCTGGGTGGGAGCCTGTGCAGCAGGAAAGCTGCAGAGGGACAGCGGCAGTGGGAGCGGTAACCCACTTGACTGGCTCCTGCGCCCCCACCCCCATCAGCGTCTGCAGAGTACTGAGAATGCTCTGCCTGGCCTCCCCCGAAAGAGGCAGAGAAACACTCACAGTGTCCCCAAGCCCACCCCTTTGGCAAGAAGATCGTTTGAAATTATGGTTTCTCAGGAAAGCAGAGGGGCCTGTTTCCTCTTTCTGCCTGGAGTGTTAGTGGAAGGCTTGCCCCAAGAAAAGGCACAGTAGCCGTTGGTGGGAGGAAGGAGAGGAGGGATGTGGTCTTTTTATTTTTGGCAGCATTGCTCTATTTGTGCAGGAAGATGCTGACAATGACCGCAAAGACCTGGAGCATGTGAGGGATCACTAGAACTCAGTGTGCTTGGCCCCCTGATTTGGGTAGAGGATGGGAAGTAGACAACACAGGGAAATAAAGCAATGGGGTGACCTGTAAGGAGCACCCATGGCTGAGAGAGCTGAAGATCAACTCTCCAGGAATTCCCCCAGACTTCCACGAGCTTCCCCCCGCCCACCCTGAACTCTTGCTTTGTGGCTGAAACGTCCACTGGCCTGAACTCACCTAACACTGATGAAGCAGTGGATTTGGGGTTGCTAGACTGGATCTACCTGAGAGTGACAATGAGGTGGAGGGAGCAGCTGGAGACGTGTGTGCAGTGGCATGAGGAGGGTTTCAGCCCCTTGTAAAGAGCTACACAAGGGCATCATTCTGCCACCTTCCTCACCAAGGACCCGGAAAATCCAGGACCCCATCCTTTTTGCAAAACTCCAGCTCACCTTTGAAATCAGCCCTGTGGAACTGAGGATAATAAAGAGGGGCAGAGATCCACACTCCACCTAGAGCTGAGCAAAAATCTTATCTTCCATTTCCTCCTGCATGTTTGCCAGAGGACGTTACCATAGTAACCCCTTCATCAAGGGACACAAAAGACAGAGCACCTCAGAGACACACCTTTGTGAGAAGTGCATGCCCTGACGCACCCTGGCACTGCAGCAGGCAGAGGGCTGTGCATTTACAACAGCCGACAAAGATGGAGGAGAAATCTGACTGGTAACAAAAGCAGGGGTCCAGGGCACATGCTCACCCCCCCCCCCAACTGTTCAGTAAAACCCACCCTTTCAGCCTCAGTCTGATTTTAGAAGCCCAATGCTAAAGGGCCTTCCTGGCTAAGAGAGGGCTGCCCACTTCAGGGGAGAGGGGCAGTGTAAAATGATAGCAATTGGATGAGGTGGAATGGTCCCATCTGCCTTCCAGGAGAGAGGTGCCTGCTGCTGAGCAATAGGACAGGGTGCACACCACCAGAGGCCACTTCCTGATTGAGTTTCCCCCCAGTAAGTGATCCGGGCTTTGCAAATGATACAAGGGCTCAGTCATGGAAGCCTGGGCTCAGGGCTAGACAGGGGTTCCTGCCACTGCACCCAGAGCCTTCGGGGATGGGTCAGGGCCAGCATCAGCTGAATGGAGCCCCTGCCTGCCCACAGGGGTGGGGGTCCTGTCCGTGGTGCTGCTCATGCTTGGGAAGGTTTTGTGATCTTTAAAAAAATTTTTTTTTAAACCTCTCACTAGTTCAAGAGAAAAGGAATTCTGAGAAAGAGAACCAGGGCAGCACCAGATCTGCAGACGCAAATCTTATTCTCCACAGTTTCCAGAGCTCAACGCTCTCGTCCTCCCTTGGAGGGAGTTTTCAAGAGCCGCAGTCCCGGGACTGTAATCAAAACAATAGGAATCCATAAGAAACCACAGGAGGAAACTGCAGAGAGCAGTTAGGGTAAGAAACACACCCCTTACCAGGTTCTCCATCCTTCAAGCCAAGTCCTCCAGGCTGGTGACAGTCTCATTTTATTACTTAGCAAGTGTTGGGGGCCAACACTCAGCTGGTTTGGGGGCCAAGGTCCTTGGGGTCAGCTCTGGCGAGAACTCTAAGTGTGGTAAGGTTCCCTAACTACAAACACTGTGAAGGGGACATGCTGAAAGAACAACATTGGCCAGCTCATGCACTATTTTTTAAAGATCTTTTTGCCTATTTGTTTGAAGATACCCTAGCATCTCTGGCTCCTAGCCCAGTCTCTGGCAAGTAGTGAGCCGCTGGCTCCATCCTTTGTGCGGGCCTGGACCAGCCAGGCGACCTTACTCTCCCCTCAGCACAGCACGCCCTGCAGAGGCACCCCTGGGCCCAGCGTTCCCCAGCCTCACTGAGCATGATCATTTTAAGGCCACTCGACAAAATTCCCGAAGCCTTGAGTAACAGCATAATTTGGCAGCCTTTCCAGCTCTAGACCAGCTGTCTGAACATGAATACCTTTGACAGGTCTACTTTCCAAGTTCACCCAGAGACCAAAGGCTTACAGCTTTTTTCTTCCCCCTGCAAACATCTTGAACTGAACCGGATCTGCTGTGCTGAAGCATTCTGTCTGTCTGTCTTTCTTTGGGGAGATGAAGTCATCGTTTGCAGAATCAGACTCCTAACAGCTACCAGGTGACGTGTGGAGGCCGCGCCAACTTCTAAACACAAACCTTGCAAAGGACAGAGTCGGGGGCTTCTACAGAGCCGTTTGAAGCGTCTCCTCTAACAAAAGAAAGATTGAGAGTAACAACCAGAAATCAAAGACAAGCAAATGTTCACGTAATCCCAAGGAGAAAACAGATATTTGCTACAAAGCCAACAACATGACAAGGAATCTGTTTATTGTAATTTCTTTGCAGTCACCAGGCTTCCATCAGCAGTTCACTGAGTTCAGAGCTGTTTTACACCGTCCCCAAAGGCCTTAACCCAATCGACCCCAATCGGAGAGCACAGCTAAGAGTTTCCTGCATCCTGCCTGCACCAGTTTCCGCCAATTCCCTCCGAGGCCCCAAGGCCACTGGCGCATGTCCCACCTTTCCAGCTGAGTGGCAGGGTCTGAAGCCTGACAAGCCAGCAACCTGGGCCCCACTTGTGGGCCAGAGCGAAGCTCTCCAGTCTGCCTGTCCCAGGAGCCTCAAGGAGCCAGGGATTCCATGGAGAGAAGAAAGCTTACAGCAGCACCTGAAGGCGACGTTTTCCACGCAGAGGGTGAGGTGCTGTATGAGAATGAGGCATCCTGCTGCTCTTCTGCAGACACTCTAGCTCTGACATGAATCTGTCCACTGCTGTTAAGCCCACATTACAGACCCCTCCTCAGGACCAGGGGTCCAAGGGGCAGCATGTGGTCCAGGGTCTCACCTTCCCCACAAACTCTCCCAATGAGAAACACAGCTTCAGTGGGGAGTTTCTAAAGTCAGCTCATTGGTTTTTATATTTCAAAGTAAAAAAAAAATTTTTTTTTGCATTATACAGATTAACAGAGGGGAGATAGTATGATTCTCGGCAAACATTACTTTTGCTGACACACCCAGTGCATGAATACCTTCCCACCGGGAGAGCCTTCCTCTACCTTCTTCAAACTGCAAGAGCACCTGTGCAGGCCACCTCCCGCGTCTGTCTGTGGCAGAGGGCAGGCGCCACCGCACACCGAGGTTAGAGCTGGGGTCTGCTGTCACACAGCCTGGGCATACGTCCCAGCTCCTGCAACGAGCTGCAACTCGTCCAGACACACCTGAGCCTTGGTTCCCACTCCATAAAAGGGGGTGATACCTGAGGTCGCCTCTAGGCTTGTGAGGACTAAAGAGTCACCAAGTTACAAGCTGAGAACACGGGGGATATGTAAGCTACTATGATTGAGGCTACAAGCACACACTTAATCTTTTAAAGTACAGCAAGCTTGATTTCTAGGGGAAGAAAACTAGATTTTCTTTTCCTCAGTTTCCTTCCTCTAACAGAGTAACTGGCTGGCCAGCTGGATAGATGGATGGATGTGCATGAAAGCCAGGCAGAGGAGGAGAACAGCAATGTATTTTGAAAACCTGGTGTTTCCTCCCCCAATAGTTTACTCTTTGCTGTTACACTTAACAGTTTACATGTGTTTGAAAAATGCACTTGAACCTGATTAACCTTGGTGCTGCCAGATTGCCTTGATAGAATACAGCACCCAGGGTGGCCCCACAGGCAGGCTCTGCTGTGGGATGGGCTCTGGGGCTTGGGTCTGACCCCATCAGGGTGTGCTGGGGCAGGGGCAGGGCCTGAGTTGCTGCTCAGGCAGCACAAGCCAAGGCCCAGGAAGGAAGGTGGGAGGTGGAGGTGCTTGGGGAAGGCCTGGGAAACCGGCTCTAACCCGGGCCCTCTGCCCCACCAGTCACTTGCTTTCAAGGACTCTGTGTTAAAATACAAGGAAATGGTTAATACGTATATTTGTTTTCATATGGAAAATCACAGCCATTTGTTCTTAATTCGTCTCAGGAAGGGGTGAGCAATCAGAGATGTCTGCTGAAATGAAACGATCTGAAGAGTGTAATGTAAAGAGGAAACTCACTTAAAGAGCCCTGACATGGTGCCATTTCCCAGATGGACGTTTAGGGGCGAACAGTTGCAGAGCAGGGCGTATCGTGGCAGGCTAACACCACTTGGGGAGCAGCAGCGCTGCCTGTCATTGGTGCTCACGCACGGTTCCTCAGGGTGTGGCACGACTCTGCCTCCTGGAAGTGGGTCGGGGACTAGGTCAGAGGGGACATTTTGCTCTACCCTTGTGTGCTGTTTGAGTTTATCTTGTGCGCAGTCTGTGTTTCAAATATAAAATGAAAACACAGTGTAAATGAGAAGAGGCAGCCATGCGACGCGCCACCCCATTGGCCTGCTCAGGTACAGTCACAACATCCTCCTGCCCCGACCTCTGTCCTAGCCTGCTTCATCCTGCTTCTCTAAAAAGCATATGAAGACTTTTCAGGTTCTTTCCCAATTTTTTTAAATTCTCACTCAAGGACATGCTTATTGATTTTAGAAAGAGGGGAAGGGAGGGAGAGAGAAACATTGATCAGCTGCCTCTGGAACAGGCTCTAAATGGGGATTAAACCTGCAACCCAGGTATGTGCTCTGACCAGGAATCAAACCTTTGACCTTCTGGTGTACAGGACAACACTCCAACCAACTGAACCACCAGCCAGAGCTCAGGTTCTTTCCAAGACTGACTGCTTTTAGAACAATCTGAATGTGTCATAGTCAAAGAAGCCCCCAGGAGGGACTGCCACTCCTGGGCCACCTATACCAGCCTGGCCCAGGTCGTCTGCCCAAGTGGTTTCCTGATGCTAAGGGTTGCTCGTCTAAGGATTTGCCTAAGCTTTGTCTCAGGACTTCATCTCCCCTTCACTAAGGGGACAGTAAAGGGCCATCGGGCAAAGAGCTTCTGGTCCCATGGTCCACCCTCAGTACCCGAGCCATACAACCCCTCATACCTGATCAGCACTGCCCTCCCCTTTCTGAGACTCTGTGGCTCCTCATGGCAGCCCTCAGGCCACCTCTGGCCATGAGTGCTGTCCCAGGACCTCACGTGCCCCGCTGCTGCTGTAGCTAGTACCCCTGACACTGAGCAGACCACCCCTCCCCTCCAGCCAGCACATGGCACTCCAACAGCCACCACCCCTCTTGTGCTCACACCCGTCTCATGCCGTAAGCCCTCAACATTCCTCCTCCCTGTCAGTGACTACTTGTCTTTCTGGGCCCATCCCTACAGGACCCCTGTCCTCTTCACCCACGCCAGGCCAGGGGACGGTCTCCAGCCTTTACAGAGCCACACCATGTGCCCTTTGGTGGTCACCTGGGACTCTCAGGGCCTGCCCCCTCAGGAATGCAGGGCTCCTTAGCCAGGTTGCAGCTCCATCAGGGATCGGAGCCAGCCTTGGAACCTGGGCATACACCATCCTCCTGAGATGCCCACTGGACACAAAGACGCAAAAGGGGCCGAGTGGCCCTGAGTCTCAGTTCTCTCCTCTGCCTGCTAAGGTTTCAGCGCCAGTGGACAGCCAGCAGGAAATGCTCTTCTAGAGATGGGTGACTGTGCTGAGGAGTGACCCTGGGGAAGCTAAGTGAACTCTCGGAGCCTCAGTTTCCTCCTAAGCAAAACAGGTGTTTCGAGGACTCCGTGAGTTAACACATGGGAAGCACTCAGCCAGTGCCTGGCACATAGTTAGTGCTCAATAGATGGCAGACGTCTTACTAAACTGCTCTGCCCTTTCTCGGCACTCAAGACACTGTCACAATTACAAGCCACAGTCTGAGTCTGGAACAGAGACCATCAGGGCCTGGGTGCAGGTGGGAGTCAAAAGGAACAAACAAAAAACAAACAACGCTGCTCAGATTGAGTACGCTCATTTTCCAAATGAACAGCAGACACTGACTTTCTACCATCAAGACCCAGATTTACAGAGGCCAGTGTTCACCAGAGGCCAGCTCAGCTACCAGTCACCACAGGGAGCATCAGCCAGGGTATCATTGGCCAGGGGAGCTGGCAGATGGGCCTTTTCCAGAGGCCCTACATTTCCAAGAGGTTGCTCCAGGCAAGAAATGTGAGCTCTGGCAGGGAATGGGCCTCCATCCAGAAAGAGGACATTCATAAATGCCTTCTATAAAGGCCATCCTATGAATGTCCTCCTCTAGTCAAATGGGGGTGTTGTCAATCCCCTGTAAGGACACCTCAGTGGCAGGTGCTGTCACCAGCCTCTGAAGTACCAAGAAATGCATGCTTTCTGGACACAAGATGGAAGGCACTTGCTTAAAAAGTAGGGAGGTGTGTGGGAAATGAGGATGGAAAGGGAGAGAGGGAGAAAGGTGGGAGTCAGGGTCAGAGCGGCAGGCTGGCTGAGCAGCCTGGCAGATCCGTGGAGGGTTTTTGTCACCTTCTTGGCAATCAGAACCAGAGGGGGCGGTGGGAAGAGACGGGGAGGTGGAGGGAGGCTGGCTGTCATTAATATCCTTTGGGTTTGTGTTCTTGCTAGAACTTATACATAGCTCTGAGGAGTGGCTTTTTACTTTCATATCTTTTGGGTTGACTAGACATAGAAGCCCTTTCGGACAGGAAAAGAAAGCTAGAAGACTATACATATGTTTTATTAGTTGCTGACATTTTAACAGAAAAATATTGGGAGAGAAGATATTTGTAGACTTCTTACCCATTTCCTTCTTCTCTCAAGTAAGTAAATAGTTCCTTTAAAGCCACTCTTGATGGTCACACAGGGGGACCCTGGGATGCTGTTATTTCAATCAGCTGGGCGGCGCCCGGCAGCCTCTGCTGTTCAAGGGAGAGCTGAGACAAGCTCCATGGCTCTTGAGGCAGAAGTGAGAGATCAGCCCTCGGAACAGTCTGACACCTGTGTGCTGCCAACCCACGTGCCTCTCCGCAGGCAAGTCCGGCCCACTACACCCTCACGGTAGTCCTAATGACACTTCGTCTAAAAACCCAGGGTCTAGTTCAGCTCTCACCCTCATCAACTTCCTTGAGAGCACTGACTTTAGCAACATTCCCTCCTCCTGAAACTCCTCCTCTAACCGATCTTATCCTTCAATAAAAAGCTATTGGGTTGGCCAAAAAGCCCATCACGTTTTTTTCCATACGATGGCTCTAGTAGCACTTAGTTATCTTTAACTACACTCAAAACAATTCTGTTAGATTGTATGGTGACAGCTTCATATTAGCGTGCATTTTTTAAAAAAACTTTCCAAAACTGAATTTTTGTGAGGCCATTTTAAATACTGAAGATGGAAGAAAATACACAACATTTTTCGCATATTATGTTTTATTATTTCAAGAAAAGTAAAACCATAACTGAAGCACAAAAAAGATTTGTGCAGTGTATGGAGAAGGTGCCGTGACAGGTCCAACATGTCAAAAGTGGTTTGCAAAGTTTCCTGGTACTCTTGACATTTTGGCCAAATAACTCTTTGCTGTGGGGCTGTTGTATGCACTGGAAGATGTTTAGCAGCACCCCTGGCCTCTACTCACTAGAAGTCAATAGTGGGAGATAGCCGACATACTCAAAATATCCACATCAATAATGTGGATTATTGTTGAAAATGAAAAATGTATCTTTTATTTTGTGGAAAAAACATAACAGACTTTTTGGCCACCCCAGTACTTGCTGAGCAGCTGTGGAGGGTCAGTCCTCGTGCAGGGAGCTGAGTACACAGTGTTGAGAGAGGGGTGGAGACAGCACAGGCCCAGCCCTAGGGTCACTGATATGGCCTGTGATATGTCCAGCCCTCACACAAATCTGTTGAAGTCAATAGTGACTCCTTCAACCCCCAGCACCCACTTGGCACCTTGCACCTGGTCAGAGCTGGGTGATCTCTCACAAATGGGTCATCACAGACAAGCGCACCAGACATGCGGCATTCAGGTGGCGATGAAGGGGAAGTGCAGGAACCCTCTCCAGGGCACTGGCCTGCTTTCACGTATTCAAGGACTCAGGGCCCACGGCAGGCAGTGTCAGCCCAGGCGAAAGCAGCCCTGTGATGGCCCAGGACCCAGGCAGGCCTCACCTCACAGTCTCAAGTCAGGACTCAACGCTGGTCGAGGAGACTGGGGTGCTGGGGGGAGGGTAGGGCAGGTCAGTGGTCCTCAGATTCCCCCAACCGAAATTTTGGGTCAAATATAAATGTCAGTCTCTGCATACCACATGTACCCATTATCCTGATTCACTATTGTTTGAGATTTCATTTTCTAGATCTCTTTTTAAATGAAAAGGGAAAAGAAAACTATCTTTAGGAAGATACATAACATATAAGAAACTAATAACCATGATTATCTTGTCAGAGGGAGATCGGGTGTACAAAAGAGCAGGGAGGGAGACCTGTGTCTCACTGTATGTACTTTGGGAATGTATGAATTTTACTGTTGGTATTATTAAATAAGTTCCATTGGTACTTATTAAAGAAAATGATTACTTTCCACAAAAGTAAAATGACAATGAAAGACCTACCAGATATAAGAAACATATTAAGTATCTAACAAGATGGACCAATGAAACAGAAAAGAAAGTCCCAAAATAGCTTTAATTATATCTAGAAATTTCAGGTATGGCAAAGGTAGCATTTCAGATCACTGGGGAAAGACAGATTATTCAGTTCATTGTGTTGAGATAAATGGGTAACCATGTGGAATAAAATTGAGTGGACCCCAATCTCATACTATGTATCAAATTAAATTCTACATGAATCAAAGTAACAGTGTAAAAAGAATCAAACTATAAAAATACTAAGCAAAACCATGAAAGAATTCCTTCGTAATAGACTTTTTGAACAATTCAAAATCCAATAGAAACAGACTCATCAAAATTTCAGATAGTAATATCATTTAGATAAATTTGGTAATTTCTCAATGTGTGATAGTGGGCAAAAGTACACTTACAGGTGTATGTGAAAGAGTTTATTCTTGTATTATTCCTAATTATTGCATTATTTCCCATACAAACTATAAAGCTACTTTTGCCCACTCCTATATATGTACATCAAGTCACACATTGTACAAATACAATTATATTTGTCAATTATCCCTTAGTTGAAAAAAATTATTCAGATAAATATATAACTATATATTTAAGCAAAACTTTGAAAATGAAGAGAAAACAAGAGATTATAAGTAACTGAGCAGATTCAAAAAAGAACCAAGAAAACTTCTAGAAAGGAAAACTATCAAAACTGAAATTAAAAATTCAGTGACTGAATAGTAGATAAGATACAGCTGAAGAGAGAATTAAACTGGGAGATAGTTCTAAATGATCAAAAGTAATTATCCAGGCTTCTGGTCAAGGCGGCAGCGTAGGTAAATACGCTACTCACACCCTCCCACAACCACATCAAAAATACAACTGAACTACAGAACCACCATCTTTCAGAACAGCCTGAAATCTAGCTGAACAGAAGTACCACAACTAAGGATTTAAAGAAGCCACATCGTGATTGGTGGAGGGGTGGAGACACAGGATGGGCTGGTGCCACTGCCACATGTGGTAGATAAAAATCAGGAGGTATATCTCAGCTGCGGAGGTCCCCCTGAGGAGTGAGGGGACCAAGCCCCACATCAGGCCTCCCACCCCAGGGTTCCAGGGCCAGGAAGAAAAGTTCTCATAGCTTCTGGCTGAGAAAACCAGCAAGGATTGTGGCTGAGACAAAGGGCTTCTGGAGTCCCAGGCACTCCCTCTTAAAGGGCCTGAGCATAGACTCACTTGGACTTACTCCCTCTGAGTTCCAGTGCTGGGCAGCAGCTCAAAGGCAACAGGGACATACGGTGAGAAAATGAAGTGTCGAGTATAAAGACAAGAGCCAGAGGGGCCTCCTTCTCCCAGACAGAAGTGCTGGCAGAGGCCATTGCTTTCTGAGCCCTCCCCTCAGAGCTGGCAGGCAGGTGCCATGTCTGAGACTCCATTAACCCTGCTGTCACTGTTCAACCACCCCAGTGATTCCAAGACCCCACCCCACCAACTTTTGGGCCCATCCAAGCTGTTTCTAGTGGCTTTTCCATCCAAATGGCCTGTCTTGGATCATGCTTCAGACTCTCCTAAAGTGTCTCCAACAAGCAGCATCTGGCCTCAGTATATCCCGTGCCTCTCACTAAGTAGCCCCAGGCCTGGCAGCAGCTGGCCTTGGTTTGCAGCCTGTCCTCTCCTGGGCACCTCCAAGCCCAGCACAAGTAGCAGCCACTTGCAGATTGCTTTGTGGCTCATGTGGGTGGCCCCGGACAGAACACATGTGGTGGCTGACCTTGGCTTGCACCTCCTGGAAGGCCCCAGAACCAGCACACCCAGAAGACAGCTTCAGATCACGTCGAAATACCACCCAACCACCGCCACAAGTGACATACTCAAGAGGCAAACTCAGCAGGCACCAGAGCCCTGCTGAAATAAATTGTGCTCAGTAGGGTAGGCCCATCCACAGCTGATCCTCCACAGTGGTCAAAGCCAGTCCTTGTAGCCAATCAGCTTGGGGGTAAATCCCTCCCAGTGAGGTATCAACCATAATCAAGTTTCAACTACAATAGGAAGGTATACACAGCCTGCATGAGGGGCACACCTGAGATGCACAGCTTAGGTGAATGGCTAGGCTGTACCACTGGACCTTACAGGACATCTATTACATTAGGCCTCTCAGCCAAGCCTCGGAGATGTAGCAGCTCTACCTAATACATAGAAACAAACACAGAGAAGCAGCCAAAATGAGAAGACAAAGAAATATGTCCCAAATGAAAGAACAGAACAAAATTCCTGAAAAAGAACTAAACAGAGTGGAGACAGGCAATCTACTAGATGCAGAGGTCAACACTGGTTATAAGGATACTCAATGAACTTAAGGGAAAAGTAAGTCAACTCAGAACTTCAACAGCATAAAAAAAAAAAAAACATGGAAACCATAAAAAGGAACCAAACTGGAAATGAAAGATACAATATGGGAATGATGGATAATTTACAGAGAATAAACAGTAGAGTAGATGAAGCTGAGAATCACAACAACCATTTGGAAAATAAGGAAACAAAAACATCCAATCAGAACAGCAAAAAGCAAAAAGATTCCCCCCAAAATGAGAAGAGTGTAAGAAGCCTCTGGGCTAACTTCAAGTGTACCAACACTTGCATAATGGGGGCGCTGAAAGTAGAAGAGAAAAGAAATTGAAAACCTATTTAAAAAACTAATGACAGAAAACTTACCTAACCTGGTGAAGCAAACAGACTCACAAATCCAGGAAGTGCAGAGAGACCCAAACAAGGTGAACCCAAAGAGGCCCACACCAAACACATAATTAAAATGGCAAAGGTTAAAGACAAAGAGAGAATTTTAAAGACTGTAAGAGAAAAGCAGTTAGTTACCTACAAAGGAGTTCCCCTAAGACTGTCAGCTGATTTCTCAAAAGAAGCTTTGCAGCCACAAGGGACTGGCAAGAAATATTCAATGGTGAAAAGCAAAGACCTATAATGAAGATTACTCTATTCAGCAAAGGTATCATTTAGAATTGAAGGACATTCAAAGAGCTTTCCACATGAGTAAAAGCTAAAGGAGTTCACTACCACCAAACCAGTATTACATGAACCATTAAAGGGTCAAGAAGAAATGTCAAAGCACCTAGTGCTAAACTGTTGCTTTGTCAAGCACTTCTTGAATGTCCACCACTATGGAGTCATCTATTGCCCTGGGAAACTGAAGGACAATGGACAATGTAGTGTATGTGGAAAGCACCTCCATCATTACTTCATGATTTGCTTTGACAGTGAGGATTTTCTGTGATCAGCTATCGGTGAAGATCATCAATAGCGGATATTAATAAAACAACTACATTAAAATCTAACTCTTTCTGCATGTACACATACACACAAAAGGCATTCAGTGCCAGCTGTTATATCCCTGGGTAGTGGGAATATAGTGAGTTTTAGCTTCTTAAATTTTCAAACACAAATTACTCATATAACCACAAAAAAGAATGTGTATTTAAATACAGTGTATGTACATTTGGTATCCAGCACACTGGAGTTTTAACTTCAGTGTTTCCAACTTTTTTGTAGTTGCAACCCTCTGGCTCATTAAAACCCTTAGTTCCCCCTTTCCTGTGGTTTTTATTTTTAAAAGAAAATGAAGCTGGTGAAGGGCTCTGCAGAACAATGAGCACCAGTGGGTGCTGGGCACCCCAGGCAAGCATGAATGCCTAAGAAGGTGCTAGCAAGAGTCAGCTGGGTTCTGGCCTGAAGTGTCAGTTAGTTTGACACAGAGGTGGTCACACAAACTAGCATGAGACAAAGGAATTCAGAGGGCCTTGGAGCATCAAGGAGCCAGCCTGACCATCCTCCTCCTTCTTCCTGCCCTATTTTTAGCTGTGTGAGTACAGGACACACTTGGGTGTCCTGGATAAGAAGGTGGTAAAGAGGCCAGGTAAGTGACAGAGCCAGTTGCAGGCTCTGCCTCACTTACAGATGGGGGCAGGATGGCGTGGAGCCCAATGACTAACACCAAAGGGACATGAAACATCAGACCCAAGGTACAGATCAGAAATCAAACAAGCTAAAACTTGGGATGAGGATGCTTCTTTTATTAGCCCAAACCAAGTATATTTTTAACAACCGCCCTTTTTCTTGGGGTTTTATTGTAGGAAACAGCCGGGCACAAGGGCTGGGCTTCATCTAGTCTATAAATTGGCCATAAAGTCACTGAAAGGACCCTGCTCGTTCCCCAGGCCAGGGGCTGGCCCTGTAAATTTTACCAGTTAGTGAAGTACACACAGGAAGCTTCAGGCAGGACTGCCAGCTGTGAAGGGATGCCAGGGGCCTGCTAGAAGGCTGCGGAGGTTCTGGTCACTGACAAGAGACAGAAGAGGGAAGACCAAGGTCCGAACAAAAGGGGAGGGGCAGGGCCTGGGAAATGGGAAAGGAGGAGGGGATTAAGAATCTGCAAATCTCAATGTCATCATCATTTGTGGATTAGATCCAAAGAGGACAGCCTTGTCCTGTGAGAGGTGGAAATGCACAAACTACTGTGACACTAGGTTTTGAAACAGACCGTAGCTTAGGTGTCCAAGTCAGCAGACCTCTCACAGTGGTCACCACGGGAGAACTTGTGTTCAGTGCAAGGTGTCAGACATTCAGCATGGAGAACCAGGGCCTTCTAATGTTGAGAAATCCTTCGAGAGTGGATTTGATTTCTGCGAACACGCCTAAGTCCTAGGAGGTAAACTGGTAGACTAGGGTGCATGACCAAGCTGTGCACCAGTGTTTCTGGACCAAAAACAAAGAATAAGATGTCATCCCACATCTTTCTGGATCTGATGAATAGGAACCAGACTTGTTCTCTCAGGGGTTGAGTAAAATGGCTCTAAAGGCACTTGCTCCCAAGGTAAGTTCCTTGGGCAGGGACTTTGGTCATATATCTCAGTGGCCAGCACAGGCCTGGACAGCAGTAGGCCCTCCCTGAGCAGTGCCTGAGAAACTCAGCTTGGCAGAATAAATGCACAGCCTCCCCACGTCACTACCCCACTTAGTAAATACTGAAGCACCTTCTGTGTGCTGGGCCCTGGATGGAGAAGGAAGACCTGATTCCTTATCTACAACAAGCCAGACCAAAGTTCATTCTCTACAGTGGCTCTTGATTTCATTTCTTCATTGGCACTACTCACAGTGCCATTCCACATGGGCTTAACACACAGTGTCCCCTATGCCGTGCTGCGCATGGAGTTTAAAGGTGTTCCTTGGAAGGCTTTTCTGATATAAGCTGGGAACCATGACATACTCCAGTTCCTCCCCTGGGAGATTCAAGGCAACACCAACCTGCTAAAGTCTCTGAAAAGTCCTGCAGCAAAGAAAGCTGTCTCTTGGTGGTTCCCAAACTAAAACAAGTTCCTTTGCTGAGGAACTCATCCAAGTCATTCATACATCCATCTCCAAAGAGGGAGCGTGGATCTCGCCATCTCCTCACGTCAGCCACAGAGCCCTACTTCCAGTGGACTCCCTTCGATCTCACTGAACACTGGGGTCCTGCTGAACACAGTATGGGCCATGCTCACAGTGGCCTGGACCTGTGACTTGAGAACTTCATATCACAAATGTGCTTGCTCTTTCCTCCCAGTCCCCCGGAATGTAAGACTCAAGTACATTTAACTTATCCCTTAGATCTGCTTATTCCCTTGCCAGGCTGTGGGCTTGTATGTTCCTTGCCATCAATGGAAATTCCATTGGGGCAAAAGCGATGTCACGTGTTCTTAGGTCACATCTCCCAGCCCTTCCAGCACTGTGCAGTGCCGTGCAAGGTGCAAGGGAGAGGCTCCAAAGGGGATGAAGGAAAGTTGAGTTCCCTTTAAGTATCAATGAAGAAAAACATACCATAGTACTATGGGGGGCAAAGATGATGCCTCAAAGAAACTGCCTTAGTTACTCCATGCTACTTATTTGTATCTATCATTGATTAAGGGTTTACTATGGATACTGGCTAAACTCATGTGATGCAGGATTAACCTGCACAGCAACCCCAAAAGATGTCCGCTGCCCTAGGCTGGAAAGTCAACAGCTAAGTGGTTACAGAATGGCATGAAGCCCAGACAGCATGGGCCCTGAGAAGACAGTGGACTATATCACATTCTTGAAGAGCTCGGGGGGGAGTCCAGCAGGGCTGCAAAACGAGGCGTGCAGAGATCTGGTGAAGGAGCTGTCTGCTCTCCAGACCCAAGCCTGTTCCAGATGTTGACTTTTCTAAGTTCAGCAGGTGATTGGGTTCTGGACCCAAGAGAAGAAACAGACACCAGTTTCAAGTTTCAGAGCCAGACACAAGTCCCAGGCGGTTTCCCCACACCATGCCTGGGGCATTTGCTTGGTCCCTCACCCCTGAAAATGTGCTCTTCACAGGGAGTGTGTAACTGGTGGTGCCACCTGCAGAGCCACCGCCTGTTCAGATGCTCTCGTGCCAGTCTGGCCTCAGCTCTGCCCTCACACTGGCCTAGGGCTAGGTATGCTCAGTTCCTGGCTAACTGGAAAATCCTTCAAGATTTCCATGAGTGTGCCAGGAGCTCAGGACAAAAGTGGATTTTGACACCGGACAGGAGCGTCTGTAACAGGGCACCTTGTTAGTGAGTGTGATACAGGCTTAGGATGAGGAGTCACATGGCAGCTTGAAACCAACCAGAGGTAGGCCTGACACTGCTGAGACATTCTGAAGGAACCTGGTGAGGCTCCTGTCGCCATCCCTAAGGGAAGTGGGCAACCACAGCAGGATGACGAGGGACTCCTTCCTGTCTCTGCTTTAACCCTAATGTAACAGCACGTGGGCACACACACTGTGCCGGCAAGGAAAAGCCCATCACAAAGGTCCATCCTCTCACTTCAGCCTCATAATAACCCTGTGGGACAGCAACTGTTAGCCCCACTTCACGGACAACAAAACCACAGCTTAGAGGGGTAAGTGATTGGTCTAAAGCCATAAGAAATGGCAGCTTTGATGCCAAGGGCTACACTCTTAACCATCAAGCCCCACTGCCTCTACCTGATTTCCACTGAACGGCATGGCACACCAAGTGTTCCCCAGGGCTGGCCACCAAGGCGGTCAGCACCCGCCCCTGCTGCCGCCTGCACTACCCAGGCCTAGATGGGCCCTGCAGCTCAGCAGTCCTATCAGCAACACCTGCACATCCAGGCCACCCCACCCACCACCCCTACGTCTCCACAGGATCCTTCTGAAGGCAGGAAGCCTGGCACAGCTATTTCAAAATGGCCTCATGCTGCACACCCCATCACCACACCAGCCGTTGTCCAAGCCACATGGCGGGGTATGGGCCTCGCAGACAGGAAAACAATCCCTCCATAGCACCCTTCAGGTGACAGTTAGACAAGCAGGGCACTCTAGTTAACTGGTTAACAAGCATCCACCAGGAAACATTTTCCAACACCTACTCACAGCACATGCGGTCCTGCATCACCCCCTTCTTTCTCTTACCTGTCCCTGGACAGAAAGCTCTTTGGGGTGGGGATAGGTCTTGTTCTGGCTGACATCCCAGTGCTGGACACATCACAACTCTCAGTGAGGACCTGCTAAATGGTGGTACTTCCCTCACATGACTGTGCTAGAGCATGAGGTCTGGGCCCCATTACTGACCAGGCCCTGAGCTGCTTAAGGGCTGGTACCCTCTTTACATATATTCCCCCACTCCCGGAAGAGGCTGGCTGCCACTCAGCAGGTGCATCCAGCAGAGAAGAACAGATGACAGAGTGCCTGTCCCACTCTCGCAGGGCTGGCTGGCATCATTTTCCTCTTCAGGTCTCAGCGGATGTCTCCTCCTCAAAGAAGCCTTCCTGAGTCTGTTCATCTCCAGGCCCCCAGTCACCTGGGTGCCCCATGGCCTGCTGATGCCCTCCACAGCACTCCTCAAACTCAGCAACCATCTGGGTTGGTTGGTGCTTTCTGCCCCCATTGTTCCTGTGCTCTCATACAGAGCCAAGCATGGTTCCTGGCACATGGTAAGTGCTTAATAAGCATGTGGAATGAAGGGGAAAGGGTCTTCAGTGAAACAAAAGCAAAGAGCAGAATAGAAAGAGAGCTGGTCCACCTCTCCTTTTCACTCAAGGACCAAAGCAAAGTTCTGAGTGAGCAGGTGCCCAGGACTTCCAAACCTTCACATGCTTTCCTGTCCCAGCCTAAGGGCTCAGGACAGCCCACCTCTGGAGAGCCATCAGCGTGGGTGTGCAGGACTGTTCTAGGGGGCAGAATGGAGCAGCAGTGTTTTTACTGGACATGGCCCCAGAGCTCAGCTCCCATCCCATCACCAGGCAACAGGACACAAGTGACCACAGCAGCGACCGAGCACAGCACTAACATCTCCCGAGGTGCCTGTCACATGGACCAGGCACCATGCTGGGGTCTGGTATTAGGCAATAGGCGTGCCAGTGACTCAGCACCGAATGCAGCCCGAGAAAATGGTTCAGATTCAGCTAACTACAGCTCTGTGGAAGGCCTTGGCATAACTTAAAAATATGCATAACAGGGGTTAATATGGCTAATACCAGAGTAAGGGTTTGCCAAAAGGTACTTTTCTAGCTCAATAATGGGCTTCCCTGACCATTCCCACTTCCCTCTGTTACCACTACCATGCACCTGTGGTAGGTGCAATGGGTGTGGATACAGACAGGGTCAAGGTCTCTGGCTGCCATGAGAACGGACCAGCTGGCCTTGACCTCATGAGCGCTGTGTTCAGTTTCAGAGCCAGCCAGGCACAGACAAGGAAAACCTACAAGTCTGCTGTGTGGCACAGACACTTGTTGCTTCAGATATGATGGAGCAACGGTATCCTGTCCCATGCCTTGTGAACAAAAAAGAGAAATCTTCATGGAAGAAATGAAACTGACACTGTACTTGACCTAATGACAGCGTCTATGAAAACTCCAGTGATAGGGGCATTGTGTCATTTGGGAGCCAGGAAACACTGGCTGGCTGGGTTTACATACTGTGTCAGCTTTCTCATTACAGTCAAAGCCCCTTTGGTCTCCCAGCAGCCTGGAGTTGGTGGAGCAGGACTCTTGTGTCCATTTGAAATGTAAGGAAACTGGGGTCCAGAGAAGTTAAGTGACTCACTCTGGATCACACAGCATGTAAACTGCCCAGCCAGAACTAGAAAACATCCTCTGATTTGATTTCTATCTAGTGACTTCTCCCCTGGTCTCCCTGGATGACTGCCATAGTGTGTCACATAAACTCTGGGCCTCTGTTGCTTTATCTATACAGTGAGAAGGAGCAGGCCTAGCTCACGCTACCAGGCATGCCATCTGTTAGAGTCTCTGACAAGCAGAGGATCAAAAGTCCCAGAATATGTGCAAAAACCTCACAACTATAACACACCAACTATGACTGCATTTTTCATGGGGGAGTCTGATCTTTCCTAATTGAGAGACTCAAGAGACTAGTAAGTGACCTAGCTCTTCCGCTGCCTGACTGTAAACTTTGGAAGAGGCCCCTTATCTTGCTAAGAATCAAGGGTGCCCCTCCTGCCACCTACGCTGATGGTGTACAGAGCAGTAAGTGGTAAAAGCATGACAAGAAAGCAGGATAGGGGACCCCCCCCCCAAGTCCTTACTGGTATATGCAACCCAGGAAAGTCCTTTCATGCTTTGAGGCTGGTTTTCTGTCACTAAAAGTAGGGGTGGTATCCCTGTCCAGCTGGCCCCTCAAAATTTCTAGGGAGCCACCAATAAAATTTTAGAGCAATAGAATTTTATCTGTGAAAAGGCCCAGGGACTCCCTGGAGAGATGGCTGATTCCAAGATGGGGGCGGTGAAGGTCTAGGGTGAAACCCAAATATCTCACAGTGTTGGAAAGCAAGGAAATGTATAGAAATGGAGGGAGACGTGGCAAAAGGGCACAAGAACCAGCTTGAGGGTCAAATTTGAGACAATTTGAGCATCATAATGAGTAATGACATGAGAGTACATAATCCACTAAATTTAAAAAAAATCAGTGAACAACACTGACAGTATAGAAAATAAAAAGGACAGAAGGAAAGCTCTTCTTTACAGAAGAATGCCAATTAATAAACACAGGAGAAATGACAGAAATAGAAAATTTGGCCGTGGCTTAGTGGATGAACACCAGCCTGTGAACCAAAAGGTCTCTGATTTGATGCCCAGTCAGGGTACATGCCTGGGTTGTAGCCAGGTCCCCAGTTGGGGGCATGTGAGAGGCAACTGACTGATGTACAACATGCGAATAAACATTTCTCTCCCTCTCTTTCTCTCTCCTTTCCCTTCTCTCTAAAAATAAATAAATAAAATCTTTAAAAGAAATTCACCATTTTCCAGCCACCATAGAAGATCATCAGAAAACACTAAAGCCATCAGGTAAAAGCCTGTGGTTTGGGATGTGCAGAGATCTGTAGACATCATTGTAACCAAACGACCACACGGAACGTCACCAGTGACAGCACAGAGCCCCATCAAGCGCCTGCTGACCTGGGAGGGACTCAACTCACTTACACAATCCCTACTACAGTGTCGAACCCGAATCCAAGTATGAGACCAACCAGACTGAACTCTGCAAAAGGACCTGGACTCTTCAAAAAGGACCATGTCAAAAAAAAAAAAAAAAAATTCCATGCCATAAAAAATTTTTAAAAAGCTGAGGAACTATTTAGGATTATATGAGACTGGAGAAACCAGAGAGCCAAATGCAATAATGCAAAGTATGATTGTGAATGGGATCTTGGATTGGGAAAGAAAGCCAAATAAACCTATAAAGGACACTGTTAGGACAAGTAAGGGAATTTCAAAATAAACCATCTAATATGCAACAGCCAAAAATCAACGTATGCATTTGTGCACACGTGCCCACCCACAGGGTGGGGCGACAGAGTGTTAACTGGTGGGTCTGGATGAAAGTGGTCACTGGACTATTCCTGTAACTTTTCTGTAGGTTTGAAGTTTCAAAAGAAAAGAAACCAAAAAGCCCTTGAAAAGCTGTCAGAACTGCCAGCGGTGTCCCAGTTGACTCAGCACTCACCTGTCAGGTACTCCAGGACAGCGGCCATGTACACAGGCGCCCCCACCCCAATCCTGTACTTGGGGTGGCCTTTCTTGATGTACCGCAGCATCCGCCCCACAGGGAAGATGACTCCTGCCTTGGCGGACCGGGAGGTTTTGGTAGACTTCTTCTTCCCGCCCCGGCTCGACATGGCGGTGGCCCTGGAGCTGGATCAGTCAGGACACTGAGGAGGGAGGAAGCACACCATCAGGATCACTGGGATAGCACCATCAGCCCTTCCCTTGGAAGAAACAGGTGATACCCACAGACGCCACTGCCTGCAGCCGCCAAGCCCAGCTGATGATCTCCACTAAAGAGCGGAGGCCCCTGGAGACAGAAAGGCTTAGCTTTCCACATTTCATATCACGACATCAATTTTATCAGCCACTTCCATTTAAAGGTTACTCTGACAGTGGCCTTTATGCCGTATGATGTAAATGAAGATAGGATTTCTTGGTTACATTCTATATACCTGTTTAATAATTGCATTTTCATACACTGAGACCAGTGCTGGCAAATTTGCTGAAGTCTACATAAAAGAAAAGAAAACTATGTCACCTGCCCCTAGATTGAAGCTTTACAGCCAGATACCTAAGTTCTTTGACAAAAGCAGCTTCCAATCCTTCATCTGAGAGAGGCAGGAACAGCTCACAGAAGCTCAATGAGTAACCAGGTTGGAACCAGAGGCCCTGGAGACACTTCCAGTCTGCTGGACAGGCCTGCCCTTAGAGAAGCATTTTTCCTTCCCTGCTCCTCCTTCCAATCCCCATCCAAAATGCCACTCAGTCCAGAGGATGCCTCTGTTCAACACTTCTGAGGGATCCTCTCCTTTCCACCCCAGCTGTGACTGACCGGTCATCACTATCTAAACTAAATGATGGAAAATGTCTCCTGAAAAGGTCTCCCACCCCCGCCCCTCTCTCCTCCACTCCACCTGCCCTCCACCAGCAGGGTTACCTGTGTACACACAAATATGAACACGCCATGGCTGCCACCACGCCTAGGACAAAACCAGGGCCCTTGGCCTGTCATGCAGAGCCCTAGAAATCTAGGCCTGGCACACCCATCCAGCTTTACCTTGTCCTCCCTGTGGTCATACGTGGTCCCCTGAATGCCCTGCTTGGTGGTGGCTGTGCTTCGACTAGGACCTCCTCCGTCCCTCATGCCTGCTTTCTGCCCTCTGCCAACCCGCCCCTGAGTGTTCGATCCAGATGCTCCGTCCTCTGGGCTCCCATGTGCTTCACACAACAGCTTGATCAGCCCATGCCCCCCACCCCTGTCTCTCCCATGAGACTGCAAGCTCTCGTATCCTCCCCTGGCCATGCTCCCAGTGTAGCACCACACAGTAAGTTCTCAAATGTTTGCTGAAAGTATTCCAGTCGCCACGCATTTGCTTCAGGAACCATGCTAGGGCATGGAGGCAGCAGTGCGCAAGGCAGTGTGGTCCCTGTTCTCGCAGAGCAGGTGGGGAAGAGAGACGGAGAGTCCTAGACTTGTTTAAGTGGTAATGGTGGAAGGTGCAGGGTTCTGGGAGAGGGGCTGTGAAGAGCCTTCTGCCCACTCTTGGGCACCAGGTAAGCCTTCCTGAGAGGACAATTATGGCCTGACCACCAAACAGGCAGGTGTCCCATTCACTGCTAAACCAAGGTGAGGCTCCGTGGTGTGTGGACTCCTCCAGCTCCAACAGCCCATGCCTCTGACAGTGGAGGCCATTGACTTCTAAGTCCTTCTTATGCTGATGCCTGACCCTATACTGGAGGCCTGCCATGGTCCATACCTAACATCAGTGTCACCAACCCCCAAGATCATCTCAAACTGGCTGCCAGGCAGACGAGGCCAAAACAGCAGAGAGCAGCATGTCTGAGCACTGTGGGGCAGCTGTGCTGACCGGCCCAACAGAATTAAAGGGCTCAAGCCCTGGCCCTTGCAGGTGCTGGAGGGAGCTAAGCAGCCCCTGGGAGAACCCTGCATTTAACCCTGTATTTCACCCTGCCGAGGGGCACCAAGTTTTTAACTGGTCACTGGGTGCTCAAGAGACTTGGAAGGGTCGAAATTTTTCTAAAACAATTAGTTGGCTTCATTTTAAAACATTCCCTGCAAACAGAAGGCTGTGCTCACTCTGTGCAGGGAGTGGCACGTGAACATATGTGCACACACGTGTTTGCAGGGGAAGCTGCTACTGCGTTTCCTGGGTCTTTTGCTTTACCCCAAACATTGTTTCGCAGATCGACCCTACGCTTTGGACTGAGAGCTTTCCAGAGCTGAACGTTTCCCCTCTTTCAGCAGAGGCCTGTGGCCAGTGGTGATTAATGCAGTTCAGCCCCATTCTTACTGGAGCACAGACTTCGGCTCAGTCTGCATATATGCAGGGCTGGCCCTGTGGAAATCGGACGGAGTCCTGCCCCAGAGAAGAGCCATTGGCACTCAGGAACCTGACAGATTCTAAATACACTTATTCCCTAAAAGTGATGCTCCTGGTGCTCCCCTCTGACTGTAGCCAAGAGTCTTTATATTGTCCCCGTGCTGGCGACGCCCAGGTCTCCAGCCCAGTGTGTATCTGGCTGCTGAGCCCCAGGGCCCTATCCTGATTACCTGAGGCAAGGGCCCATTTGGAAGTCCCACAGGCACCTTGAACTCCTCTGGGCTTCTCAGCACCATCAGTGGCAACATCATGCACCGAGCTACCAAGCAAGAGTCAGTCTGGCACCTACTTTTCTGCCACAATCCTTAGTCAAGCTCTGCTAAACCCACCTCCGTAACTTCTCCAGTGTCTTCCCTTCTCTTCACACCATCTGCACCTTGGTTCAGCTCTACTTCTTACCTCCTTCCCCAGCACCAGTCTCTTCCCATGGACGCTGGAGAGCCTGTTCCTGCTTTGCTAGTGCCCCGTCACCCTGAACCGGCCACAAACAGCACCCTTCAACTACTTCGGTAGCCCTGTTTCCTGTCACCGCCTGGGATCAGGTGCCCCAGCTGCCCCTGGCTTCCTGACCTGTGATGCTGTGCCCAGTTTCAGAAAGAGGAGAAGGGGAGGGGGGAACATCAATGTGTGAGAGAAATATCGATTGGTTGCCTCTTGTTTGTCCCCAACTGGGGACCTGGCCAGCAACCGAGGCACGTACCCTGACAGGGAATCAAACCTTTAGGTTCGCAGACTGGCGCTCAATCCACTGAACTATACCAGCCAGGGCCAGACTGTCTTTACACATGCTGCGCCTCCTCCTGTCATACCCTTGGTCCTCCTGCCAACCTTAACTGTGCTCACGAGCCCTCCTCTCAAACCTGACCAGGGACCGGAACTGCTTCTGCTCCATGTTCCTACAGCACATATCCTGGCATGTATTTGGGGGCCTCCCTCTCCAACTTGACTGAACTGCAAGCGACTTGAGGCCAGGCAGTTGTTGACTCGCCTCTGGCTCCCTGGGTCCCAGGAAAGATCCGAAACATCACGGGCCCTCAGGTGTCACCCTGCTGAATGAAGAGCGTCTTCCTGTCTCCCTGTGAGTCTGGCTCCTCTCTGAAAAAGCAGCCCTGAGTCCTCACCCCTTCCCCAAGGGGGCTGTCCGGCAGAGATTCTCTTGCTCACCCCTCCCATGTTCTTTCTGCAATTCTAACTGTAGATCCCCAAGCTGCAGCCGCAGCTATGAGAATTCTGACTCAGCCATGCAGCCTCATGACATCCAGTGACGTGTGATTTTAAAAACATTATTGGGACTATCACCTTGTAGCTTGCGGCCTCCAGATAAACCCACAAATGTGCAGGCCCATCCTGCTCTTCAGATGGCCATGGAGAGCTATGGGCAGCTATGGCCAGGCACCAACTGGGGAGAGTGGCTGTGACAGAGTGGTTGTTGAGCACTGTGTTAATAACTCGAATTCCAAAGCCAGACCAACCTGATTCAAGTCACGGCTCTGCTGCTTACGGCCCATGTGTCCTTGGACACATGATATAACACCTCTGAGCCCAATTTCTCATCAGTCAAGTGGATATGATGATACAATAGACCTCCAAGAGTTGAATAAGAGCATGCATATAGGAATATAAGAGAACTGAATGAAAGTATGCATGCAAGGGCCTGACACTCACCTAGTCAGGGAGTGCTCAGTAAGGTTAATAAAAACGATGACAAAATGTGTAAGATGAAAAAAGGCTGCCTTCTTGAAGAACTGGCATTGGATGTTTGTATTCATGAGGGTAGCACTGGCTACTATAACAAATAAGCCCCTACAGCTTATTCCTCACTCATTAAAAGTCCAAAATGGGTTTCTATGACTGGCCAGTGCTTCTCCACGGGATGACTGCTGGACCCAGACTCCCATCCTCCCATGCACGATTCCCAGGCTTGCCATGGAAGAAAACACATGGAGGTTTTCAGGGCCCAGATCTGGAAGTGAAGCGTACCAGTTCTGATAACGATCCATCAACTGGAACTTGGTCATGTGGCCACAGCTAATTACAAGAGAAGTTGAGAAATGCCCCCTACCTATTTACTCAGAAAAAAAGAGGAAATAGCCAGCCCCTGTCACATGACAAACCAACTTGAAAGCTGACCCTGAAGCCAGGTCTCGATGATCAGCCGAAGCCTGCTAGGCCCTGTCTGACCCATGCCCTGCACCCAGCCTCTTCTGAGAGATGGACAGCTCTACATCATAGAAAAAGGGGCTTCTGATGCACTCAACTTCTCTTCAGGGCACAGACATTGCTCACAAGAGAAACAACAATGCTCCCTTGTCAGGCAGATAAAGCTGTGTCCTTCCTTCCTGGAATCATGGCCCAGAGCAGACCCCACTCAGTAAACTAGAAGCCCTCACCCCTGCAGAGGGCCCCCCAAGCCTTGAAGATGGTGATAGGTATTCAGGCAACCTCGGTATCGTTCATCACACATTATGTTCACATACATTAGCCTGGCTGCCTTTCTGACTGTTATCAGGCCAGGAAGTGAAGATTCTGTGGTTGGTCCCAAAGGGATCTCTGTGTCTTCACCTTTGCAACTACTCCAACTATAAATCAGTCAAACAGACAGGAACCTTGTTAGTAGAAACCCAAAGCTTTCCCAGAGACTCTTCTGGGGAGGGGCTCCAGAGATAAGCCAGGCTTGAGTGAGAGGCAAGTCTCTGACCACAGGCCCCTCAACAAATGAGACGTGACCTGACAACATCATCTATCCTCATAGCTCAGGACTAATTTAGAAGCCTGGCAGTGAGGAGCCTGTGAGTAAGATGGACATGAAAACTGCAAGCCCTCCACTACTCAGAGGGACACAGAGGTAAGGACGGCCAAGGACCATCCCATATACCTACCTACCACACCATTCCACTCCTCCTCAACAGGGCACCCTACTAGGCTCCTCACTGCACTGCAAACCACCTTTGTTCCCACCTCCAGTCTTTGGCACATGCCACTAGCTCAGTCTGGAACACCCTCACCAGCCTCCTGCCTGGAACAATCCTACCTAGTGGTTCCAGCACCTCTGCTGGTGCAGACTTAACAAGGAGCTCTCTCCTCTGCATTCCTGGCGTGTGGCCCCTAGTCACAGTCTAGTTTGGGGCAGCCCACACCCAGCTGCAGCCTTGCACCAAGGCCCTGAAGCTGTGGCCCTCCAGCCCCTCTCCCCCTATTTCCAGCAACCAGGGCTCCATGCCCTGCACCCAGCAATCCACCAGGCTGAATTGTTCCCAGTTTCCTCATTGGACATTCCGACTGTGGCCCCTGAGTCCAGTTAAAAATCCCTTATGATGTTCCCTAAGCCTATGACCATTCTTTAATGTATCCAATTGCTTTTCTCCATCTTTTTTGGTAAAGTGCTCTGCAAATGCAGATTCCAGGCCTTCCTTCCAACCTGTCTCTCTAGACCCAATTTACAGAAACATTCTAACACCAACTACCATACCCTTAACACTTGTTACCCTGTATCATCACCATTTCCTTGTCTTTGTTCTGTTGCTGCTGTTGTTGTTGTTGTTGAAATACCCCTTGTGTGTAACTATTTTTTTTTTTGGCTTGAGTCCTATATTCCTTTTCTGCCTTGAGGGGATAGTCCAGTCCGCTCTGCTTACCACTGCATCTCCATCTGTGACCTGGGAGGCTCTCAAATGCTGGCTGGATGGAGACTGATTAATTGACACTTACTGCGGGGGTTGGGGGGCGCTCCTCTTAACAAAGATGAGGGGAGCATTTCCAAAGGCCAAAGGACTCAGTGATGTGGAAGTGGGAGAGCAGCTGGAGACCTGCTCTGGGACCAGTCAGGTACATGCACCTGGCTAATCCCTGTGGGAGCCCAGACCCTCAAAATGCAGGACCTTGTTGAGCCGCTTTGGGGGTTCCCAAAAAGGGACATTACAATTACTCTGCTCCCTGAGGTGGGAGCCTGGCAGAGGTCTTCTGGCTCCCTGACAATTCTATGGCTCCAGTGACCTCTCCCCTTGCCACTAGACAGGCTCAGTAATAGAGAGCAGAGGAAAATACTTACCTCCCTCACACCTGTAAGAGAGCAGTCTCTGCTAAGGTGCAGGGCAAAAAAACTCTTAAATAAACAGGGCACTCCCAAACCCACTGGAATGGTCAATCATGAAGTCTTTTATTATCTAAGCACTGAATGCCTGCATATTGATCCAGAACAAGCATCCACGAGAACTGTTGGGGGCTGCTAGTCAGACATCCCCATCCCCGTCCCTATCCCCAGCACCTGAGGAGGAAGGCAGTGGAGCTCTCGGCGCTGGAGTCACTGTGGCTGAGGGAGGATTTCCCTACCCTTTCCCTGTAGCTGGATAAATGCCCACTTGTCCACAGGCATCTGTCACCTTCCCATCAACTCCAATCACGAAGGCCAACCTGAGACACTTAATTCTTAAGCGAAGGACATTAATGCTATTTACAGCATTCTCTTCCGTTTATTCCCATCACACCAAATGATTAACGGTGTCTCTGCTGTCATGTCCCCAGAGGCGTGTGGATAAACTAGGCAACTATCACTCACAGAGCTGGGGTTCTCAAGCTACACTCTGATTGGTTTGTAACAGAGAACTGCTGGTACTCTAGCCAATCAGAAAAAAATCTCTCTCCATTCATAAAATACTACATCATAAAGTGAGCAGGATGATTAAAGAACTTACAGTCTGCCCTGGGGGAACCAAGGGACTGAAAATGGAGTGAAGGATAAATTGAGATAGTAAATAAATTCTAAACCACACATTTTGTTTCAGCAGATGTAGCTCCCTCACGTGTTAGATTTTTAGTGGCGGGAAAAAACAAAACCCAAACACCAGTGCTATTCACCACAAGCAGGAAACAGTTTGCAGGAAGCTAGTCTAGGATTAAGGTTTCACCTCTGCAAACACCCCCAATGGTAAGCTTCCCCAGCTGCACTAAAGGAACCACCACTACGCAGGGTGGGGCAAAGTGGGTCTACAGTTGTTCGCATGGAAAATAACACAGTAATAAATAATAATACAAAAATAAACTGTCTCGCTTACTCACCACGGCAAACCTACTTTTGCCTCACCCTGTATTTCAGGAGGAAGGCACTGTCAGCTAACCCCACCAAGAAACTTTCCTTCACATCCCCGTCCCTTTTAAAGGCTGAGCCAACTAAGATAACCACTCCAATGGAAGACCATCAAAGATCAAGTTAAACTGTGACTTTCATTAGGACAGGACCCTGGCTGGACTTGGCGTCTAGAAGCCATTCACTGTTGGTGGAACAGAGGAAGCGCTCCCAGTGAGAACAAAGAACTAGCCGTGTCTCTGCTGTCAGGATGAAGTCTAAACCCCTCAGCGTCTCTGACCAGGATCCTCTCTGATCTGGCCCTCTCGCGTCACCTGATTCTCCCCTTGGACTGAGCCACCCTGAGCCTCTGGCAGTTCCCCTGAATGACCTCTTTTCTCATTGTTCGAGGACTCTGCACATGTGGTTCCTCAGGCCTCAAACACTCATCCTGGCCTGCCCTCCTTTGCCCAGCCAGTTCCTGCTTGGCCCTTTGTGCCTGGTAAGGGTTCGTTCCTGGTTTGGTTGCCATCCTGGGGCCATTGGGGGAACAACTGTAGCCTCCTACACTGGCCTTGCAATGGCCGCTTGCCTGTCTTTTCAGCATGTCAGCTTCCCAAGGAAAAGGACTGGGCATTTCTTGATCATGGTACTACCCCAGTGCCTGACCCAGAGTTAATTCTCAATAAGTACTTATTGGAAGACACTGGTCTTGGCAGGCTCCATCCAAGCAAGCAACCCACACAACTCTGGTATGAGGAGCTGACCCACTTGGACTCACTCAGAAGAGCTGAGGTGGGGCCTAACATACTTCTAAAGCTGCAGAAAGTGGGGAGAACCCACAGGACCAGTACACGCCCCACTTACCCCTGCCCCTTCCTAGCCCACATGCCAAGAACAGAACTCTGAAAAACCTAACACAAATCCAAAGGCACACCCCAAGAACCTCAGGCCGCTACAACTGTGACAAATGCCACAGATTCCTGGGTTTTGTCAGCTTAGGGTGTTCAGTGTGTTTGTTATTTACATAAATCTCCTGTAAATGACTTGGGCAGCATTAGCTCTACAAGTATTAGAGGCAGGTCTCAGAATAGATGTATTCCAAGCCTCTCTCTGGGGAAGGAATGAGGGCTCTCCCTGAGTCCTGCATCTTCAGGACCAAAGATGCACGTGCCTGACCTATTTCGTATAGGCCGAGCCAGTGACGTAGGGTTGTGCTAGTGATGTTCTAGACAACTCTTAATCTTTGTAAAATGTGAGCTATCCCTTCCCCATTCTCAAGGCCCTGCCTCCAGCAATGTTCACTTAAACTCCTCCCCCCTCCTTGATACCTTTATCCCCATTACAACGGGAACAGAGTAAAATAATGTAACAGACTGAGAGATTACCCACGCTCCTCCTAAAACATTTCTGAGGAAAAATTTAAAGTCTTGAGGTTTTTTTTTTTTTTTTTTTAAGAAAAAAATAGGCTTATAAATGTATCTATATCAGACAGCCTCTTGTGCAAGACTGAGATGCCACCACCCAACTTTGGTGAGTTGTGTACAAGGGGTATTAATTCCAGTTGCAGGCATGAGGTGTCCATTTCAGAGCTAGTAACTCCTCTGACAGCACACAGTGCCCCAAAGGTGGCTGGCAGTAGGTGGATTCCACCAAATTTACAACTGGAACCTCCCAATCAAATCCAAAGCTGTTCGAAATTCCCCCTAGGCCCTGGGGCAGGGAGGCTTGGAACAAAGCACTACTCCCAACCCCTAACGGTAAAACCTCAAACCACAAAGGTGGAAGAAAAAGAGAAGCTAGCAGGAGTGCCCCTCTAATTGTCTATTCTTATAGACTTTATGAATCATTAAAATCTTACACGGACTTCAAGATCGTTGTAATTATTGAATTCAGTTTTGTCTCAGCTGTTTCTACAGAAGCCTCTCACTTTCAAACTCAGGAATATTTTCTTAACAGCTTACCTAAAACAACCTTCCAAGCAATCTATTAACAAGATCCGTGAGTGATCCGTGGTCCCTGCAGGAGTGAAGGTGGGGCGCACCATCCACACACCTGTTGTCAGGTAACCCTTTCAGCAGCATCCTGCGCACTCACCTCCCCTCGCCATCCCACCCCTTATCCTCAGCTAGTCTCTTTTCCTCGTGGCCTTCTCCACCTGGGGAGCCTCAGCCTTCCGGGGTTACCTTTAAAACTCCCAACCAAGAAGCAAACAAAAGGCTCATCAGGAGCCCAGCGAAAGGAGCGGGGTCCCCTGGCTTCTCCCCGGCCAGCCTCTGGACAACCCCTTCCCCGCCTGGTCTGGCTCCAGTCCCGCAAGTGTCCTCCAACCACCCCCCACCCTGCCCTCCCAGCAGAATGAGCCAGGCGCCTACACAGCGGCCACCAGGTTCTCGGGCCTGACTTATTGTGCCCAGGCTGGCAACTCACTGGCGGGTGGGGCCTCACCGAGTCCAACTCCGCGCATAACCGCTCCCGGGCGCCCAGGCCCAGGCCCAGCAGCCAGTGCCGCGGGGCCTCCTCCCGCCGCAGGCCGAGCCGTCTGCTCGTCCACCGATGGAAGGGTCGCCGCGAAAGGGGCCCCAACTGTCTCCTTCCCACAAAAGCGCCCGGGCGCAGAGAGTAGGTTGCGTTAGTGAGAAGTTGGCTTCCGGGTTTGCTTTCTTAACAAAACCAAAGGGAATCCCACGCGGCCCCAGCATGGCCTGGGAAGGCGCGGCGAGCGCGAGGCCCCGGCGTGAGCCGCGCCAAGCCCGGGGCTCGAGCCCGGCCAGCGCCCCCGGGGCGCACCCGGCCGGGGCGCTCATAGGCACCCACGGCCAGAAAAGCGCGGCGGCCGGACCCCGGCGGCAGGGACGGGACGCTCGGAGAGGGGCCCGTGCGGCACTTACGGGCGGCTCGGCGGCGGCAGCAAGGTGTTCGGCCTGTGCCCTCTGGGCCCTCGCGCCTTTTCTCTTCGCGCTCCGCGCTGGCCCGCCCGCCCCCTCGCTTCCCGCCCGCACGCCCCGCGCTCGCCCCCTCCGCCTGGCTCCTCTGCCGAGTGAACTGGAACCAGTAGCCTCGGCCCCGGGATTCCCACAATGCACAGCGCGCCGCTCGTCACATCCCATCCCGTCCCTGCGCGTCCGGCCACCCCGCCCACGCCGCCCGGGTCTTGACCCCATCCCCAACCGCCGTGCGCGCCGGCACTCTCCTCGCTCTGCCGCCTGGACGTTGGTCAGTCTGGCCCCGGCTGCCCCGGGGCCCTGGCGACCGGCCCTCTCCCGTCAGGCATCCCGCCATGACGCTGGACGCCGGACGCAGGATCCGCGGAGCAGAGGTGCCCAGGCAGAGCTGCTCCTCCAGAGCGCATCCCAGCGTGTGTGCCTCGAGTGGCACTTATTGAGCCTTTTATTAAACTAGAGAGGGAGGCACGATGACTGTTATCACTTTCCTCCTCCCCAGCCAATGCAAACCTCCCGCGCACCTCAGAGCCACCTCTCCCTCCCCTGCACCCCCGCCCCGCCGCTGTCTTTAGGTAAAAGCCCCCAGCAAACCTTTTCTGTCCTGCGACCAACTGCGGCACATTCGGCTGCCCTGGGGTTGGTTCTTCATCGTTACCCCAGAAGTCTGGATCTGCTTTGCGCACGGAAGCCGTTAGCTACTTCGATTGAGCGAACGTTTACCATTGAATCAGTTGGGATTCATTAATGTAAAAAGAGATTATCACCAAACAAGTGTTTTAAAACTGCAGACAAGCAAAAAGAGGAGGGGGCTCTGTACAGCCCACCTGTAAATCCCTGAATTAGGTTTCTCTCCCCAAGGTGTTAGTGCCCCATCGCGGGGTACTTAAATAGGGCCCTCCCTCCACTCCCCTCCTCTCCACCTGCCAAAGTGGGGAGGGGGAAGCCACCTGAGCACCTAGCTGTGGACCAAATTTAGATAACAATACACTCCTAGAAGAGTTAATGCGCGGTTTACAGAGCGCTGCCCCTCCCAGCGCTCTGGCTTCCTCCTAGAGCAGCGGTGCTAACCTCCTCCCTTCACTGTCGTGTTTTACTCTGATCTTTGCAAAGCAGTCTACAATGCACACCTTTCATGCATTCATTGTTTCAATTGGGTACTGAAGTCACATTTTGGGCCATGCCCCCATTTGAGTAATTAAGGTAAAAGCAGTGAACAGAACAGACAAAAGTTCCCCAACCTCTTGGAGGCTGCAGTCTAGGAGGGAAAGAAACACAATCGACAAAAGAAAAAATGGTAGATGGTATTAATGCCTTGGAGAAAAATAAGGCAGGGAAGGAGGGCACGGAGTGTGAAGTGGGATGGAGTTTCAAATGTTAGAGAAGATCACATTTGAACAAAGACTTGAAGGAACTGAGAGCGCAAGCCATGCAGGTGACTGGGGGAAGAGGAACAACAGCAAGTGCAAAGATCCTGAGACAGGCATGTCTCTGAAATTCTCCATAAATAATGAGTGTGTTCCTACCATACACAAACACACACAAATGATAACTCTGTGATATGGTACCAGTGTTAACTAAAGGTAAAGTGATCATCATATTGCAATATATAAATGTATCAACTCGACACATTGTACACCTTAAACTTCTGTTACATGCCAGTAATATATTTCTTTCTTTCTTTTTTTTTTTTTTTTTTTTGTTGGAGTGGAATGAGTAAAGGAGAGTTGTAGGAGACAAAACTGGAGAAATGATGGTTCTTTGTGTCCCAAAATAAAGCATTAAGGATGTGTGAGGATCCCCACCACTGCACTGCCCAGGGAAGCTGCAGAGGGATGTCAGGGAAGATCCAGAGACCGCCTGCCATGTTGCTCTGTCTTTCCCTGGGTCCTTACACAAGACCCTCGGTTCTGTAGGGGCCAGCCGCAGGGGGAGGTTTCTGTGCAGCACAGCAGGTCAGGAGGATGCCAGACTTCATGTATTCATTCCACTTGCTGAGCACCTACTGTAGGCCAGGCCCAGGCCAGGCTCCTTCTCAGAGAGAGCAACGTTCTAGGTATGTTTCCAGGCCAGGCCTGTAGGGAGAGAGGGAGGTACCTGCAGCCTGCTGGTTCCCTGGTGGTGGACAGACCTGAGGCTTCTTCTCCAGGTCCTCAGTGATGGCCAAGGCCAGAACCAGGTTTTCAATCTGCAGTGCAAGGGAGCCAAGAAGTAACTCATTCACCTCCACCCCAGGTTGGTTTATGATGGAGTTGATTTCCCTGGTGACTCGGAAGTGGGTAATGTTCAATAGGCCAACTTTGCTCTCCATCTTACTGCACATTCACCACGTGCCAGGTCATATACATCCCATCACTGTGCCTCACAATGGCCTCACCAGGCACAGGCTATTTCTGAGACATTTCTATCCTCATTTCACAGACGAAGACACTACAGATTTGAGAAGCCAAGAAATATGCTTGAGATCACAGAGAGGGCAGGCTGGCGTTGGGATTCATACCTGGCTCCTCTGGGTCCTGAGCTCTCATGGGTCAGGACTAAAGACAGCCCTCCCAGGAGCTTGGCTCCCCTGCACCCAGCACCCATCCTCCCCACATTCCCCAGTTCAGAGTGGGTCTAATTGTTCCCACTCAGTCATGCATCACTGTCCTCCAAGAGCCGATCTTGGTGCCATTCCCACCCCTCATCCCCTCCTCAGTGTGCAGTTCTCATAGGACTCACCAGGGATGTTGTCTCCTGGGGCTGGTCAGCATAGAGGCCCTGTGTCCACCTCTCTCCAGAAGGCTCCCTCTTCCCATCCCCAACCCCTACCCCTCGCCACCCCTGGGTCTTAGGTGTTTTTGCCCTCACAGGCCCCTTCCTCTGTTAAAAACAAACAAACAAACAAACAAACCTGTATTGATACAAATACACATATGTTGATGTGCTATATTAAAATTGTGCTTCACAGAGAATTCAGCCCTGAACACACCCAAGCCTGAGCAACCATAGTACGTCTGTCAGGCCCACTTCCCTTCTCCACCAGGGACAGTGCTGAGACCCACATGGCTTCATGGGCTCACAAAACCATTTTAACTTCTTTTTGAATCAGAAGAAGAAATGAAGGTTAATTCTTTTAGATTAAAAAATATATTTTAATTTAATTAATAATGTTGTCTTTATACCAACACAGTCATAAAATGTAAGTTTTTTTAATATCACTTTTTAAAAATTCTCATCTGAGGATATGTTTCATTGATATTACAGAGAGAGAGGAAGAGGGAGAGAGGGGTGGGGGGAGAGAGAGACAGTGAAACATTGATCAGCTGCCTCCCACACACACCCTAACTGGGGATCACACCCGCAGTAGGTATGTACCCTGACTGGGAATCAAACCCACAATCTTCTGGTGTACAGAACAATGCTCCAACCAACTGAGCTACTTGGCCAGGGCTAAAATGTAATTTTTATATCTTGTTAGAGAGGAAAGGTCCACAAAGGCAAAAGTGTCTAGAGACCACAAAAATGTTAGTGTTGCCTTGTTGGTTCAGGTAAAAACAACATTGTGTGTGCAAAGCAGAACCTGTAGCCCACCATGCAGTTCGAGGCAGCCACCCTAGTCTGTTGTCTAAGGGAAGTACTTCGTGCATGCTTCCTATGTGGTCAGAGGATATTTAAAAATGTGTCCTGAGGGGTCAAGACTCCATAAAGTTAACACTTGTTCCTGCTCCATCAAAGGCATTCTTAAGCGAAACTGTTGGGATTTTTTCTTCTGCAAGTTCCTGGCGGTAAAGAATAAAATGATTATTAGTGCAGTTTGGTGCCAGTGCTGATCTGCGTCAATTCACTAGCAGTTTTGCCCACTTTTGTTTTTTCACCATTGGTGCAAAGATCAAGACAGTGAAAAAGCTAAGTAACATCTTAGCATTATTACGAAAATGTTGGACCATGTGGATACCAGGAAAGGTTCTCAGAGACCTTAGAGGGTCCGCAGACCCCAGTTCGGGAACCTCAGTTCCAAACACCCTGGGGCTGTTTGGAACCATCATTTATTTAATCAGTCCCTTGTTGTATTTGCTTGTTTGCTTCCAGGCTGTTTCCAATTCTATGATAAAGACCTGGTGAATATCCTTAGAGTTACACATTTGTGGACACCTGACTGTTAAGAACACATTCTTTTTTTTTTTTTTTTTTTTAAGATTTTATTTTTAGAGAGAGGAGAAGGGAGGGGTAAAGAGAGGGAGAGAAACATCAATGTGTGGTTGCCTCTTGCATGCCCCCAACCAGGGTCCTGGCCTGCAACTGAGGCATGTGCCCTGGCTGGGAATTGAACCCACCAGCCTTGAGGTTCGCAGGCCAGTGCTCAATCCACTGAGACACACCGTTCTTAGACGTGGAACTGCTGTATCAAAGTCTAACAGCTTTCACGCAGGTGGTCAAATGGCCTGCCAGAGAAGTCGGGGCAGGACAAGGGCAGTGGGCAGGGTAGGCTCCAGCAGTCCTGCATTCTCCCAGCACCTCTTTGCACCACTCGTGTTTCCAAGACCTTTGATGATCTGAGAGTCAAGCAGTGGGGCATCGCCACGTTCCTCGGTTCAGCCGGACCTTGTTTGTGGAAGGGCAGGGAGCAAGTCTCTGGTTAGTTCCTAAGCTTTTGATCGACACACCTCAAGCCCAGAGGAGTGAGTCTATGCGAGGGATCCCAAGAAAGAAAGCCTCTGGCAAACCTCTCCCTGCCATCCTCTGCCCCCACCAGCTAACAGATGTGCTCTTCTCCACGGGACAGATGCTTGGCCATTGCGGCAGGTGCAGCCTTTCTTCCAGACTTGACTACTTCAGAAGTTCTTTCTCTTTGATGTCCAAGTGGCCACAACATCTGACACTTTTCCTCAGTTCAACACCCTCCCAGCCCTTCCGTCTTTGTTAAGCAGTTAATGCCCTTCTCTGAGAAGCACAGGTGATTGTTTACCCTTAATTAGGAATAACAAAGGAGCCAAGGAAAACTATCCAGGGTGCCTGCAGGAAGAAGGAGGGGCTATTTTAAGATTCTCAGTCCTAGAGGCATCTCTGGATTTCAATATTGTTTTCCTCCTGAAGTTAGAGCTGAACTGAAAATGCAGTTTGAAGGACTCGGGCTGCCCGTGGAGCAGCGGCACTGTGCGCGTCCCTGGGAGGGCACCGAGGTCCTTTCATTGGGCGTGTGGGTCTAAACAACTGTCATAATAACAGTAATACTAAAACCTGTGTGTCCTTTCACTGTGTGGACATTTGCAGAGGAGGGAAAAACTGTGAAACACACACACACACACACACACACACACACACACGCAGTCATGGGTTTTAAAATATCCTTAATGAAGCAGATTTTAAAGTTTTTAATTTAATTTTTTAAATACTCACCCGAGGACATTTTTTTCATTGCTTTTAGAAAGAGGGGGAGAGAGAGAGAGAGAGAGAGAGAGATGGATCAGTTGCCATCTCGTTTGCATCCGCATGGGGATGGAACCCGCAACCCAGACACGTGCCATGACAGACCGGGAATGGAGTCCATGACCTTTGGCTCTAGGGGATGACTCTCCAACCAACTGAGCCACATTGGTCAGGGTAGATTTTTAAATGTTTGAAAGGTTATATCTGCCACCAGGAGCTTGACGGCTTCCCAATACTTTAAAGCAAACAAACAAAAAACTTTTCCGATGACATCGGTGGTAGTTTTAACCAGCGCGATTTTTTTGATGTTGTGTAATAAAATCTGTCAACATTTGGAAAGACCTCAGATATCAGAGTAATACATATGCTAGTATTATTTTGTAAACCAGTGTTTTCCAAATGACTAATGTATGATACTACAGTATCATGCATAGGTTTAAAAACTCCGTTCAGAGTGCAAGAAAAACCAATGGATTTAATGTCAGAATATGAAAAGTTCAGTGATATATTTTAATATTCCACATAACTGCTAATATTTAAGAAATTAACTCTTGTCAAGTTTTGGTGCTGTGGGTGAACAAATGGCTTCTATGCAAAGTAGCCTCACAGTGCGATCTGATCATAAATTCCTAACTGGGCAGGTCATGGCGCATAGTCACGCCTCAAGCACGTAACTTGTTTAGTAAAAGGTTTATCTTCGCCTTAAGCAAGCCCTGTGCATTGTTTCTGAGCACCTACGTTAACATACCTTTGAAACAACCACCCTCTGGAGAGCACATAATCTTGTTAACCATCCTATAATCCACTCCTCACTTTACTTCCCCTACCTCCACGCAACCTTCCTTACATTCCCTCCTTAATGTCAAAGGCCTAAAAGAAGCTGCAAAAATGTTATTCTTCAGAGCATCAGAGATCTTGTTCCCTATCAATGGCATCAGTTTGGCTCAAATAAAGTCTTACAAAAAAATCTCTGCATGTTTGGATATTTCTTACCTCAACGTTGTAGAATCAGAGAACAAGATCCACAATCATCTGCAAAGGTTACTGTGATGCCCCTACCTTGACTACTTTAAAAACAAAACAAACCTTTTGCTGAGAAAAAGCCACCATGAGAAAGTCAAATGGCAAACTGGAAGAAAATATTGACAAAATATACCACAGATAGAAGCTACTGTCCCTGTCTTAATCTGCTTGGGCTGCCATAATAAAATACTATAGACTGGGTGGCTTAAATAATATAATTTTCTCACAGTTCTGGAGGCTGGATAGTCCAAGGTCAAGGTTATGGTGCAGTTCATTCTCTGGTGAAAGCTCTCTTCTGGAGTATATGACCAGTTGTCCTCATATGACCTTTTCTCTGTGCCTCTGTGTGTAGGGGTGGCACAGGAGGGACAGAGAGAGAGAGAGAGAGAGAGAGAGAGAGAGAGAGAGTTGAGAATTGGTGTCTCTTCTTGTAAGGACACCAATTGTATTGGATAGGGCCCCATCCTTATGACCTTGCTGGTCCTTGCGGCTTCAATATGAATTTGGGGGACACCACTCAGCCCATAGCAGGTATGTATATTTTCAAAATATTTTTCTCTGATTATGTATGCTGAAAACTGAGCATATACAATCCTGAAAATTGAGGGGAATAGATTAAAAATCCTATTTTTAAAATTGCTCAAGAGATATAATTAACAAAAAAGATTTAAAAACTGGCACTTAAAATGGGAACAGATGTTCAACTTCACTCATAAGAAAAGTACAAATAAAAACATACCTGGACATCACTTCTAACTCGTCAGACTGGCAGAAGTTCAGCGGCTGGAAACCACACTCTGCTGGCAAAGTGGTAGGAAACAGGCCATCACACTGCCGGTAGGAGTGCACCCTGGGCCAGCTCCGTGGAGAGCAATTTTACAATCTTCACCAAAACTCCCTCTGCCTTTACCCCTAACCAGGCAATTCTAGTTTTAGAATTTACCCTGAACATGTACTACAATGGTAGGAAAATGCATACCCACAAGATTATTCATCGCCTCATTTTTTGTAATCGCAAAATATTGGCAAATGCTTAAATATTTAAGTGTAGGAGACTGGTTGAATAGGCTATGACACATACACACAATAAGTGCTTATACTATAAAAGTGAGTGATGATCTCTATGAATTGATATGGAGTGATTTCCAGGAGATATTGTCAAGTGAAAAAGACAAAGGGCAAATGAGCATAATATGCTACATTTTGTGCAAGAAAGAAGTAAAAATAGCATGCATACACCTCTAGAAATAGAAACATAGGAGGGGTAAGGCAGAAAACAATGAAGATAGTTACCTATAAGGGGTGAGAGGCAAAAAGAAACAGACACAGTGGCATTTCATAAAAATTGAAATTGCATCTGTAAGAATGGGCAGGAAGAAAAGTCCTGAAACTGAACTCAAACTGAAACCGATGAACCTAACTATATTTCACATGAATATCATAATCTTAGCAAAGGAGGAAAAAAAGAAGTAATTCACTTTGTTTACGAACACAGAAATTTGTAGTCTCAGTCTACGCCAAGGAAGATAGTCAGGGAAGAATTACATACAAATCCTGAACCTTTTTTTTTGGTAGCGGTACAGGAAAATCAATTCTAAAACAATTTTGGGTTTATCATGGGCTTCAGCAAGTAAGTTGATGCGCTGATGTTATTGGGAGCCAGGTCCTCACTGCGGGGAGAAGGGACATGTAACACGGAAAGGAAGGCAGCAAGAAAGACTCCTGTGGGGTGAACTGGGATTGGAGGCGGTGTGAACTCCCTTCTAAAACATATAAATATAAATAAATATATAGGGAATATTATATATAGGGAATGTACCTATAATGTATATATAATGTATAGGGAATATTATATATACACATTCCATATATATGTATATAATATTTCCTAGCTCTATCTGCTGAAAGGGCCAAGAAGAAAAGCCGCCCCTGTGGCAATAAGCACATCTAGCAGCCAGACCTTGTTTTTAATACCATTTCCTACACCAGGGATTCCTTGGAGAAATGGCTGATTCTAGGTCTGGTCATGGGTGGGGGCCCCACCCAGGTTACCTAACAAAGGCCCCAGCTCCAAATCCATCACACTGGGTGTTAGAGCTTCACTGCGTGAATTCTGGGGAGACACGAGCATCATTCCAGGGCACACGTGTGTTAATATGTTGTATTTTCATTGTTATTCAGGTAGTTTCTCCTCTCTATTGTGAGTTCGACTTTGGCCCATGATTTATTTACAAGTATATTGCTTAATTTCCAAACATTTGAGTACTTTCTAGTAATTTTGTCGTTACTGATTTCTAGCTTAATTCCAGTTAAGCTGTGGTCAGACAACATCTTTTGTATGATTTCAGTTCTTTGAAATTTGCTGAAATTTGCTTTGCAGCTCAAAATGTGTTCAATTCTGGCAAATGTTCAGCTATGCTTGTAAAGAGAGTGTATGTGTTCTCTCACTTTTGAAGGTGGTCGTCTGTGGGTGTCGTTTATGTCAACCTTTTTAATTGTACAGTTGAATTCTTTTACATTCTCACTGATTTTTGCTGCTTGTTCTATAGTTATGAGAGAAATGTATTAAAGTCTCCTACCACCATTATAGATTTGTCATTTTCCCTTTTAGTTCTGTCAGATTTTACTGGTTACCATTTGAGCCTCTGTTATGAAGTACATACAAATTTGGAACTGTTACATTTCTGGTGGATTGACCTTTTTAATATGCATTATGTCTCTTTAGCTGTAGTAATGTTTTGTCTTGAAGTCCTGTTAGCTATACCAGCTTTCTTTTAGATACTGTCTGAATTGAGTACCTTTTTTCATCCCATTATTTTAAAAATCATTTTGTATCCTTATAGTTAAATTGTGTCTTTAAAGATGATTTGGTTGATGTCGTCATTGTTGTTTCTAAATCGACTCTAACTTAGACTTTTAACTGGAGCATTTTCTTCATTTATATTTACTGTTATAACCAATATTTGGCTTTAAGCATTGTAACTTACTGCTTATTTTCTATTTGTCCCACCTCTTTTATGCTCCATTTCCTTTCTCACTCTTTTTTGTAGTATTTTTAATTATTCTATTTTTCTTTTCTTTTAGGTGTTAGTCACCCATTCAGTGCCTAGAAATTACAGCATGCATTTTTGACTGATTAAAATCTAATCAATGCCCTGGTTGGTGTGGCTCAGTGGATTGTGTACCAGCCTGCAAACTAAAGGGTCACCGGTTCAATTCCCAATAAGGGCACATGCCTGGGTTGCAGGCTAGGTCCCTAGTAGGGGGTGTGCACAAGATCTAAATGAATATTTTTATAATTTCCTAGACAATGTAAGGATTTTTAATAAATATTTTATTTATTTTTTTTGGAGAGCGGGGAAGGGAGGGAGAAGGAGAGGGAGAGAAACATCAGTGTGTGAGAGAAACATGGATTGGTTGCCTCTCACACGCACCCTGACTGAGGACCAGGCCCAGAGCCCAGACATGTGCCCTGACAGGACATCGAACCAGTGACCTTTGGCTTTGTGGGACAATGCTCAACCCATTGAGCCACACCGGTCAGGGCAATATAAGGCTTTTAGGACACTTTAACTCAGTTTAGCCCCCTCTTCCTGCCTTTTGTGCTATTGACATTGTATGTTTTAATTATGTACATAATACAATTATATTTGTGTCTATATTATCAATATTTAATATTTATGTAATTTTAATTGTAAGTAATGCTAAATAGATATTTATAATCCCAAAAGACAGTATTATTGTTTGCAACAGTGAAAATTCACTGATCTAATATACTTGTTTATTCTTTTTTAAAAATAAATGTTTTGTTTTAGATTTGCAGAAAAGTTGCAAAGACATACAGAGAGTTCCCACACCATGTACCCACTTTCCCTATTGGTAACCATTTACGTTACTATGGCACACCTGTAACAACTAAGGAACCAACCTGCTTTATAACTAAGCTAAACTCCATACTCTCTTTGGATCTCATTAGTTTTTCCCTAATGTTCTTTTTCTGTTCCAGGACATCACTTCATATTTACTCATTATGTCTCATCCTCCTCTGGTCTGCGAGATTTTCCTCATTTTTCACCAGCCGGAGAGCCTTGAGGAGTACTGGTATTTTGTAGAGCTCAGTGGACCCCCCCCCCCCACATAGGTTTCCCCTTCTGCTCTGCCTCACTCCAGCTCCCTTGCCCCTGCATTTTCTAGGAAAGTGTCAGCATGCAAGCTTTTGCCTCTGGATCTGGCTTCTAGGAAATCTGGGCTAAAGTGCGCACGCGCACGTGCTCTCTCTCTCTCTCTCTCTCTCTCTCTTTTAATCCTCATCTAGGGATATGTTTATCGATTTGAGAGAGAGAGAGAGAGAGACATTGATGTGAGAAACATCGATCAGCTGCCTTCCGCTCGTGTGCCGACCCATAATGCAACCCGGAATGCAACCTGCAAACTTTTGGCGCATGGGACAACACTCCAACCAACTGAACAACCTGGCCAGGCTGGGGTAGGGCTCTCTTATTCCAGGTTATAGATCCTGAGGCTCTGAGACTCCAACTGGAAACCAGAGCTGCTCATCAGAACCTTTCCTGATTGGCAGGCCTCAAACTCCAATTTTTGTCCCTGCACCCTGGTGAGAGTTTGTCAGAAGCTCTGCTCAGCTTCTTAGCTGACACTTCCTGATGAACATTCCACTAAAATGTCTGAACTGGCAAATATCTCAAGGAGAAAAGGGATGCCAACGGTAGGGCTCAGATTCCTGGGTTCTCCTTCTCCCTGAGATCTTGCTTCCAGAAATCCTTGGTTGCTATTTATTTATTTATTTATTTATTTTGAACCCCATAATCATCTACTTACTATAATACGCACAAGGTTGGCTGCTCTTTAATGCCATCACACAATTTAAAGACACCCCTTTGTCTTCCTTTTTGGTTACTTTCAGCTAGAAGCTGGGTCTACAGAAAACCTAGCTCCCCATTCCAGGAAGCAGAACTCACTACCCTGGGTTTCCATAGGAAACCACAGGGCATTGCTAGAGAAACTGCTATTTTCCTGTAGACTCTTGCAGGCCCCCAGCCCTACAGAGAACAAAATGGGCTCCATCCTCTCATCCGCTTCTCTTTTCATTTCTGTTTTTATTCCCCATCGTCTTCATTTTCTAACAGCCCTACACGTTTGGGTGTTTTTGTGGAAGGTAGTTGCAGCACAATTGTTCCTTATGTCGTGCTGCTGGAGAATTTTTATACGGATAGGAAAAACACAGGCCGACTTAGCCATTGGAACAGTTGCAAGGCAGATGGAGGTGGTGAGCATGCATCTCGAAGACGCTTTCCTCGCTGTCCTCCATCCCATCCATGGCTCTGGTGTCTGCCTCCTGCCCCGTTCGGTGAATGCTCACTCCATCTCTCCCTGTCACCAGGATTCAAAGTTATTATGTGCATCTGCTATTATATAGTGTTGCCCTCTGGTGGTGTAGAACGGTTAGCCCCCATGTTAAATGGGCCCAGAATGCAGCTGTTCTGAGCTCTTTATGAGCAAAGGAGGAGAAAGAACAATTTATTTAAAAACAGAAAAAAAGACTGCCAACTCATAGATCTTATAACAATGAGTCTTCTCCCCTGACCTCTTGCCCTAACTCAGCTAGGAAACTGGTGAACTGTACCCGTTACAACTTAACTAAGAGTCAAATAGGTAACTAAGAGGCAAGAGGTTGCTTCGGCTGCTCAGATGTAAAAAATGCTTTGGGGCTGGCTCTAGGTTGAGAAAGTAGGGGTGATTTCGAGAGCAGGATTTGCCTAGTTTCAAAATGGCTCTACCCTGGGCAGGCTAACTGTTGAAACAGGTATGCTTCACACCATGAAGTTTCTTTCTTCCTTGTGCAATGTCCCACCCTAGGTTTTCCTGGTTGGGTGACTCTCCTACTGGCTCTCCTGCACGTATGTGACATCACGGCACCCAGGATCCTTCGGTCTTGCAGCTCGTCCCTCTTCCGGGCTCTCAGAGAATTCTCTGGTTAGCCGGTAGGTAGCAAAATGAAATCAAAGGTTGAACATGGGGCGGTTTATGGGCCAGCCATCCCTTCCACCCACTTTGAGCATTCCACAGGCCAGAATCCAGTCATATGGCTGTGCCTGCCTGCAGGGGAAGCTGGGGAGAGTAGCCTCGTGGTTGCCTAGGAGGAAGGCCGACAGTGAATACTTTGTGAACAGCTGCAGGTCTCTGCCCGGGACTCATGTTCGTGTGTATGTTTCTACCTCCTGAAGAGGAAGTAAAGAAATGACTTCGCTTCTGCCCCCAAAGCCTCTGGGCTCTTTTATTCTTCAGTTTTCTCAAACCCTGAGTTGACAGCCGCATGGGATAGGACGTTTTCAGCCTCTGAAGACTGGAAGGAAAATACCTTTCAATTAAAACACGGAATATTTTCCTGGTCCTGGGGGGAGTGTGATTAACCAATATTATTGTTAAAAAGCATTATATTGAAGTTTGACATAATGTAAAAAAAATGCAAAAAATAAAATAAAAAGATCCCATAAGTGATCAGCTTCATGCATTTTCACAGGGTCAATATAGCTATGTGACTACTACCCAGATCAAGAAATAAAACATAACCCCATCTCAGAAGCCAACAAGCAAGGGTGGGTGGGGAGCTCTTGGTGATGAGGAAGGGTATGCCAGGGGCACTGATTCACTACACAGCATTTGGGCTATGATGGCTACTCCTTTACATGTTAAAGATCTAATAATAACCACCAATGTAATTATGCTTAACAGGAACACTTAGAATATGCAGAGTGCTTTTTCTCCTTTATTCCCCTGAAAGCAGTGGGTAAGAACAGCCTTCAAAATCCTGGAAACTTGGGCTCAAGTAATGGTTCCGATGCACTGGCTGCGTGACCTTGTATATCTGACTTAACCTCTCTGGATGCAGCTGAAAAATAGGGATGTGAGGCACTCTTCTTCTCTATGTCACCCTCTCTCCTTGGGGAGCCTGGAAAGCTCTGCAGACTCTCTTGCAGCTAGAATTCTGGGTGGGAAGAAACTCCCACTATTTGATGGTGTTTGTCGGATGTTTGGAAGGTGCAGCTGAGGGAGCCTCCTTCCTCGTGCTAAGGCACGCTCGGTTTTGGGTGAGTTACGAGGCAGCCAGGAAAGATGGTCACCAGCTTCACAGTGGGAGAGGTGGCTGTGACAGTAGCTCTGCTGGCAGCGATGGCAGTTTCCTGATGTCTCGGCTACCTGATGGGTCTTTATGTTTGTCAGCTCATTGTCACCCCTTGTGTGCTCCTCTAGCCTTTCCTGTAATCTTGTGAGCATCTGATTCCCTGCACAAAAATCCCCTCCTTTGCTTGAAATACCTTGAGTGACTTCTGCTTCTTGCACTGAACCTAACTGACGCAGGATGACGATAACGCTGATTTTTCAGGATCCAGGGATTAGGCCAGCTGTGGTTCCTGTCACAGCAGAAGCACTCGGTCAAGGGTAGTTGCTAATGACTGCTATACGACTAACTGCTAGCTGTTAAAATTTGCGGGAAACCAGTTCTGTCAATGACATCTTGCTGTCCACTGGTGTTAGCAGGATTTTTCCCCTCACTTTGCTTTTTTTCCAAGCAGTCAGCAGGCATCCATAACAAGAGGAAAATGATCCTTGGCGAATGTTGTGTTCCCCTTATGTTCTTGCCAACAATTCATGTTGCCTTAAGAGATTAGGCCTTTTTTATTGCTTGCCTCATTGCCCTGCTGTCTGCACCAAAGTTACGTCTTAGCTGGCTGGGCATGTCCCTCTGATGGAGTCCAGGCCTGCTGCACAGAGAGCAAGGAGGTTATTTGATCGCTTGTTTGTGGCTCCTACAAGTCCCACCGAGAGCATGCTTATCCATAGAGCTCCGCTAGGCTAATTGGCTTGGTGTAGCCAGAAAAGCAAAATTCCACCTAAAGCCATGAGCGTCACTTTGGGCAGGACGTGGCATTTGGGAGGGCAGCCTCTGTGGGCGCTCAGGGTCTGCTCTGAGTCTCACCCAACCCTTTGCAGACACTCAGAGTCCCCAGAGCTAGTGGGCAGCCACTTCTTGAGGGTGATGGAGGGGCATGAGGGGCATCCCCTGCCCCCAAAGAGAGCCTCCCTCAGCCCGGGCTGACGTCCCAGAGCACAAGAAACCCCTCTGGTTGGGTGTCCATCAGGATGGGCATGAAGTCTGGTACCTCGACTCCCAAGCGCTGTTCCACAGACGCTGCTGGAGGGAGGGCAGGGAAGTCACTCTGTCCTCCCCTGACTGGCATGGTTTTGGTTTGTTCAATTTTTATTTTTATTAAAAGGCTGGGTGGAACTTTTCCCACTGGGCATTCTCATCACAGCTCTTCCTGAAAGACAAAGTTATCCTGTGAAGCTGACTCATAAAATCATGAGACTCTGGAGAGAAGCTTGGACTCAGTCCTTCCACCTGCAAAAGCGTCATGAGAGTGGGTTCCCTGCCTGTAGGCCCCCACAGCACTACTGTTGCCCCCCGAGGGCCTCTCCCCCAGCACCATCACACTCATGGGCCTAGTCTTCTCAGATCTCAACCCGGCCCTTGCAATGCCCAGACTCCTCCGGTTCACTTTGGACTGTGAGGTGCTGTTGACAGACTACTGACCTCAGCTCTAAGAAGCAGTGTTTGTTAGGAGGAGGAGGAGGAGGAGCAGAAGAAAGAAGGGGAAGAGGAGCAGGAGAGGAAGAAGGAGGAGAAGAAGAGGAAGAAAAAGGAGGAGGAGGAGAAAATTTTATTCTTTGAAAAATGATAACCGCCCCTTCCCTTTCCCCCAAGTCCCAAACTCTCCGTGTTGAATGTTCTGTCCCCTTCACACACAGCAGAGGCCTCTGACTTCAGTGTGCCTGCGAATTACCTGAAAAAACCACAATGGGCCCCACTTCATCCCTATCAGGATGGTTATAACTGAAAACATGGGGAAGACAAGTGTGGGCAAGATGGAGGTGGAGCCCTTGTGCACGGGGACAGAAAGTGGTGTAGCCGGTGGAAAACACTTCGGTGCTCCTCCAAGTTAAAACGCAGAATTATCGCGTTAACTTGACCCAGCCATGCCATTCTCAGGTATAAACAGCAAAAATCTGAAAGCAGGGACTTGAGCAGATATTCACCGCCTCCCCCGCCCCCCCCAACTTCACAGCAGCGTATTCACAGCAGCCAAAGGTGTAGAAACAGCCCAGTGTCCATGGACAGAGGAATGTGCGGTCAGAATGTGGTCTCCACATGCGATGGATGACTGCCCACTCAGCCTGGAAGAGGCATGGAGTTCCAAACACATGCCACAACATGGATGAGCCCTGAAAACAGTTACGCTAAGTGAAATAAGCTAGACATGAAAGAGCATACATTGTAGGATTCCACTGACATGAACTAGCTAGAAGAGGCACATTCGAGAGACGGAAAGCAGATTACGGGTTCCCAGAGGCTAAAGGAAATGGGGGTTGTTGCTTAACTGTTTGGGACCATGGAAAGTTTTCAAAATAGACCATGATGAGGCTTACACAATAGCATTGATGCGGTTAATGCCTGCCACTGAATTATATGTTTTAAAATGGTTAAAATGGCACATTTTATGTTATATGTTTTGCCACAATTTTAAAAAATTGTCTGAAGAGCTTGCAGAAATGCAGGTTCCTGGGATGTGCTCCCAGACTTGAGTCAGTAAGTCCACAGTGGGCCCAAGAAGTGCCTTTTTGACCAGATTCCCAAGTGTCTCTTACCTGGGTAATCCAGGAGCCTCCTCTAGAATTGCAGGCATGCATAAGCTATCCTAACTGCCCTCCTGTGAAAACAAGAAACAAAAACAAAAGAGGTGTGCTTGCTGCTTTTCAGAGCTTGTCCTGACAGGACACTCCCACCTCACGGTTGGGGACAAGGTGAGGCAGCCAATCCATGGCTCCATGCGCTGGGTGGACTGGTCTACCTGGGCTACATCTGGGGAGCAGAGGACCAGCAGGGTCACTACAACCAGCTCTGCGGCCCTGAGATCCAGGGCTTGGCGGGCCATCGATCCGCCTCCATGGCAGCACAGTCGCGCATCCTTCTCCAGCCTGCACGTCCCCAGACTCGCTCTTCTGCTGGGTGTAGCAAAGGCCAAAAGCAGGAGGTGACTTTGGGTCCTGACCACTTCTCAGAGTTGGTCATTCTGTCTCCTTTCTCCCTCATATTCCTAGTGCCAGGTCAGGTCTGTGCTTCTTACATCAGTGGTGCCTGATCTCACTTCTGGTTTCCTTCCAATGATTGGCACGATTTGTTGTGTTTTTTTTTTTTTTTTTTTTTTTTTTTTTTTTTTTTTTTAATGCATCTTACCTTGCAGGTAAGTAAGCAAATTGCTAAAATGACCCTGAGCAATTACAAAACATCTGTGGACTGATATCTGAGAATTCACACTTGTGTCCTTTTGTTTCCCAGCAACTCGGGTGTTCTTTGAGTGTGGTTTACATCTCCACCCTTACACCTTATGACTCTTTTTCAGACCCTGTTCAAATAGGCCCCATGCAGAGTAAAGCACAGGAAAAAGCCCAGCCTGGAAACTCACATGCAAGGACTGCTCATCTTCAGAAAAGAAGGAGGAGGAAGGAAGGAGCCCACGCTTTCCTCTCACTGACTTTTACTGAATCTCGACCAGGGGCTGCATCTGAGCTGACCCCTTGGGAAGGGGCAGCAGACAAGACACAGCTCGTGCCCACAGGGAGCTCAGTCCAAGGTGGTGGTACGTGGAGGGTGGGTGCGAGGTGAGAGTGGAGAACAAATGAAAACTGGCAGCTGTAAAATAGTTGGCCAGCGGGCAGGGCAGGGGTGCGGAGGGAGGGCTAGTGGCTTGGACTGAGGGTTCAGAGATGCGAGGACTGAGGGAGGAGTTCAGAAATGAGGGGACACTTTGAAGAGACTCTTGAAAGATGAGTAGGTTTTTGTAGGCAGAGAAGATGGGTTAGCCTCCTTCCCTGCTTTTCAAGCAGAGTTATGATGATGGTGTATGCTGGGGAGAGGGCAGGGGAGGGGGAGGGGAGGCTGGGGAGTGGCCGGTGCCTGGCCCTGGGAAGCCCCTTGGGTGGGTGGGACACATGTAGGCATCTGGACTGGATTGGACCTCGAGGCAGTAGGGGATACCACAAGATTCCCAGCAGAGGAGCCATGTGCTCAGATTTGATGGGAGTTTTGAATGGCTAAACATTTTTTTAAAAAGTGAACCTCCATGAACCTGCAATTCAATTAAATGATTATTACTATTTTTTCAAGCTTGTTTGATGTATTTCTTAGACTTATCTAAAATATTTTAAGGCAAACTTAGATATCCTAACCATTCTCCTCTAAAAACTACAATACATCCTTTACCAACAAGAATTCTTTTTTTACAAAACTATCCTACCATTATTTATCACACCCCACATAATTAACAATAACTTGTTAACTTCTAACACCAAGTTCATACTCAAATTTCCCTGGTCATCCCCCAAATGCATCTGCTTCGAGGTTGCTTTGTATGGGCCAGGATTCCAGCCAAGTCTGCATACTGCGTTTGTGACTTTTGTTTTAGGAAGAGTGCCCAGAAAAGGTGAAGTCTGGAGGATTCGCGTCTCCTGCCTGGGGGAGAGGCCAAGCTGCACAGTTTTAGCTGGAACCTCAAGTCTGGAGTTCAGGAAAGTGGACTGAATTTGAATCATCTCCGTTTTCCTGTGTGAGAAAAGGATGGGGTCCAACCCTGGGGTGACACCCCCAAGAGGGGCAGCAGGGGGTCTTCAGCAACCTTCTAAGAGAGCTGGGGTGCTTGCCTGGGGCAGATGTGGCAGAGGGTAGATCAAACACTGAAAAACAGCCTTGAAGTTTTGTTCGGGGTCCTGCAGTGGCTCTGAGGGCAGCATCAGCGGGGCGGTACAGGTCCTTCTGCAGCACCGGAGCAGTGGGCAGGGAGAAGGGTGAGGAAGCGGGAGGTGGACAGCTCTGTCAGGACCCTCTGCTCCGCTGAGAAAGTGCGAGTGGCGGGGAGTCTGCATGAGGAGGGCTGTCTTCAGGGGTGGGAGGCCCTTGAGCCTCCAGAGGCTGAGGGGCCATAGCCTGTCACTAGAGAAGGGGGAGGAAGGCTGGGGATGGTGAGGGTACACCCAGACCACTTTTTGGAAGACTGTCTAGCCGTACGTAAAAAGCTTTCAAGTGGCCTTAACGGTGAGCTTGCCAGGAGAAACTGAAGCTAAGGAGAGAATCAGAGGTTTGTTGTTGCCTTATCAATAACAGTATAAGCTGGAAGAAGCTTGCAGGTGTGACAATAAGGTCACGATTATACATGGATTCTCAGCCTCAGCACTGTTGACTTTTGGGGTAGGACATTCTTTGCTGTGGAGGCTCTCACAGGGGTTGTAGGAGGTTTAGCAGCATCCCTGTCCTCTACCGACCAGAGGCCAATAGTCACCACCTCCTGCAAATTGTGACAACCCAACATGTTTCCAGACATTGCCAGATGCCCCAGGGGAGGGACAGAACTGATTCTGGTTGAGAAGCACCAGGTAGAAACATCTTATGTCTGCATGGTGTCAGATTACAGAGTCACAGGATAGTTTCCCGGAGTCATTAAGGATGTGTGCACAAATCCTTACAACATAATGTTAAGGAAAAAAGTCACACATAGAATGATAATATATCAAAACCACGCATATCACACATGGGAAGAGGTGGAAAGGAAATAGACTAAAACATAAAAGGAATTAACACAGGATGGTCAAATGAGTGACATGTTTCCAATTTTCTACTTTTCCTTTTAAAAGAACACATTTTTCTACACTGAGCACGAATGTTTTATATTTATTTGGTTTTACATGCAGCTTTGCTGTGGATCCAAAAATTTACTTTAAGAAAATGTATTATTGAATATAACATATATGCAGAAAAGTGTGCAAATTTTAATTGTACAGATCAGTGGGTTTCCACTAAGCGGACGCACATGTGTAACCAGCACCCAGGTCAAGAAGCAGGGCATTGCCAGGCCTCCCGGAAGTTCCCCTTGTGTCCCCTTGCAGTTACCACCCCCAAGGATGACCCACTTCCTGGTTTAAACACCATGGGTTTCATTGGCCTACTTTACAACTTCATATAAACAGAATCACTCCATGTGGACTCTTATGCCTTTCCCCCCCAGCGTTGTTGGTGAGATTCATCCATGTTATGCTGTGGCATTGTAGTATGCTATAATGAGCATATATTATTTTTAAAATCATAAAGCTATTTTTAAAAGATGACAGATGGCAACTATTAAAACCTGGATGCTTTCTGTTTCCCGATGAGAGCCCTGCAGTCCTGCTGGGGAGCTGGTCCCGGCCTCCAGCCTGCTGCGTGGCCTCTCTCAGTTGCCTCTCCGGGGCTAGGAAGGGTTTGGGCTGACTCCACCATCCCCTGGCTCACCCATGGTCACTCGTGATGCGTGTTTCTGTTTGAGCCCCTGGATGAGGACACTGACAGGCAGGAAGTGGGGGGCAACACGTCCCTGTTGCACAAGGCTGAACGGGGAGAGGGGCTGTGAGCGTCCAGGATGGGGTCAGGCCCTCCTGAAGCAAGGGTCTTCGCCTCTTGATTGTCCCGAAGGGTGGGGGTGGGGGGGCGCGGTGTTCCCGTGTTGACTCGCTGACATGCTCCTGGCAGACGGAGAAACAGAAGTTTCCCGGCAGAGGCTGCCTCCTGTGGAGCCCCGGTTGCCATAGTCCCCAGTACAACGCACCACGCAGACTCACGCTTATTCCTCTTAACAACTGTGTAAAGGAGGGGCTTTCGCTGCTCCCCATTTTAGGCACTTGGAGAGGGAGACTGAGGGAAATGAACTCACAGGAGGGCACAAGCTGGGCTTTGAGCCTTAATGCCTGTGTCCCCAGTATCGCCTCTCAAGACCACCTCCCTGCCCCCTATCGCTGGCTGAGGTGAAGGGCCAGGGTCGCACCTTAGCCTCCAGCGACGCGCTCAGTCTGCTGACCTAGCTCCAGCCGGCTTTGCGGTTCAAGCCAGCTTGTTTGACCAGAAAACAGGCAGTTCAGTATCTTTCTCCTTTTTGATCTAAGCCCCACCTCCTCTAACCAGCAGGAATCTCTGGAAAAATGATCTGGAAAAACGGAGGCATTTTTATGACCCTCTCCTCACCTGAACCTGCTGGGCCAGGACGGAGCGCAGACCGCAGAGCTCTGACCATTCATCCTACACTTTGGGCCTGGGCGCCCCTGGCTTTGATGTTTTCTTGGTAAATGTCCCCGAGTCACCGATGGGCTCTGATCTCTCCAGCACCTAATAATTCAAACGGCCTGGGGTAGTGGGCAGCTAATCAGCTGGGCGGCCCTGGCAGCTGCACAGTGAGATGGAGAGGAAAGGGGTCCATGTCGTTCTCAGGGTCTCATTCCACAACCTGATGGCCAGGGCAGATGGCACCATCCGCTGGCCCAGTGGGAAGGTTAATTCCTGCCAGGAGCTGGGTGGGGCTTTTCCTGGCCAGGGCTGCCGGTGGTGCATTTTGAATCACGGCTGTCCAGGCCAGGCCATCGGGTGGGAATTAAAATTTAATTTAGAAAGTCCTGTCTCTGCGGCCCTGGTGGCCGTCGTCTGGGTGATTGACTGGCTGGTTTCTTTCACCTTCACACGCCCTGGGCTTTTACTGGAGGAGGAAATGAAGGCTGAACCGGGGCAGGAAATTCCATGTACACAGGTGTTTCTGGTTAGCCCCCTGCACCTCACCCAGGGGCACGACTGGGGGCCAGGGTGTCTGTGTGATCTTGGGGCCTCTCTGGCCCAGCAGCTGCCTTGGCTTTGCGTCTAGAAGACACCAGGCAGGACAATCAGGCCAGCGCAGGCAGAGGTCACAGCAAGTGATCCCCCGTCTGGCCCCAGGAGCCCAGTAACTGCTGCCACTGACACAAGATCACGCAGGCGACTTGGCAGGAGTCCCCGGCCTCTGTGCCTGCAGTGGGCAGCTGGTGGCACCAGGGCCTGACCTGGGAGATTAGCGGCGCCCTGAGGTGGTGTTTACACATTGTAGCCGGCACTTCTTGTGGCTGACCTGCCCCCATTTTCACATCTTCTAAAGGGCTTAGGTACCCGAAAAGCAGGCCCTCCCTGGCTTAAAGGGTCTCTGAAGGGGCAGCCTTGAGCTTTGATCAAGATAGCCATCTGCAAGGCTTGTTTTAGAGGCTAAAGAAGCAGCTTTCCCCACCCCGCAACACCCCCATGCTGCTGCCTGGCATTTCTACCATTTGTCTGCCATTCACTGCCCTGGTAAAGGTGCCCCAGACTCCTGTTGGGTCCCTAGTGTGCCTGGAGGGAGAGGCCATGCTGAGAAATGGACCTATGGGGACGGGGGTGGGGAGCTCTGGGCAAATGTCCACCCCACCCCACCCACTTCAACTTTCTCATCTGTGAAATGGGAATCATTGGAATGAACACACTGGGTTTGCACATGGATGAATGGAATACCATCCCTAGAACTTTGGGCCCACTATGGGTGACCGGGCATCCTACCCCTGGGGACATCCTGCCCTGGGGACATCCTGCTCCTAGGGACATCCTGCTCCTAGGGCCATCCCTGTAGGAGTCCTCAAAAGAAAAATTATTTTCTGAATAGTTTAGGGTATAACTTTAAAAACAGCATAAAACAATTGTGACCAAATGAAAATGCCCATGAACTGATGATAGACTGAGGTGTGTCAGTGAGGTGACAGTGAATAACAAACATGATTAATGTGACGAGTCGAAAGCCATGTAAACTGCCCTGGAGAAATCAAGTCTGGGCCCCCTGGTCACAACTGTGGGAAAATGTGTCCCCAACGAAGACTGGAGGGAGAGGTGAGTAACTGCTTGTTCAAGTGTATTTAAACCATTTGATATTTAAATGCATAATTTAAAGGAAAATTCTTTAAGAAGAGAAATAGATATGAATGTTCTAAGTTGTCAAGTTCCTGCAAGGATGAGAGAGGGTCTGTGACATTGGTCTAGGTCAACAAGACGTGCATGTCCCCAAGGCTGGAGGAGGCCCTGTGGCTGAGACCCTGCCCCTGGGGACATAGAAACAGGGCCGCTAGGCTGGAGGAGGCCCTGTGGCTGAGACCCTGCCCCTGGGGACATAGAAACAGGGCCGCTAGAATGAGTGCGGCCACCCTAGTGAGGTCCTGGGGGGGGGGGAGGATGTGGTGGGAATCCTGGGGCACAAGCTGCAGTCAGAGTGCCACCACCAGCAGTCCGGCTGCCCGCTGCTGCGACAGCCAAAACTCGGGAGGCCGGCGTTAATATAAAGGGAGGGGTTCACTCAGGTGCTGGCACCCTAGGTGATGGGGACTCATGTCACAGAGCCCGTCTCCCTGGAAGATGGGCCCTCGAGTCACAGAGCCCGTCTCCCATCTCAGTGGAGGCCAAGGTTTCTATAAGAAGGGAGAGGGGAACAGAACCAAGCAACCAAGGGAGGGGCTTGCAAAGTGCTCCATGTGCAGACAAGCACAGTGTGGTCCAATAAGACAAGTGACGGTCGGTGAGTGTCATCCCGGGTTAGTCATCCTGGCTCCACGTCATCCTGGCCTTACGTTTGGAGACCCCCGTATCTCCTGGGGCCAGGATGCCTGCATGTTGGAGTCTATCTTTTGAAGTCAGTTCCTAGGATTCTCACACAAACATGCTGTGCATCTACAAGCCACGTATCAGTCAGAGTGAGCACTCACAGTAACAATGTCAGGAGAACGGTGGGTAGGCTAGACTTCCCCACTGTTAGAATTTCCCACTGTTACAGTAGCTGGTGACCCCACATGCTCCCTCTGACCCTGTAGCCTGGGGAGGGACCAGGCACCCGGGGAGGGTGCAAGTGTCCTCAGGGCTGCCCAAGTGACCAGTACATGGCTGCGCCTCTCTGTAGGGTGAGAGAAATGCGTTTTCATTGCTGTCAGGAGTTCCAAGGCTGGGTGCCTGAGCAGCACAGCAGACAGGACTTCTTGTTCTGAGCGAAGCACTGGGGAATGGCAGCTGTGTGTGGCTGTGTAGGTTGGGAAGTAGAGGGGTTCTAAATTGAGACCCTGGAGAACAGGCTGCCTTGTCCTTGGACCCTTGCATTGGGCAACAAGGCATAGAGGGTGGACATCTCTCCATCAATAGACCCCATCGTCCAACGCACAGCTTCGTCCTCCTCCAACCAGAAACCCCATCTGACCAGCCCTGTCCCCGCAGCACTGAGCTCAGAGCTCCTGTGGAACCTGGGTGTGGTCCCAAGTCCCCGGAGGACAGGAGCCAGGCCTCGCTCTTTCTCTGATGCACCTCCCCCTCCCCTCAGGCTTTCGATTCCTTTTCTAAAACAACTTGCAGATATTTCTGCTGCCTTCCTCCCCATGCCCCCCAGACAGGAATCATGAGACTGTAACTCACGTCCCTCCCTTCTCCTCCCCTGCTCCTCTTGTGGTTATCAGTGCGGTTACTGTTGAGCAACAAGGCGTGTGAAGGTGAAAGAAACCAGTCAGTCAATCACCCAGGTCCTCCAGGTCCCAGGAGCACATCAGACAGGGGGCTTGTCAACCTGGACGGAAGGGCGAAGCAAGGTAACTTCTAAACATCGAGCCCTTGCTGTAGGTCAGCTAAGCACTGCACACCCCTGCTCCCATCTCAACCCCCAAACTCCCTATGGGACAGGCAATATCCCTCCTTTCCAGGTGGAAGAACCTGAGGCTGGGAGAGGCTGGTCTCTTGCCCAAGGTCACCGAGCCAGTAAGTGGTAGAGCCAGGATCCGAACTTCAGCTGTCTGATTCCAAATCTAGGCTTGTCTTTGCTCTAAATCCCTCCACTCAATCTTCTCTTTTGTCTGAAGAATTTGAGGAAGTGTTGGTTCTGTTTCTCATCAGCCAGGCCTCATGCTCCCCATGCAGCAGGGTCTCTGGGCATTTGACCATCATCCCTAGAGGCAAAGCTTGGGTGTGCAGAGCCTCGTCTCAGGGTCTGGGGTGTCCAGAACCAGCTGGAATCAGAGGCATTCTGGCCCATTTCCCCACCACACGGAAACGTCATTTGTAGTCAGCCGGCTGTAGCTGGAGAGCCGCCTTTCAGGTTCAGTGAGTCGAAGGACCACATGGAAACACTTTGGCCAGAGCCGGCACTGGAGAAGCCCTGGCTCATAGCCACGAATGGCGGCAGGTTCAATAATGCTGAGCTTCAGGCATGGGTATTGCCAAGAAGCCAGAGGGATTTGGAGGCTGCCCAGCACCCCAGTCCATGCAAAGGCCCTGCATGGTGCCGGGTGTGAGAGTGCTCGGGGATGTGGGTTTGGGTTCCCTGTAAGAGAAGGACCTTGGTCCCGTGGGCCGAGTGTCTGGGCGATGAAATGCTCTGTGCTGTTGCTACCTTGTGGGGGGAGGGGGAGGGGGAGGGGAGGGTTTAAACAAGGGGACCATGAGCCTCTGCAGTAGTATGCCAGTCCATGCATGTTCCTGTGTCCAAACAGGAACCATAGCTTTCTCTGCATTTTCAGAGGTGTCTAAGACCCACAAAAGGCAAAAGACCCCAATATCCAAGAGCCCACAGCAGGGGCCAGAGGATTAAGCCATTCAGTGTATGCAAACATACAGGGATCACTCCTGGGACTGCTGGCTGGGCAAGATGTGCCAGGCTGGTGCAAGTGTGCAAAGTGAGAAATGCATCCTGAGGTCTAGTTGACTCTTGAAGCAGAACGGAGTTCCTCCTCATTCCACTCCTGCCCTGACCACACAGGCTGCAGAGAGCAGCCCCCCTCCCCTCCCCAGGCTTTTGGGGAAGATGGCTCCCCCCAGCATCATCTGTGAACCTCATCTCCACGCTCAGAGCTTCCTTCCCAGGTGGGGGATGCCCCCTCTCTGAGCTCCAATTTCCCCATCAGACTAGGGCCGTATATCTTTTCCTCTTTTCTCCTGGCTGCTTTATAGCTTCCTGGAAACACCTTCCCTTAGCACTTCGCAATGTATCACTTGAAAGCAAGGTAAAATTAACCAATGTGATTCTTTTTTAATTTGAAAGGGCTTATTTTTTCTCCGAATGGCTTTCCTGATCATATAGCAGGGCATGCTCCCTAATATTAAACTTTTTCTTTAAAAAGAGCAAAAAAAAAAAAAAAAGACTCACATCTGTTTGATATTTAATTCAAATTGAATGGCAGGACAGGAACAAAATTACACTGCAAAAGGCCATAAAGCGTGGTGGTTAAAAGAGCCAAGTACACCAAACCTATATGCTAGAAAATTTGAAATGACACAGGATTGAGGAGACGTGGCCTGGGCAATGGGGTGTCTCCTACCCATAAGCCAGAAGGCCTGTGGCCAAAGCTGAGAGACTCTGTGAGGTGGGAGAGGGGTCACTTTGTACGGGAGGATTTTCTAGGGACTGGTTTCTTGCCACATGTGAGTTTGGGGTCTGGGATTCAAGCCTCAAGTGGGGTCCTGCTCCTGTCTGGAATCCAATGCCAGTTGCTCTGGGCTTGGGGGAAGGTGGCCATTTGGAGCTCCCCGAGGGGCTTCTGGGGAGTGCTCACACACAGCCTGGGTGGCCAACCAGGTACTGCCCCACTGTCATTGTCAAGGAGAGCTTGTGGTTTGGCTGTGGCTCAGAAATTGAGTGAAAGCCTGTCTGCTCCCAGTTTACCAGAGACGCCAACCTGTGGTGTCCAAGAGGGCAGAGGGAGGGGCGGGGCCCAGAGAGCTGTGAGTTCCCCCCAGAGCAGGAAGGCGGCCTCTAAATGCCAGGGAGCCTGTTGCTGCCCCTGAGGTCCGAGAGAGAGGCCCTAGGAAAGAAGGGGAGTGTGGTCTCTTATTTAATCATCCTGCTGCATCTTCTGAGCCAGAAGACTCACCCCAGAACCCCAGCTGTGAACTGTTACCCGGCAACATCTGTAGGCGGGCACTGAGGGTGGGGCTCACGACCCAAGTTTAGCCAGAGCCAGCAGGCTGCCCCTCACTGGGTGTGCACAGGTGGAGGGGGTGAGGAGAGGAGCAAGGGTCTAGCATAAATCAGATGCTGGGTGCCCCACTTACCAGCTGGGTGAATCTGGGCATGCTTCCCCTCTCAGCCTCGGTTCTCTCATCTGCAGTATGGGATGCTTTAACATCCTCCTAAGGTTATGTTGAATATCTCATGCTATACATATAAACATACCCACTTTTAAATAGCAAAATGTTGTACCAGTTTCTTAGAATGGCTACTCTGACCTCTCCAGGGCTTCTGTGCAGGTGCCTCTTCAGTTTCTACACAGGTTATTTCGCATGAGGGGCTGCAACTTTGCCCGTGAAGTGGTGTGCAGGGGCGATCTCACACCGCCTGGTAAGGACTGGTTGTCGAACACCCCATCATTAAACATCAAATTGTACAAACTTACACTTAAATAAACTCTATCTAGTACAAAGTTCATCAGTAAACAGAGCTTACCACTTCCTAATTGTCTTATATTTTGTTTCACCGTGTCTGTGCCGCTGAGGTCGTTTCCACGTTTGCCTGCGTGTCTGTCTGGTGGAAATGCCACGTAACGGTGTGCTCACTGTGCCTCTCTCTTCAACTCCACACTGAGTGACGTCACCTGGGAGCCTTGAAATTGACCCTGGTGGCAGAACTGGCACCACGGAAACTGGGAATTGGTCAACACTGCAGTCAGAGCTGGCCCAGCCATCCCAGGGTCTTGTTTCCTGCGTTGCTTTGTCCAGACACGCGGGCCTCCTCCAGGTGCCCCCCTCCCTTCCTCTAATGAGATCTCTCCTTGGCTTCTACTTCTCCCCTGCGCTGAGCCAAAGCATTCCCCCTGGTTCATAAAGCGTGCTGAGAATCTCAAATGGAGCTATTTTCTTTCTGCAACCGAGGAGCAAATCTCTCGGCTTATAATTACCCTGTGGTTTCCTAGCCTACACTTTACCTGGGGTGCTTGAGGGAGCCTGGAGGCCGGCTTGTGCGTGTGTGTGCACGTGTGAATGTTGGGGGGCAGGCAGGGGCAGGGGGAGTCAGACCACGTGAGGCTTTCCTGATGTTTCCACTTGAAACCTGCACGGCAACCGCAGGCTCAGGGGAAGAGGAACGTAAAACTGAAAGATGGAGCCCCCGTCTTGTTCGCTTCCCCCACTTGGCCTCCAACGAGTGTCCACAGGGGACCACATAGTCCTCCGTAATGAGGCCCCAAGCTAGTTCTGGATGCCTCTGACGCCAAACATCCAGCCTGCCTGCCTCCAGGGCTTCCAGGGCAGAGCTCCAAGTTCGGCAGCTCTGCACCTCGTGCATGTGTTTCTGCGTGGTGAGGGGCTGGGCGGTTGTGCTGCATCCCGGAGACAGGGCCCTCTGGGAGCGGGACAGCGGGTTGTGGGTGGCAGAGGAGTTGGGGCTGTGGGCCTTGCCTGGCCCTGTGGGGTCTGCCCTTGGCTCCTGGGCTCAGGGGCCTGTGCACACAGTGAGTCCATTCTCTGAGCGCACCGCCCACACCGGCCTCCTCCCACCTTGAGCAGTGAGTTTTTAAAGCACATTTTAACTTTTTGATCAGGAGCTTTGTTGTTGGAGCTTCTTCCCAAAGCCTCATTCCTGAAGGTCGGCTATCACCCTGCCCAAACTCTTTCTTCTCAGCTCAGTCTCTTGTGAATCAGACAACAGACCCTTATACACCCTCTGCTGGGTGCCAGGTGGCTGCTCCATCCAAGAGGGACAAGTCCAGACAGGTCCACCACAGGCTCTTCCCCTCGGGGTTCTGCTGGGGGGAGGTTCCAGCACTGCACAGAGCACACACTAGGTACACCCACTTCCAGCTGAGGGGACACTTCCTGACCCATGGACCACTGCCTGGAAATCCCCTCTGAGTGCCCCAACACTGGCCTGGAGCCAGAGGCTCCTTAGTAGAGACAGTCAGGGCAGCATCCTGGAGGGAGGAATGTTTCAGATTGGGTGGTGGTTAGCGAGATTGGCGGGCATTGTCGTAGTGTTTTCCCAGGGGCAGGCACAAAGTCCCCTCCCTCCAGGTGTGTTTCAGTCGTCATGGAGGTGAGGCAGGTACCAGTCATGTCCCCACTTACTGCAGGAGGAGAAGGGGCTCAGGGGAGGAAGGCCTTTTCAGAGTCAGTAAGCAGAGGGCCGGGGATGTAGACCCTGCTCCGATACCCCGCCCCTAAGATGGGAGGGGCGGGGTTTCAGAGCAGGTGTCCCGGTGGGTGGGATTAAGTGGGCCAGGCCAGACCGAGCCCAGCTCTTCTTTGTGCCTCACTGAATAGCACTTGTCCTTTGTGCCCTTCTCCTTCCTTTTTTGCAGACGCCGGAGGTCACAGAGGAGCAGACGCCCCTGTTTGAGGGAGATCTGCGTTGGCCAATTGCCTCCCAGAGGCCCTGGGCTGTGGGGTCCTCTCAGCTGTGGGCCCCAGGCTGGGACTGAGAGGCTCGGAAGTGAGCATACTTCCTAGGCTGGCTTTGACCGTTTACTGCCCCTGCTCTGGCCTGCAGGCCACATTGCCTAGGCTGCTGGTTAGCTGCCTTCTGGGTGGCTTCAGCCAGTGGGGGTGCCATGGGAAAGGGAGAAGCCAGGGTATGTGGCCCTTTCTCTCAGCGCCTCTAAGCTGTATCTCCTCTTCACTCCAGAGACTCATCTCCCTCAGGCGCCCCTGCAACCCCCAGGGTGGAGATGGGCAATGGTAGCAACTTCCTGCTCTGCTGATCTCTGAATCTGAATTGCATTGCCTGTGTGGCTTCTCAGCAACACCACCTGGGTACTCAATTCCCTGAATTAAATTTTTGAAATACTTAGAGTGGCTTTTGTTTTCCCAACTGGATCCTGACTGATACACTCCCCACCACATCCTCCCAAGCAAGGTGATGTGATAGGTAGGGTCCATTTTCTTAGCCCAGCAAACTGCAGGTGAATGGAAGAATGCAGAGAGGCAATTATGGAAGGCCCAGAGCAGGCTGCCTGACTGAGCTCTCCCTCCGAAGGTGCCAGTCTCTGCTATCTTCAGAAGATTCCCCACCCCACCCCTGCCTCTGCATCTTTAAAGGAAAATAGGCAGATATTTCAGCTCGGACTCCTTCCAGCAGGGAGAACGGTAGACCTGGTGACTTTGCTGGGTATCTGCTCTACCGTATCCTCTCTATGTAAGCTCTGTGTTAGGGAACAGAGAAATAACAGAGGAGGAAAGAAAGCCCTTCCGGAAACACAAACCCCACGGTCTCTTCCTCCATCCCGGGCTGGGACTAGATTTTGATCCCAATTTACCCTTTCTCAGACTCCTCCCTGGTCTTTCCAGGTGCCCGGAGCTGGGCACTATGGCTGCAAGGGCCCTGCCCCCAAAGAAGTGGGTGTTGTGGGGAAGAGGAGGCCACGCTCCCCTGGGAGGGAATGGCAGAGGCGAGTGACTGCTCAGGAGTGCAGGCGTCGCGCAGGAGCACACATCTCTGTGGTGCGAGCCCCCATGCCACACGGCACCAGCAGGCCCTCTCAACCCCATGCCTGAAGAAGAAAATAATTAAACTCTCCTGTCTGGGATCACCTGGCTTCCCACATCCCCTCACTTAGGATGTTTTGTTCCCACTGGAGCATGTGATTGGAAAACAAAGGTAAATGAGAGCAATTTATTCCCAGATCATTTTTTTTTTCTCCAGCAGGATTAAAGCTTGCCTCAGCCATAAAGAGTTTACAGACTCTGAAGAAAGATAATAACTTCCCTTCTCACAGCCCGGTCATGGGGAGGTAATGTATGTTTCCAATCAACTGAGAATGTAACTCGAATGGTAAGTTTTATTTCACTGTAATCCACCCACAAGTTCACGTTCAAGGTAAGAGGGATCACAGCCCTGCAATGCAAACAGAACAGAGTTCATTAACTGCAGGATCTCCTCTCAAAGGCAGAGGAGCTGGGTTTGTTTACTCTTCGCCCCACATCCTGGCATGGGCGATGGGCGCCTGGTGTGGTGGGGAGCGTGGGGTGGGGGCAGGGGGGGAGCGGGAATGCAGGGAGAGCTGCCCGCAGAGCAGCTGGAGGGTCCGGATGGTCCTGTGTGATTCTCTGGGAGCTGGCTAACCGAGGGCAACATCAGCACCACCAGACGCCACAGAACAGGAGTGGAGGAAGAAGAGGACACAGAGAGGAGTTGGAGAGTGCAGCATATGCAGTCCACCAGTGGAGGGCAGGTCTCCCAGCCTGCAGCCTGGAGTGGGGGCAGGGGAGGCCCTGCAGGTGCAGATGAGCCGATGAGCCAACCAACCACGATGCCTGGGGCTTACTCACTTCTGCTCATTCCTTTGCGGACTGAAGAACTGGCCGCCCAGCATGCTGTTGTGGAAAGACGGAGTTCTCAGTTCCTGTCTCAGCTCCACGACTTAGTCACAGGGAGACCTTGAACCAACCTCTGGATTATATCTGGCTTTGTACACGTGTGAAGGGACCATGCATTTGAGGGGAAGGGGAAATGTCTGTCCCCTGTGAACTCTGTCACACCACTCTTCCTGCAAGGAAACTCACTCCTCAGGGCCAGCGTGACCCTCTCCAGTCTCTCCTTTCAAAATGCAGATGCCTCCAGTGAGGCACATCTGAGCTCCCAGCAGCCGAAAGGAGCCTCTTGGACTGCTTGACCAGTGTGGGTGGGGCACTGGTATAGGGAGGGTGTTCCTCGGTGAGTTTGAGGAAGGAGGTCAGCAGGGGCTGGCCTGCACTGCACTTGGGTGGAGGTGAGGGCTGGGGAGAGGGTCCAGCCACGTCCTGTGGAGACCTGGTAGGCTGCAGGCCAAGGTTCAATCCAGTCATCCCAACTGCTTCTGCTTGCAGCTCCCACACCAGGGTCCCCTTAAGGTGTCTGTCCCCCCTCTGGGCCTCTGTCCGGGGCAGGACATGCTGGCTGGGAGCTGTCTCTAGGTGCCATGGGGCACTGCCAAATCTGTCAACCTTCCTCAGCAGTCACCACCCAGAATTACAAACACCCAGAGATCTGGCTGAGTTTGAGCTGCAGGGACTCAATAATGAGGCAGAAGCACCAGCCCTGTTTGGACCCAGCCCTAGGGCCCAAGATGCCCCCGCGGAGGCCCAGCGCAGGTGAGAGCTGTGTGCCACTGCCTGCTGTTGGTCCATGGCTTCGCAGCCTCGCTGACCCAGCTGCCTGCTGCTTGTCCTGCACTGCCCTCCTCTGCCTGGGAAAGCTGGCTGGTGCCCAGCCACAGCCAAGGTGACTGCTTCCCCAACCACCCGCACCTGTCCATCCGTCTGTCCTCTGCCCAGCTCCGTGATGACCACTGGGAACATAGCAGTGGACAATCCACGGTTCTGTCTGCATGGAACTTGAGGTCTCGTGGGAACAGAACAGGAAACCGTGGTCACAGCGAGCCGAAGTCCTGCGTGGGATGCCTGTGCTCAGCCATGGCCTTCCTGTCTCTAGGCCGTGGCCAAGATGGCGCTGACTGAGGCATCTGCCATCACGTCCTCACGGAGCTTCTTCCTGCCTCTGGTGTCACCCTGGACATGGGGCTAGAGAAATGCATCATCTCATAGACACTTCTCTGGTCCTCTGCTCACTGAGAAAACTATCCTACCTGGCACCTACCAGTCCCTTATTTGAAAAGACCACCCCACCTGATGGATGTATGACCTACCCTGAGTGCAATAACTGCTGGCCGAATTCTAACACAACCCCCCACCCACCCTCTCACAGAATTAATCCTGAAACAGCTCCTTTCTCTGGGAAGCTACCTTTTCCTGAAGACCTGCGCCCTCTGGTCAGCCAAGGCTTTGATCCAGAAATGACCGAGAGTAGTGGAATGTGAGGATGAGGAGGATGACAGTGACAACGAATTTTCAGGCAGGCCCAGCCCCCAGCTCCCCATGCCCAGGAAGCCCTGAGCTCTGCTTGCATCCTTTCCAGAAATGTGAGCCTCCACCTTTCCAATTTCCTCTTATACCTCTTCTGTAGTTCCTGCCCTTGACTCTTTGTGACAATGTGGCATGCATGCAGCCCATCTGGGGACCAGGGGCTCCTATTGGGCATGCCAGCTTAATGAAATACTTGTAGTTTATTAAACACAGGCTTCCCTAAGCCCCCAGTGCCTGTGGGTATTTGAGAGCTGAAGGTAACCCCCAGCTACCACAAACGTAATTGTTACATGTGTCCCTGCGTTCCTGCTGCAACCTCAAAATCCCACTCTTAAGCAGCACACAAAATTAGCAACATAAAGTAACTCCTAGTCAGACAAGACCGTGAAATGTGGAAAAACGCTGAGGAGTGCTCCCAGAGCCCCTCAACGCCTCTAAAAGTATATGACGTTCCCGTTGCCTTGCAGAGCTGGAAGCATGGAGGGCACTCCCCCCCCCCCCCCCGAGGCTGTTCGTGTTTGCAGAATTGGTTCATTATTAGCCAGGCAGGCCCTGCTTGTCAGAGTTGCCTGTTGTAGCTCGAATATTTCCAGCCCTGTTTCTGCCAAGGCGTGCTCTCGGCGGCGGGGCTAGCAGAGCGCGCCGTCTGCAGGCTCCCTCTGGAGCTGTATTTCTGGGCCTCCTCCCATGCTTGGCTGGAGTGAGCTGTCCCCAGTCTGGGAAGGGCCATGGAGAAAGCCCAGGTGGCCTGGAGCCGGTTGCTCTGAACCTGGGGCAGGTGGCTCCTCCGGGATGTCTTCCCATTCGTCAGTCTCCTCGGCCTGGGGCCTGCAAATCAGGGGTGAGGGGCTGACTTGGAAGCAGCAGACAAAGGCCTCCAGGGAGGTGCCTCCCTCCACACAGACCACCATCTGGATGCCAGAGAAGGCGACTCTGTTGATGGTGCCCAGGGGGACCTGTTCCAGGAATCTCAGCGTCAGCCCATTGACCCACACTTGGCCCCTGCGACTCAGGGCTTTGAGGTTGAAGGCCAGCACTGCACTGCCCTTCTCCCGGTAGGGCTCCAGGGACAGGTGCTGGCGGGACAGGCGAGGGAGACGCAGCTGGAGGTGGGTGTCCAGGCCTCGCCCCACCAGCAGCGGGCTGGTGTCGTGTTGCAGCCTCCGGGGGACAGTGGCAAAGATGGTGGGGCCCTGGGTGGGGTGGTGCAGGCTCACCCGCAGGACTGTGAGGTGTCTTTCCATGGATGCAAGCCTGGGAAGGATGGAACGCAGACACACAGGTGTGGCTCAGGCCAGACCCACCTCTGACTCGCTGAGCCCAGACATGCTTGCCCACCTCAGGGACCCTGGACCACCTCCAGCCCAACAGAGCCAAGCACCGACCATGGGTACTGGTATGGATTCTAGCCCAGCTTCGTTTCTCCCAGTCTGTGAGTGGGGCCTGCCACCCACCCTCTCTGAATTTTCATGTTCTTTTCTGTAATGTAGGTATGCCTGACCTTGCCTATGCAAAGTTGAAGACATTCTAGCTTGCTGAGTGGGATTCTGGTGACCACCTGTATTTGGGGACAGTCTGTCTCTGCTTCACGGAAAGGGAAGGACAGACAGAATTTCCCTTCCTTGTATCTGACAGTTACAATAGAACCCTTGCTGGGCCCTCCTCTGACCAGCTGCTGGGATCCAGTGGATGTAAGGGAACAAGCCCCCAGCTGGTGGGAGGGACAGGAGCTTCTAGCATCAGGCATACAGAGGGGTGCAGAAGAGGGGATCCCCATCTGCTCCTGGGAGATCAGAAAGGCTGCCCGGGCACCTGAAGGAGGAATAAAAACAGCTAGCCCAGTCCCATGGGAAACCAAGTGCTTATGGGCCTGAATGCAGCAAGTGCTGCATCCTCACTGTCTGGAGCAGAAGGCAGACCCTGGCAGGGAAGGTCTCCTGCTGGAGGACCAATCGAGGCTCCACAGAGGGCCACTGGCAGTGTTCTGCCACACTGTGAAACAGACACACTGTCCCCACCACTCCATCTCCAGCAACTTGTCCTTTAGAGGCTCACTGGCACCAGTGGGAAGGCTACATCCAATGGCCGGCTTTGTTCCTGCACGGGTCTGAGGGACACAAGCTCTCCACCGGAGCCACCAACGCCACGTGGTCTGGGACCTGCCCCCGCCTGCAGCAGAAACCAGCCTCCAACAGGGCTGAGTGGGTCTGAACAACTAATCATACATTTGCCCAGCACCAGGCTTCTGCTCACAGTTTTCTCTACTAAGAATGTACCTTTCACCCAAACTCTGTGTCCAGATACTGCTCTTTTCTAAAGGCCTGATGCCAATGTGACCTTCTAGGAAGGTAATTTCTGCTTCCTTCCCTCTGGCCCCCGCAGCAGGAAGAGCCCTCCGACCTGGGCACCCACCTGGCCAACCCCCCACTCAGTTCCTCTTTGCATGACATGTCACTGGATCCTTGTCCTGTCCTCCCTGAGCTCCCCTCCTCCTGTCTCTCCTAGGCCTCTGAAGGGCAGTGTGTGGCCCGAGCTGCCACACTGCCCAGTGCAGATGGGGCCCAGCCACAGCAGGGGTCTGGGGGCACATTCGTCAAACAGCTAAGTGAGAATCACATGGAATCAGACTTACATTGACCTCATATTGGACTCTGGTCCTTAAAGGCTGTGGGACAGGGAGTCTGTCACATGTAGTATAGGTTCGATGTCCCTCTGAGTCCCTGCCCCTCTCCCCCTCCTGCCTAGTGGATGAAGCTGGGTAATAATGGGGACCTTCCAGTCTGATGGTGAGGGGTGGGCCCCTTAGGACACCCCCTTTTCCCTGACACACATACATACACATATACACACCTCCATCCACACCCCGCTCTGGCCCCAACCTGTAGAAAGGCTCTCCCTGAGGAGTGTTATGCAAGCCGGTCCAGGACAGCTGGACCGAAACTTGGCCTTGCCAGAAACTCAGTTCGCTTGTAAGAAGCAACCCCGTGGCCCAGGGACCCTAAGAGTGACCCTCCAAAAGAAGGGTTCACTGCTGCTCATGTGACCTTATTCTCTGAGCACTCCAGAGCTGGCAGACACTCTTCCCAGAGCAGCTGTGACTTGTGTCCCCAGGACCCCAGCTGTTCTGGGGAAGCAGAACCCCAGCCCTGCCAATGCTGCCTCTGGAATGAGGCAGGAGGAAGACACTCTGGGGTGTGCACCTGGCAAGAAGCCAGTGGCCCCCCCTGCCAGCCCCACAAGGGCTCCTCCCCTCACTGCAGGTTCAAATCCCTCTACTTCCACGTACCTTACCTCCAGGGACACAGCTGGTGCTGGCGCTGGCGCTTTTGCTGTGAGCTCTTGGGAGGAAGTGGATCCCAGATGGACACTTTCGAAAACGACCATTACGGCTGTGGTTCAGGGGTGTGCTGTGTCAAAATTCTCGCCAGTTTTGTTGCTTCTTCCCTTTTCCTTTTAGGAGAGAAAATGAAGTGTGACTTTTTGTTGCAGAAGTGCAATCCCACAACTGAAAGGTTAAGCACCCCCAGTCTGGGATTCCTGCTAGGAGAGGCCCCCAGAAAGATTGGCTCCCTCCTGGGTTTCAGCTCAGCCAGTCCCTATGGCCCTATGTCCCCAGGGACCTGAGAGCTGTGTCCAGGGTATCAGCCATGTCCTTCTCTCCCGCCAGTCAGGTCGGGGTAAAGCACCCCAAGCTTCTTAGAAAGGGGAGCCTCTTTGGACAGAGGGCCTGGGGGCACCCACTGGTGCCCCCACTGCCTGTGGGAGGCTGTGAAGGGAGCATTATGGCTGGGCTGGGGCAATGTGGCAGTCCCCTGAGAGCTCAGGAAACGGCAGGGCTTCAGGGGAAGGGAGAAAACAGCCTCTCACACAGAATGGCCTCTCTTGCAGAAGGACAGCAAGAAAGCCACTTTCTCCTGGGCTCTGCTGGCCTCCGAGGGCAGTCTGGAAGAGATGGAGATGGATGCTTGCTCAGCACCGTGGGCTCTGCTGCCCTAGAAGTGACCCAGTGCCACGATGGCGCTAACTCTTCCCCCGGCACAGCTATTCACAGTTCACTGGTGTGATTGCACTGCCTCCGCCGTGCCCACCAATCCGCCAGGTGGCAATAAACCTGTGTCCACGTTATATAGGAGGCAGCTAAGGCCCTAAGAGGGGCAGTGTGTGGCCCAAGGCCCCAGAATGAGCTGGGAACATAATCTTTTCTCTTTTCTCCAACAAACCCTGTGCTGGGGACTCCTGGAGGGAGTGGTACAGGCTGGGCCACCCCTATCACCAGCAGAAGCCTCCCTGCTCTGCCTCACTGCCCCAGGCCAGCTGCTGACTCACTCCTTAGGGCTGATTCTTGTGGCCCCAGAGGTCTCAGCAGGCCACACCCCAGGGATAATCGAATTTAATCCCCTCTGGGTCCTATTCAGTGCTCCTTGCCTGCTTCCTCTTTTCTGAGCAAGTAAACCCTAGCTGGTTGCTTAGTAACTAAGAAGGAAAAACAGAGAACTCTGAAAACGTTATCTGCCCCTGCCTGTCCCAGCCAGTGTGACACTACCACCGAGGGGCCCCCAGGGAACCAGCCTCCCCGGAAACGGGAAGTGCATCTGTCCCTAGAGTGAACCAAGTGTTAACCCCAAACTGGAAACAACACAAATGTCCACTAAGAGGAAAACAAATAAATCAATTGTATACCGTGTACGATGGAACCCTACGCAGCAGTAGAAAGAGAATGAACTAACAATGCATACACAACGTAGATGAAGCTCGAAACCACAGGTGGAACCGAAGAAGCCAGGCACACGCTCCAGACGGTCTGCTTCCAGGCCCGTGAATCACTAGGGCAGGCCCGTGGTAGTGAGGTCAGAATACTGAATTATATCTGCAGGGAAGTACTGACTGGCTTATTGGTTTCCTAGGGCTGCCATTACAGAGTACCACACATTGGGGCCTTAAACAATAGAAATCTTCTGTCTGGCAGTCCTGGAGGCCAGAAGTCCAAGATCGTTTCAACGGTGTGAGCTCTTCTGGAGGGCTGTGTGAGAGTCTGCTCCAGGCCTCCTCTCACCTGGCTCCAGGAGGTCTGCTGGTAGTCACTGGCCCTCCGTGGCTGTGAAAGGGTGGCCCTGATCTCTGCCTTCATCCATGGCATTCTCCCTCTAGGCGGTGGCTCTAATAGTAGCACTGCAGGCATGTGGACTGGCTCGTGAGGGAGAGAAGCCACTCGCAGGTTGGGCAGCTCGGGTAGAGCCTCTGGCCAGCGCCATGGCCTCGCTCAGTACAGATAGCTATACCTCCCCGGTGGGTGGATGCATAAACAGAAGCCCAATGGCCACTCAGAGGGGCTTCAGGGGCTGCAAACACACATGGAGCTGAGCCTACTGAGTGGAAGGTGGCTGGCCACGTCCCACAGCCTTTCCTCTCTGCCTGTCGGTTTTCCTGGCCCAGACGGCCTGGCAAGCTGAGTGACTCTGGACCGTGGGAAGGGCCTTCTCCCACCTTCCAGTTTTGATGATACTCATGCATTCCTGCCTACCAGAGGAGGAGGGCAGTGGGCCTTGGGCAGAGCCTGGCAGGGGGCTTTGCTGCCCCTACGTGTGGAATCTCGGGTGAGTCCTCTCTCTCTGGACCTTCATTGTCTTCCCTTGGGGATGGGAAACCTCCTCTCCACTGACTCCTGCCACTGTGAGAGGGGGGCTCTGTCTGCACTCCCAGCCTTGGCTGGAGAGGGCAGGCAGAAGACATGTGTTCCCAGTCCTTGTGTAACTCAGTTCAGGGCAGCTCCCAGAAAGAGGGAACCGAAACAGCCAGGGAGTTGATTTGGCAAGAGGAAGCCCTGCCCCACTGGATCTTCCACAGGCCAGCAGGAATCGGGCGAAAGGAGGGGGAGTGGAGGTGCTGTTTTCCCTGTGCTTGGCCCCTCAGCTAGGACAGCCCCTTCCAGTAGATGTCCCCTGTCATGTGCCCTTTGGAGAACTCAGGGACAGAACAAGAGCTTCTGGGGCTTTCTGCACTGGTGGGCAGGCGAGGACTCTGTCGTCAGAGACCTCAACAAGTGACTCAGCCTCTCTGAACCTGGTTTCTGCTCTGTAAAATGAGGGTAATCTGTTGCTGTTGTTGTGTGAGGGCTGAATGAGGTAGGTGCCAAGTGCCGAGCTGAGGGAGACCTGTCCTCGGCAGAGACCTCCACACAGAGCAGAGTGAAGAGGCCCCTGGGGAGAGGGGTGGGCAGAGCCCACGGGCAGCTGCACAGACCCCAGTTCTTGGAAGGCTCCAGGTTTTGCTTAAAACAAACATGATTTTGGAGTTGGATACATAATTGGCACGAGTCTAATATTAATTCCCTTTTTACAACAATGAGGTCAAGAGGATGCTCTAGGAAGAATCTCCAGGTTCTTGACGGAGAACGTGGCCCTACCACTGGAGTGGGAGGCTACCCGCTTTCTGGATGGGGAAGCTGAGACTCAGTGATTAGTGGACCGAGGCCACATGTCAGGAAGGGTCAGAATGAGGACTTGGACCCAGTCTGGACTCTTGGACTTAACCGTGAAGCCGTGGTGTCTGATGGGTGGTGCTCACTGGAGACCAGCTGCCCTGCCTTCCCCAAACGTGTGTTACAGCTGACTGCTGGCAATACACTAAGCAGAGAGGGGCCCTGCTTCCAACCAAGCCAGCGCGCTACAGTGTCCCCTGCGTCCTGATGGCCTATGGCCGCCAGGTGGCAGTATCCCTAAACCCTGCTCTCCCAGGCGGGAGGCGAGGGCAGTGGAAGTCTGCCGGAGCCATTCAAGGGACTGCAGGCAGAGGGGTTCATGAGGAAGGCCTAGCGCTCAGAGTAGGATGGGGGAAGGGTCCTTGCTTCTCTGACTCAGGTGCTCCGAAATGGCCCAACGTGAGTCCATAGAAAACCTCACCAGAAGACATCAACTCAATGAGCATGGAGACAAAGCTGAAAGTCAGAGAGCAGGGCCGTGGGGGCAGCGGTTCCAGGCACAAGTGGGCGCAGAAACGTTAAATAACCTGCCTGAGGACACAGGCTTAGTGTACAGCACAGCCAGCACAAGAAGCAGGTTTGCTCCCTTATCTGTGAAATGGAGTGATGATGATCCTCTCTGGGGAGGGGGCGCCAGGTGAGGAAATGCATGCAAAGCACTTCTTAGTCCAGACCAGGGCCTCATGCACAGTCAGTGCTCAGAATATGGACCGAGCGTTGTTACTCTGATCATCAGGACAGAATGCTCCCTGTGTTCCCCTAGCTCTCAGGTCAGGAAAGAGAACCGGTAACTCTGCTGTGAGGGGGGCTGCTCAGGATCTTGAATCCCAGGAAGGGCACCTGACCCACCAGGGATGGAGAGGGCTTCAGGGCGGGCTCCCTGGAGGAGGGGACCACTTGTGCTGACTCCTGCAGGATGGCTAGGAGTTGGACAGGGAGAAACTGATGGTATGTGGGATATTACCTGGTAGAGGGGGGGGAGTCAGATCCCCATCTTCTGGGAATGGCTCTGTCTCACCTGCTCTACCAGCTAGTAAGAATGATAACAGAAGGAATGCTGCTTGAGTTTCAAAACAATAACATGACCATCAATGAGTCCTACTGTGTGCTGTGTCCTCTGTATAAAGCAATAACATGACCATCAATGAGTCCTACTGTGTGCTGTGTCCTCTGTATAAAGCAGCCCTTATATGAACTGCTTTATTTAATCCTCACTGCAACTCTGAGAGAGGTCCCAATGTCCATCCTATTTCACCAAGGAGAAAACTGAAGTCCGGCTGAGTAACTTCTGCAAGAACACCCCCGTAATATGCTACAGAGTTACATCTCAAACCCAGCTCTGATCTCCAGATCCTTACCCTCAGCATCTGTGCCCTATGACCTCCAAGGGGCCAGTCCATTCCCTTCCTGGGGCCTCGGGTCCCCACCTTCTTCTGATGACTGGCCTGATTGATCCTGACCCAAACCCTGGTGGGAAGCAGGTGGCTATCAGGTGGCCCTGACTGCTTACTCCGTTGGCCATTCTTCCCAAGGGCTGGCAGGCCTCTCTGCGGGGTGGTGTGGGGATGGCTGTCATGACAGGGTGGCTCCATCTGCCAAGGGGCAAGAAGTGGTGAGAGGAGGACACACAGCAGCTGCTGCCATTCTGACCTCTGCTCCCTCCCCTATTCCAGGGTCACGGCTAAGCCCAATTTCATTATTGTTCTACACTCTTAATATGTGTCAGTTTCACCAAATGCTAAATCCAGCAATGCCTAGAGCTCTGAGTAATGCCTGGGGTGCCTAGAAATTCTGCAGGCCTCCCTGGCTCTTGCCTTGGTGTGGGGTAGCCAGGCCACACAGAGCCGGTACCGGTATACCCAGCAATCATCTTAAGCTTTTGGCCTCTTTTGTATCCACTGAGCTAAAGGGCTGTCCCCTGGCCCATGTGCTGTCCCTTCTCTTTTCACCAAGTGCATCCAGAGTAGCTGAGGGCCCAAGGACAGGGAGGAAGCCTTCAGGGGAGCCCGGCCTTAGTTCCACCATGGATATGATTCATGGCAAGTCGCTTTGCCTTTCTGGGCCTCAGTGTTCTCATCTGTACAGTGGGGCGAGCGTGCCTGCCCACTCCCCACCCTTGCCCTAGAGTTAGAGCCGACTTTTGAGAGGAGTCGGCTTTCACTCAGTCAAAAGGATTTGCCAAGGCCTTGCCGCTTCCTTTTTCAGTCTAGAACGGCAATGAGGCAACACAGCTCAGTCTAAATTTAAAGAATGCATCTGGCCAGGGAAGATGTACCCTGTCCTCAGCACAGCGTACATCAAACATGGACTTTGTGTTTTTAATTAAGTGAGGTAAAATCCCTGCATAAATGCTTCTAACTAAAATTTAGGAGTAAATCGTATTCTGAAATTAGCATGACTTCAAGGCAGATATTTAATACACCCTGAAAACCCTCCGTGTGGGACTGTGGGCAGCTCCTGGTGCTTCCCAGTCCTCTCGCCGACCTGATGGCAGGAGGAGGAGGGAGACAACTGTCCCTCTGCAGTAATGCACCAATACATGTTTATAAAATAAATTTATTTTGTGTTATTTAAAACGGGCACTTTAGCCATTTTTAAGTGCACAGGTCAGCCATGTTAATAAGAGATTCACGATGTTGTATAACCAACCTCCAGAACCTTTTTCCGTTTCGCAAAACTGAAACTCTGCACCCACTGAGCAGCCACCTACTGTCTGTGTCTCTGAGTTGGACCCTTCCAGCTCCCTCACATGAGTGGAATCCTACAGTACCTGCCCTTTTGTGACTGGCTCATCCCTCTCAGCTTAATGCCTTTAAGATCGATCCTGCGACACCCATGTTGTAGACATGCCCAGATCTTCTTCCTTTTTAAGAATGAATGACATTCCGTTGTATGGCTACACTGCTCATGTTTGTTCAATCACCCGCCGATGGACACTGGGCTTCTTCCACCTTTTGGCTGTTGTGAAGGATGCTACCATGAACGTGGTGTTCAAACGTCTGTTCCATTTCTTGCTTTCCATTTTTTTGGAAATATGCCCAGAAGTGAGGTTGCTGGGCCATACAGTAATTCTGTGTCAATTTTTGAGGAGCAGCCAGATGTGTCCATAGTGGCTGCACAGTTCCTATTCTTACCAGCAATACACGAGGGCCCCAGTTTCTTCACATCCACGCTGACATTTGTTACTTTCTGGTTTTTGATAGTAGCCGTACTAATGGGTAGGAGGCGATGTCTCGCTGTGATTTTGACTTGCATTTCCCTAAGAATTACTGAGGTTGAATATTTTTTTATATGCTTGTTGGCCATTTGTGTATCTTTATTGGTGAAATATCTACTTTCATCCCATGCCCATGTTTTCGTTGAGTTTGTTGCGTTTCTGCTGTTAACTTGCAGGGGTTCCTTATAGATTCTGGATATTAACCCATTGTCAGAAGTAGGTTTGCAAGTACTTTTCCTGTCTGTATGTTGCCTTTTCACTCTGTCAATCGTGCCCTTTGATGCACACAAATCTTAGATTTTGATGTAGTCCTTCATGTCTATTTTTACTTTTGGTGCCCGTGCTTTCAATGAAAAGCACAAGGCATCCGAGATATCCAATGGTGTCCAGTAAATCATTGCCAAGTCTAATGTTGTAAAGCTTTTCTTCTAGGAGTTTTAGAGTTTTTGGTCCTATATTTGGATCTTTAATCCATTTGGAGTTGATTTTTACATGTGGTGTAAGGGTCTACTTCATATGGACATCCAGTTTTCCTATAAAAAGTTATCTTAAGATAAAATTTATGATTGATCGTCACAACTGACCAAATTTGGTCGAGTCAAATGTTTACATGTCTTGGGAACAAAGCAAAACAAAAAGCACTCAAATTCAACATGTAGCTTTCACGGACTTTGTGCTCCCACATTCACGTCATTTCGCAGAGCTCTCCTTCATTTAGAGCAGCACAGCGCAGGCCTGCAGTGTGGGCTGTGTCGCAATAGCACAAACCTCAGGGCTTCCGAATGGCAGGCTCAGTGAGTCACCCTTGCCCAATTACCTGCCGGGCACCGCGTCCGGCGCTTCCCACCTGTGAGCTGGATCCTGCGCCACTCACTCGCTGCTCATTCCTGGTGTCCCTGATGCCACAGATTCTCGAGGACGATAATGCTCTAGTTATGTTTTCCTCCCATGGGCTTCTGAATAAAGCTGGGGCCAATTGGTCACCATCAGGCTCTGTTTTTTGTGGGTTTAGGCCCCAGACTCAGAGGCTATGAACAGGGCTCTGAACCGCCCAAGAAGGCAGACACGCAAACCCCAGAAATTCAAAGTATTTCCAAACTTTTGAATGTCCTCATAATTTAAAATTCATATTAGAAGCTTTCTTCTTTAAACTGTTGCAGACTACCCTCCAGAAGAGCCAACCACTGAGTGGATCACCCCCAGAAGTGGGATCGCGAGAGGCCTGCACTGTCCACACAAGGTGTCCCCGCACTTCTGCCGCCCTAACGCCTCAGCCCGTCTTCTGCACCTGGCATGGTTGTCCTGAGCTGGAAGAGGACCCGAATTTCCTGGGAAAAAATGCTACATCACAGAAGCTTCTGGTGCCAAGAAAAGCAGCCTGTCCCAGCTTTATGGCTCTGAGCCTCAGATGCCACCTCGGGAAGCTGCTGTCCCTGTGGGTAGTGCCATCTGGCTCGGTTTTGCCAAAACAAAGGAGAGGCCCTCTAGCAATTTTTGTGAGTTTGCTTTGCAAAATCAAATTGCCTGGTTTTAATCTTCCTTTACTAATGTAATATAAACTGGAATTTCAAAAACCCACGAAAGACAGAAATCTCCTTGGAGTGGATGAGAGACCCTGCATGACCTACCTGCCCATCTGGGCCAACAAGATGGACTGCAGAGAGTGCTGGGGAGCAGAAGCTCTGGCGGTGGGGTCACCCCTGTGTGCACATGTGCTCTGAGCTCGGGGGGAGCAGCCGCTGTCCCTACACGGACCAGAGCAGTGGCTTAGCTCCCCGGACTGCCCTGCTTCTGGCCCCCATGCCTCCAGAGCCAAGTTACAGTTGACTTGTGTTCCTGAGTGGGGTTCTTGGACCTCTTCCCAAGGAGCAGGCTGCACCCCAGGGAACTGGCCTCCTCTGTACCAGCCCCAGATGGGCTCTGCAGTGGCTGAGCTCATGAGATACTCCCACCTTCATGGAGGTTTGGGCCTGTGCAGGAGACAGGCTGTCAGACAAGGACCTGCCAGTAGGACCCATGAGGGAGTCCTGACAAGGTGCCAAGACCAGCCTGGTGGGATAACTATCTTCCTCAAGGAGATGATGCCAAGGCCAGGTCCTGAAGAACCAGCAGGAGTTGGCTAAGCTAATAAGGAGGGGCAGGTACCCCAAGAAGGGGCCATGAATGAGCAAAGGCTCATTGAGGAGTGCGAGGGAGCAGACGTTGAGAGAGCAGCTGGAGATGGAGCAGGCTGCTCCTTGCTCAGCCCTCTGCATAGGCACCTGGGGTTCTGTTGTCACCATTGCCCCGGGTCCTTTGGCTCTTCCCCTCCAGGACTCATAATAGTGACTCCACAGTGTCAGCAACCTAAGCGCCCTCCAACTTGTCACTCAGCTGACCCCAGAGTACTGCTCTCATCCATGTGTCTCCAAATAGCTTGCCCCCACCATGTCCACATCACCACCAGTGGGAGTGGGCAGAGGAAAAGGTGTGGAACACAGCCTCTGCCTTTAAAAAGCATGACCTGGAGATTGCCACATTGCTTCTGCTCACATCCTATCAGCCTGGTCTTAGCCAGTGGCCAGATCTAGTTGCAAGGGAAGCTAGGTGGCCATGTGCTCAGCAACAAAAGAAGAGTTCTGTTATTATAGAAAAAAGCCAGACCAGATATTGGAATATAATTAGTCTTCTTCCCCAGCACGCTGGCGTACTTGTCAAGGGTGTGAAATACCTCATGAGCTTGCACTTCACACAAGCTCAGAGCTGGGCTTGTCAGCCACAGATTCATTCACACAGAGGGAGGCTGATGGGCACCCTGGCACCCCAGACCTGCTATGTTGGAAAGCATCACAATCAGCCCAAAATGGTAGCATGGCAACTGTGGTTTAGCTGCAGGGAAGATGACCCTGAGAGAGGGTCATCAGCGACAGAAGCAGGTCGCTGTGAACAGGAGGGTGGTTGATGGCTGAGGGCCAATATTTGGGTGCAGAGAAAGGGATGGCTGGGGGGAAGAGGTTTTGTTTTTGAGATTTTTTTTTTTTTTTTTTTTTGGTCAAAATAGACAACATTTTTCTGAATTATTTTTTGAAAATTTTTAATTTATTGATTTCAGAGAGACTGGGGGAGAGAGAAAGAGAGAGAGAGATTGAGAGAGATATGTTGTCCTACTCATTTTTGCATTCATTGATTGACACTTGTATGTGCCCTAACCAGGGACCCAACTTGCAACCTGGGTGTGTTGGGGACAACACTCTAACGAACTGAGCTACCCGGGCAGGGTGCTTGTTTTATTTTTATGTGATGTTTTGAAAAGGTAATATAGTCACAGAGAGAAAGAAATTACATGAAAAGTCTCACTGCTCTGAGCAGGTAATTGCTTTAATAAGCATCCTGTGAATCCTTCCTGATATTCTTTATTCAGGCACAAGCAAACACGAGTACATATCCTAACCATTTCTCTTCTTTTCTAAACACTGATGTCATGCTTTGTGATGGTGTCCTTAAGACCAGCAGCTCATATCCTCTTCCCTGAGGTTTCTCACTCTTAAATTTTCTCCCTGTCTTATGGTATTTCACAAAATTAGCCCGAGCCATGAGAACAAATGTTTCATACCCTTCATGCACGGCATTTTTCATACGTGCTTTACAAGCATGCGTCTTCATTCTGGATGGAATGGCACGGGAAATATGTCTTTTCCACATGGCCACTAATAAAATACCAAGAGCGCTTTCCACATACCTCGGCCCCAGGGGAGAACTAGATCATGGAAATGGAAAAGTGATGAGAAAATGAAAAACCCTGCCTGCAGAGCTCGCTCTCCAAGTGGTTTTCCAGAGGCTCCCTGGGACTGCATCACCTTTCGAAGCGTAAATCACCAAATGGGCCCAGCGAAGCTGTCTTCCAGGGCCTGGTGCTTGGCTATTTCTGTGTGGTGGCCATTTGGCTGCTTGACACCAAGGGTCCTGCTGTGTAAGAGCTGGGCTCTACCTGCCCTTGGCCGACTCAGTGCAGGGGTGGGCACACACTGCCTGTGGGCCCAGCTCCTGCAGAAACTCGGCTGGTGGAGCTGTGGTGTTTCTACTGGAGGCTGAAGGCCACGTGGTTCAGCCATCTGGAGGCAAACCTTGCTGCCGCAGGGTTCGCCAGACAGTGGAATGCCTCTTCCACCTCTGAACAAAGCTCAGGGGCTTTCGGCTCAAAGTTGGCAGGACTTTGCGAGCCTTTAGTGCGAGCCATGATCTGGCCGGCCTGACACCTGGGGTCCTGGCTGAAAGACCAGGGCCAGGGTTCGGTGGTCAGCCTGCCTTTCCTTCTCCCTTCTGCACTACCCGCTAACCTCCAACACACGCAAGTTATTGATAAGTGTGGCTCAGAGAAACAAATTTCCCCCATACTCCTTCTTTTCTAATTTTTATTGTATTTTCTCTGTTACCATTTAGCCCCCTTATACTCCTCTCCCCCCAGCAATCACCACACCGTTGTCCATGTCCGTGAGTCCTTTTTCCTATTTGCTCTATCCCCCTGCCCCCACAAGAGCTGTCAGCCTGCTCTCCATCTGTGAGTCTGTTTCTATTTCGCTTGTTAGTCAGTTTGTTCATTAGAGTCCACATATGCATGGAATCATATGGTATTTGTCTTTCTCTCACTGGCTTATTTCATTTAGCATAGTGTTCTCCAGGTCTACCCATTCTGTTGCAAAGGGTAAAATTTTCTTCTTTTTTACAGCTGAGTAGTATTCCATTGTATAAATGTTCCGTAGTTGTTTTATCTGCTCACCTACTGATGGACATGTGGTTGGTCCCCTACACTCTTGCTCTCAGATATTAAAACAAAACCCCAGCTCCCCTCTCTGTGAGAGTTTACAGTCTGTAGGCACTAGAGGGCACTGTGGGACAACCTTTGTGTGCTCAAAGGTCTTGCCTGGATTTTTTTAAATGGACTTTGGTGTTGGGAGCACTTTCAGGTTCACGGCAAAATTGAGTGGAAAGTACAGAGATTTCCCAGATAGCCCCTGCCCCTACACACACGTCCTCCCCCACAAGTGACACCCTGACGCAGAGCGGCACATGTGTCACAATCTGTGAACCTGCACTGACACGTCATCACTCAATGAATTTTTGACACATGTATGATGATGTATGTCCCCCATTACAGTACCACACAGAATAGTTTCACTGCCCTAACAACCCTCTTTGCACCAACTTTTCATCCTCTGGCAACCGCCAATCTTTTTACTGTTCCATAGTCTGCCTTCTCCAAATGCCATGTAGTTGGCATCATACAGTATTCGATCTTTTCAGGTTGGCTTCTTTCACTTAGTAACACGCATGTAAGTTCCCACCACATCTTTCCATGGCCTGATGGCTCATTTCTCTTTAGCACTGAGCCATATTCCGTCATCTGGATGGACCACAGCTTACTTATCCACTCACCTACTGAAGCACCACCTCCTGGTTGCTTCCAGGTTTTGACAACGATGGATAAAGCTGTTAGGAACATCCACGTGCAGGTTTTTATGTAGATATAAAATCTCAACCTATTTGAGAAAATATCTAGGAGGATGACTTCTGGACTCTTGCCTGTGTATTTAGAGGGCAGGATGCCCAGTGGGCTAGGCTGTCCCATACTCAGTGAGCTTGCTGGGACCCCAGCAGAGCTCCTCCTCCTCAGAGCAAGAACCTCACCTCACTCCTCCAGAGTCTGCCAGCCCCCTTGGGGGCATCGACTCGGTCCATTTCAGCCTCCAGTGGGGAGAACCCCTGTACGTCTGTGACGGAATAGGGCGGCATCTTCCCTCCTCTCTCTCTTTCATCCTTCCCTCCACAAGTTTGGGGGCCTTTGGTATGAATGGAATTGTTTTTGACAACACCAGCATTCAAGAAAAGCTAAGAACACAACTTTCCATCAAGTTGTCATTTTTGGAATGATTAATGCCACAACTCTTATTTGTCTGTGTGTTTGCAATAGACAATGCTGCGTTGGCATTCCAGCTGGTTTAAACACCTACTAACTGTGGGACCGTGGGGATGTCCCATAACCTCCTCGTACTTTCTTTTCCTCCTCTACAAAACGGAGGCAAAATGGTGACTGCCGTCCAATGTTGTTGTAAACATTCAAAAGGATCTTAAAACAGGCTAAGGGCTGACAGCAGGGCCTTAGGCTAGGACATGAAAAAAAAAATGTTAACCGTTTTTATTTGATTTTTAGTTTCTATAGGAGACAACTTTGAGAGCAAGCTATTCTTGTTTTTGGAAAATGAAAAAAATAACTAACAGGATATTTGATCTTATGTAGAAAAAGATGCCAAGATGCTGTTTGGGGATGGAGAGGCTTCAGGCACCAGAATAAAAAAACCTGAGAGTTTTGTATCAACGTGCAAAGTTGTCTTCCTTTATGATAGAATGGTATCTCTGGCTAGTCTGCTTACAGAAATAAAAAAAACACTGGGAGTTCCTGGAACTGGGGAGGGGCAACATGGCTGGGGCTCTTGCTTATTCAGGAGCGGGTAGCCAGGGACCCTGGAGAGGGAGAGAGCCGGGAGGAGCCCTGGGCCTGGGACTCTGAGCCTGGCCACACCCAGGAGCTGGCCGGGCCTTTCCATCACGCTCCGCGGCTCCCTTTCAGGCAAGCCCGGTCCTCCTTAGGTTTGGGGTGTGAGGAGATCAGCCTTGGCCATGACTGGGCTAGGGGTCTGGGGATCAGCAGGTCCTGGGAAAGCTTGTTATGAGGTAGTAAGAGGGTCACCGGGGAAAAGGACAGTGAGTGGGGAGCTTGAGTCAGGAGGTAGACTGGGAAATAACAGCAGCCAGGACATCAGGGAAGGGTGTTCTCGGCCTGCAGACTCTCAGAAACACTGTGGAGGGGACCCTGACAGGAACTGGCCACAACATGACCACGTAGGGTGAAGGCTGGGTGGGTCTTGTGCCATTTAGGCACCAAAGGGAAGGCTGACATTTGGGAGCAGTTGGTGTCTGGGCGTTTGGGTTATAGGTAGGATTTTTCATCTTCACAGTAACCCTATAAGGCAGGTACTACCATGGAGCTTGTTTCACAGATGGAGAAACAGAGGCACAGAGAGGGTGAGTAACCTGCCCTCAGTGGCATAGCTAGTAAATAGCAGAGTTGGCGTCTGAACTGGGTCTGTCTGACCCCGAAGTCTGTTGGTCTCCCCACTCTCCCCGCACCCCCGCCAAGGAGCAGGCCTTTGCCTCAGTTCTGCAGTCACTGCTGTCGCTGCCTCCTGCCCAAGGCCTCCCTACAAGGAGTTCCCAGGAAATTCCCGCCCCGGAGAAGCCTGTGGAAGAGAAGCCCATTCCTGGATATTACCAACGCAATTCGGGACTGGCTATCACTCTTGGTCCCAAGCCTTTTTTTCTGAATGAGGCGGCCAAGTCGATTGGTGATTTCGGGGCAGTGCGTGGAGTGATTGCAGCGTGGACTCCGGAGCAGCGTCGCAAACGTGTTGACCTCACCAGTCCGAGGGAGGGTCTTAGTAGAGGTGCCCGGATTCCCGCCGCCGCGTCGGCCCTTCCTGCCGGCCTGCGAAGCTGCCAGTAGATGGCGCTGCGACTCCGCTCCTTGCTCTGCGGTCAAAGCTGTTCTGCTTGAGCTGCAAGATCACAGTGTTCAGCCAGCAGCCCATCCCAGACTCGCTGGAGGCACCTGCACTTCCAGAGCAAGGGCTGCTTTTTCACTGTCCTCTTAACAGACACTTACGTGGCACCTACTAAGTACCTGGACCCATGATGTGTGCTGGGTGTTCAGCATTCATGGTCCAACGGGGAGGACAGATGGACCATCGCAATTCAACGTGGCCACAGCTAGGACAGGAGGGTCCTGTGCAGGAGCTTGGGGGCTTCCGGAACACCTCACTCTGGGACTGGGTAGCCGTGCACCCACTGAGGAGAAGGCTGGAGTTAGTGTTCTCTCGGGGGAGGGGTGCCTGGGGGAATGTTTGGGGCCAGGCATCACGGGGCACACAGTTCTTCAGAAATGAAGGAGAGCAGATGAGGGCATTCTGTAAGCTATGTACAGAGATGTCAGTGGCCTGGCCCCAGGTTGCTCCAGCAGTGGCAAGAGTGTGGTTTCCTGGGGACTTCTTGGCTCCTTAGAGTTTCATGATGGTGACCTGGGCACCCTCTCTGAAGCTGTTGTGTCCCAGGCTCAGGGCTGCTTCCGCCTCAAAGAGATCCAGCTGCAGGGCAGGAGGCCATGGGCAGTGGGGAGGGTGGCAGCCTTCGAGAAAGAGGGTGGGGAAGAGAATGAGTGGCCAGCAGTGCACTAGACTTTGTTTCCTACATCATTCTCACAGCAACCCATTCAGGGGATGAGTTTCCTCCTAGGCAGACAGAGGCTCAGGGAAGGAAAGTCTCAGGCCCAGGTGTCTGCATGGTGAGTAGCCCACGGGGAGGAGCCGTGCCGTTGGCACATGGTGGGGTACTTGAGGGAGACTGGGGTCGGCCTCTCCCTTTGCTGGTATTGGAGAAGGGGCCTGTGTGTGGCCGTGTGAGTGCAGATTCAGCGATCACCTCTTCCTGAGTCAGGCCAGCTCTTGACCACATGCCCTCATCAGGCTGCCCCTGACTCAGTCCTAGGCCAGCTCTGGTCTATCACCTGGGCACCTGGCCCCAGTGTGTGCCTCTGGGGACCACAGGGGACCACAGAGTACAGAGGGAAGGGGGGAGGAGGGCCTTGGGAAGGTGTCCTCTCAGGATCTATGGCCCTTCCTGTCCTGCTACAGGCCCCTGTTCAAGGAGGGGGAAAGAGAAGGAGAGAAATATGATGTGCGAGAGAAATAGCAATTGGGTCCCTCTCTCATGCCCCCAGCTGTGGACCTGGCCCATAACCCAGGCATGTGCCCTGACTGGGAATTGAACTGACAACCTTTTAGTTTGTAGGCCAGCGGATCAACCCACTGAGTACACCACAGCAGAGGCTCTCATCCTTTCACTTGACTGCCCCTGGTTCCTGGTGGAAGTTCTGTATTCAGCCTGATTCTGAGCCCAAGTCAACCAACCCACAACCCACCCCATCTCTAAACCACAGTCCCAAGCGACTTCTCCAAACCAGCCTTTTGAATACTCTCTCCCAGCTGTGCTTGATCCCCAGTCTCTCTCTTTTTTCTTCCTTCAAATAGTCCATTATTTTGCATGGAGATTTTGCTTTTCTTTGACTTTCTTTTCTTCATATATAACCTGATAAAAGAGTTCCCGTTATTTCAGAATATATTCTGGGCCCTATTCTGTGCTCAATTACACACTGTCTATAGTTGATTTTCATGAAATTTAAATAACAAAGACCGACGCTTATGTCATTTCTTCCCTATAAAAATCCACCCTTGAAATCCTCTCTCATTGGAAAGCTGTGGTGTGTCCGCAGTTGAACGGCTTGTGTGTGTGTGTGCGTACGTGCTGCCTCATTAGAAGTGCATGCAGAGCGAGGTGTGTCATGGTAACAACAGCTAAATTTGCACTCACTGTCCCCAAGTGGAAAGAGATGGCCTGGAGTCCCAGGACGTGGCAACATCTGCCAATCTCTGCAATGGTGTCAGGCCAGGGCCTCCTGGCACAGGGAGGTCCCTCTTGTGGGCTATGGGTGCTGTGTTTGTGAGTCAGCAGGGGCCCGGACATCTGCAGGTGGAGCAGGGGACATCTCTCAGTGGCAGGACATTAACCACCCACACTGGGCTCGACCCTCATGAGCCCCAGGTGGCAGTTGGGAACCCTACCAGCTGTGTGCCAGACAGCCCAGGCAAAGGGAGGGCCTGAGTCCTTGAATGCTTAACCCAAGTCCTGGAACTGAAGGTGTTGGCTGAGAAAAAAGAGGGCTTGACGGGACCCCTGTAACGGAGCTACTCCGTTGAATGATGGGGTGATGATACTTGACATCCAATTTTAAATTTTCTTTTTGTGGAGTGATTGCCCCATGTGAAGTCTGGCAGAGAGGATCAAGGAAAGGCATCCTTGGGTGGCTGGTTGCCAAGGGCTGGTGTTTGAGGAAGAGCCTAGACTTGTGGAGGGCCTGCCCCAGACCTCAGCCTTCGTTCCTTGCATCCCAAAGCCCACTGGCACTGCCCCTTCAGAAGGGACTTTTCGCAGGGAAACCAAGGTGGTTTGCTTCAGACCATGGTCTCAGGCCTCTGCTAGGGGCCTGCTCCTTGCAGGCTGCATTCCCATTGTAGGAAGACTTGCTTCAGTGTGAAAATTTCACACCAACTTCTTTCTTCTAAGTCTGCCCTCAAGGGAGCTGAGGAAGGAGCAGAAGGGCAGGTGCCACACCGGGGTACATTTTTAGGTTGACACTTGGAAATCTGGAGCTGACCTCCTTGGGTCCAGCCTATCATCCTAAGTAGCTCGGAGGACTGGGACTTGCGCTGGGCCCTGAAGGGTTTGGTGCCTGAGAGAACAGACAGGGCGTGTCTGAGAGGAGGGATGGGTGGACAGAGGCAAGGAGCCAGGGAAGTGTTAGTACAACTCAGGTTCAGAAGGAGGGAAGACAGTTTGCACTTGCTGAGTTTGAAAAGATAGTGGGAAGTCGCCCAGAAATGTAAATCAAGATGAAAATATGTGCTGTTGAGGAATTAGAAAAAACCATAGAACTATGCCCCAAAGCCCCATACTACCTGGGACCACACCTGGACCCAAATTGTGGCAGTAGTTAGTATTTGAGGGTCCAGGCTGCATTAAATCAGCAGTGATGACAGCAATCCTGAGATTGAATAAGCATGGAAAGAATGAACCTAATCTGAGCAACAATGGCGAACAACATAATCACACCGAAGGAAGAAAAAGAAAAGTAACCCAAGAAACACAGTACTATGACTGTATACCCTTTGTCTAAGGCAAAATGAGCTGCAAATATTAGACTGTACTGAGGAGGCGTGTTTTTCACAAGGGTTGGGATGTAGCAGTTTTCTGGTATTGTACAAATGAGTGAATACGGAGATAATGCTGAGAGTCAGATTCTCTCTAGTGGAGGAGGAAGTAAAACTATGGAATGGAGGAAGGCTAAGAAGAATTCTGTGAGTTGGAGTTGTAGGACTGGAGGTGTCAGCACATAAGCTTGTCATACATACAGACATAAACAAATATACATTTACACATGCATGTATACACATGCACATGCATGTATGTATTTCCTAGCTCTGTACGATGAAAGGATCCAGAAGCAAAAAACACCCCAGTTGCAATGATTACATTTAATATCTAGATCCTGGTTTCTAAACACCATTCCTTACTGAAAAAACGAACTCAGGCTCTTCAGGAGAGGGCTGGGGCGGGAAAAGTACAAGCGGAGTGTGGAACCTCAGTTCATGCCAGAAGGAGTGATTGGGGTGCGTGTCAAAGTGACTTAGAAGCCGGACTGAAGAGATCCCACAAGTCATGTCTAGAACAATTAGAACATCAAAACAAATAATAATTGGGAAGGACTATATCCATTGAATAAAATATGAACTTGAGAATACAAACTAGCACAAAATGAATGAATGAATGAATCACAAATGGCATAGAAGGGAAAACATTTCCCTTCTGTAAAATGCCAACTAATGAGTGTGGAAAGAACAGAGTTGGAAAATTGTCATTTTGAAAACACAAGTAATAACTGATTTAAGCAAAAATCATCAATGGATGCTACAACCCGTGGGTGGAAGTTTGGTGGGGATCAGGATATTTACAGGTTCAAAGTCTCTCCTCACAAATTACTTCTTAATTGCTTAGGGAAAATAGAAACTTCACGGTGAAGAGTCCCAGCCCACATCACTTAACCAAGTTATTGAAGAGAACATCACCAACATTGAGACAATTCCACAGCAAGTGCCCCCTCATGGGACTCACTGAGGAGGACACACCACTTCTGTGGTCCTCTGCCCAAACGTAAGGCCTGAATCTGATGGGAGGAGGCGCTGGGCAAGTCTACACTGCGGACATTGTGCAAAGCAATTGCACTCCCCCCAAGTGGTAAGGTCTTGAAAAATAAAGGGAAGCTGCTGGACAATTCCAGATTAGAGAGAATAGAGGGACTTGACAACCAAAAGCAATGGGTGATTCTAGATTGGATCCTGACCTGGGGGGAAGGATAGGTAAAGAAGACATTACTGGGACAACTGGAGAACTTTGAATATGGACAGAGCATTGGATATTAACATGTGTCAACATTACATTTCCTTATTTTGATAATGGTACTGAGGTTAAGTTTAAAAATGTTCTTTTCTGAGCAAACATGCACTGGAGTTCTTAGGACTAAAGGGTAATGCTGTCTGCAACGTGCTTTCCAGTAATGCAGCTTAAAAAAGCGCTTTCATCTGCTTATGTTCCTGGAGGCTGATACAAAGAGAAATGCAGGAAAATGTCAACAATTCAGGAAGCTGGGTGTTCAGGAGTTTTGCAACTGTTGTGTGTTTGAACTTATATTAAAATATATAGTTATCAAAACAATATAACACACACAAGAACCTAAGCTCCGAAACAGCTGAAGGGAGGTAAGACTCTGACCCTGAAGTGGGTTGGGATGAAACGCTTGGCTTCTTGTGAGAACTTAATAAATGAAGCAGGTTTTGTGGTTGCTGGGGGAGGGCGTCACAAGGGGACACAAGGTAATGTAAAAACAACATAATGGAGATTAAATTTATATAAAAATAAAAATAAAGTACAGCTTTTTACTAACAATGTCTGATTTTACTTACAATCGTTTAGGAGGAGGGCGCATGCCTTTGCCCCTCATGGCATCAGGGGGTCTGGAGGGTATTCCTGGTCGGTGTCTGGCCCCATGCAAATGCCACAGGTCCTCACAATTGCCAGGAACCTCCAGGGCACTGCCAGAAACGCAGAATGGGGCTGAAATTCTCCTGAATACACCTCCCCCAGATGATTTGAGAGGAGCCCGGGGGTGTTGCTTTTGACTGAGACACCACTGGTTCCTAGCATTTAATGCTTGGGCCAAGTAGGCAGAGGAGAAGGCTGCTGTCAGAAGCCCAGGGGGTCCCGAGTTCTGCCCCCCCCCCCCCCCCCCCCCCCGTTGCTAGTGTAGAAACTTAGGCCCACCGCTGGCCTCCCAGTCTCCTGTCTATTCCTACCTTAGTGTTCGGCAGGCCCTCCAAAGAGCCAGGCCAGTGGCTTCAACTGCCAGCTTATCCGTTCTTTTCCTGCCTCAGTGTCCAGCCAGCCCTTGCTCTGGACAGGGCAACCCCCTCCAGCTGCCGGCACTCTCAGCCTGCTCTGGCCCAGGAGTTCTCAAAGGGTGTCCCAAGCACCTTGGCGCTCCCTAAGACCCTCCCATGGGGACCATAGGGGCTATGCTTTTCCAGTTACATGCTCGCTGAGACTGCATTTCATATACATCAACAACATACCAGACCAGCTTGAATGCAGAAACAGGTACATGAATTTAATCTTCTATTAAGCCAGATATTTAAAAAGATTTGCAAAAAAAGAAGTAAAGCATGTCACACTTCTCATTAATTTTTCATTTTGAAAAGTATAGTTATTTTTCATTAAAAATGTTACGTGTTAACATTATTTATTTATTTATTTATAAAATATTTTATTTATTCATTTAGAGAGAGTAGAAGGGAGGGAGAAAGAGAGGGAGAGAAACATTAATGTGTGGTTGACTCTCACATGGCCCCCCACTGGGGACCTGGCCTGCAACCCAGGCATGTGTTCTGACTGGGAATCGAACTGGCAACCCTTTGGTTCACAGCCTGAGCTCAATCCACTGAGCTACACCAGCCAGGGCAGCATTATTTATTTATTACAGATTTATTGAAGTATAACTGACAAATAAAATTTTAATATATTTAAAGTATACATAATTTTATATACATACATATTTTTAAAAGATTCTCAGTATCACATTAACACATTCATCACCTCACGTGTTTAGTGTTCATTTTTAAAAAGATCGTATTTATTTATTTTTAGAGAGAAGGGAAGGGAAAGAGAGAGGGAGAGAAACATTAATGTGTGGTTGCCTCTCACATGGCCCCCCACTGGGGACCTGGCCCACAACCCAGGCATGTGCCCTGACTGGGAATTGAACTGGCGACCTTTTAGTTTGCAGGTCCACTCTCAACCTACTAAGCTCCACCAACCAGGGCTATTTTTCATTTTTTAAAGAACACTAAAGTTCTACTCTTTTAAAGAAATATTTTATTTATTTATTTTTAGAGAAAAGGGAAGGGAGGGAGAAAGAGAGGGAGAGAAAGATCAATGTGTGGTTGCCTCCCATGCACCCCCTCACTGGGAAGCTGGCCCCACAACCCAGTCATGTGCCCTGACTGGGAATTGAACCAGCAATCCCTTGGTTTGCAGGCTTGTCCTCAATCCACTGAGCTACACCAGGCCAGGGCTCAAGTTCTACTCTTAACAAGCCCCAATTTTACAATATAGTATTGTCAACTATAGTTACATGTTACACATCAGGTCCCAGACTTTATTTATCTTACAGCTGAAAGTTTGTTCCTTTTACCAGTCTCCCTATTTCTCTCACCCCCAAGCTCCTAGCAATCAATATGCTACCATTCTACTCTCTGTTTCTATGAGTTTGACATTTTTTTTTTTAGTCATATAAGAGATATCATTCAGCCCTGGTTGGTGTGACTCAGCGGATTGAGTGCCAGCCTGCGAACCGAAGGGTTGCTGGTTCAATTCTCAGTCAGGGCACATGCCTGGGTTGCAGGTGAGGTCCCCAGTAGGGGGCATGGGAGAGGCAACCACACATTGATGTTTCCCTCTCTTTCTCGTTCCCTTCCCCTCTCTCTAAAAATAAATTAAAAAAGAGAGAGATGCCATTCAGTATTTGTTCCTTTGTCTGGCTTATTTCACTTAGCATGAGGACTTCTGGGTTCATCCATGTTGTCATAAATGGCAGGATTGCCTTGTTTTTTAAGACTGTGATATACGTATATATTGGGTTGGCCATAAAGTCCATTTAGGTTTCTTTCATAAAATAAAAGACACATTTTTCACTTTTACCAATAACTTTATTCATTTGGATATTTTGAATATGTTGGCTATCTCCCACTGTTGGCTTCTAGTGGGTAGAGGCCAGGGGTGCTGCTAAATACCCAATACACACGACAGCCCCACAGCAAAGGATTATTTGGCCAAAATATAATATAACAGTACCAAGAAACTTCACAAATCACTTTTGCCATGATTGATCATTCATGGCACCTTGTCCATACACTGCACAAGTCTTTTTTTTTTTTTTTTTTTTTTTTGCATTTCAGTGTGTTTTAACCTTTCTTGAAATAATAAAACATAATACACCCAAAATGTTGCATATCTTCTTCCATCTTCAATATTAAAATGGCTGCACAAAAATTCACCAATTTTGATTAAGTTTTTTTAAATGCACACTGATATGACAGCTGTCACAATACAATCTAACAAAATTGTTTTGAATTAAGTTAAAAACAACTAAGCACTAACTAGAACCATCATGTAGAAAACACTAATATGCAATTACCACTTTTTTCTTTACTCATTCGTGTGTTGATGGACACTTAGGTTCTGGGCTACTGGTAAATAATGTTTCTGTGAATGTGGAAATACGAATATATCTTCAAGGTAGTGTTTGCATTTCCTTTAGGTGTATATCCAGAGGTGGGACTGCTGGATCCTATAGTAGTTCTACTTTTAATTCCTTGAGGAACCTCCGTATTATTCTCCGCAGTGGCTGTACCTGCGTACATTCCCACCAACAGTGCGCAAGTGTTCTCTTTCCCCACACCCTCGCCAGCGTTCGTTACTTCTTGCCTTTTTGATAAGAGACATCCTAATGGGTGTGAGGTGAAGTGTCATGGGGATTTTGATTTGCATTTGCCTCATGATTAGTGATGTTGAGCATCTTTTCATGTACCTGTTGGCCATTTGTTTGTTTTCTTTGGAAAAATGTCTACTTGGGTTCTTTGTCTATTTTTAAATTGCATTATTTGTTATTTTGTTATTGAGTTGTATGGATTCCTTGTATGTTTTGGATATTAACCCCTTATCAGACACATGGTTTGCAAATATTTTCTCCCATTCCATAGGTTGCCTTTTCATTTTGTTGATAATTTCTTTTGCTGTGCAGAAGCTTTTTTATTTTAATGTAGTCCTACTTGTTTATTTTTGCTTTTGTTTCTTTTACTTTTTGTGTTAAATCCGAAAATCATTGCTGTGACCAATATGAAGGAGTTCGCCCTTTATATTTTTTTTAGGAGATTTTACGGCTTCCAGTTCTATGTTTAAGACCATTTGTTCAAGGGGTGGGGGGAAAGGCAGAAAACTGTACTTGAACAACAATTTAAAAAAGACCATTTGTTCAAGGCCAAAATGTTTAATCCACATGGAGTCAATTTTTGTCTGTGGTGTAAAGCAGTGGTCCAATTTCATTCTTTTGCACGCAGATACCCAGTTTTATCAACACCATTTGTTGAAGAAGCTATCCTTTCCTCATTGTATATTCTTTTTTGTTGAAAATTAATTGACCATATAGGTACAGATTTGTTTCTGGGCTTTCTATTCTGCTCTATTGATCTATGTGCCTGTTTTTATGCTGATACTATACTGTTTTGATTAATACAGCTTTATAATATAGTTTGAAATCAGGATGTCAATAACTGCAGCATTGTTCTCTTTTCTTAAGTTTGCTTTGGCTACTTAGAGTCTTTGTGACTGTCCAAACAGGAGGCTTTGTTCTTATTGGCTCCCAGCAGTAGAGGGTGTGCTAAGACCAATCAATGTTCCAAAGGGGAGGATCACAGGCAGCCTCTAGATGCAGGCTGATTAGAGGCAGGACCCTCAGGCAGCAGCTTGTAAGGTGTATAGTCAAACCCTTTTCATCGAAGACTCTCAAACGGGTGATTTAGCCTGTGCCCTCTGTGCTAAGCCTTTGGGTCCAGTGTGAGGTTTGAAGGATAGCATTGCAAGTGCTAACCACCCATAGGTATTTGCTATATAGAGACTCATGGAAGCAAGTCCCATTGGCTTTCAGAGCTCCATATTTTGGGGGCCAATCTACTGGGTGGGAAGCTTCAAGTTGGGATGCTAGTTGTGGGGTCCAAACCCTTTGCTGCTGAGGGAGAAGCTGGGAGCTGGGAGTCCCCTCCTGACTGTATGGCACTGGGCTGGGGGCAGGGTTATGACGAGAGTGCGTGTCAGCCTTTGCTACCCTACATGTAGGGGTGTGGGTGTTTTTCTCATTTTCTCCGGGCATAGGAGTTGCTCAGCTAGTTTTTGGGTTTCTCTCAGAGGAAATTGCTTCACATTTGCTGTGTCCATGGAAGGAGAGAATTTCAGGAATCTCCTGTGTCACCAGCTTAGCCCTTCCCCTATGATTGCTGCTTTAGAATGAATTAGATAAATATTTCTTTTTTGATTTCTAAAAAGGTAAACAGGTGTAATTTACATAAACAAAAGCCCTCTGCAGTTCTCAATAATGTTTAACAGACTGAAACATTTGAGAACCCCTGTTCTGGCACCTGACTGTGTTTTCCTGGGAATGGGCTGGGCTCTGCAGAGATAATAACCCATTAAATAGGCTGAAGGAAGATCCACTCTCTGCAACATTGTGGGCCACTATGATGGAGGAAAAGGGGGCTAGAGAATCTTGTACTAGCAATGAAATGCCACAGCCTAGGAGTGACCTGTGTTGCTTCCACATGCAGCTTGTTGGCCAGGCCTGGCTTCATGATTCTGCAGGGGCAGGGGCACATGAGCCTCTGAAAGAGGGAGCTGGTGCTGACTGAGCACCAGGAGTCTCTAGCACCCCTGCTTTATTTTTCTTCACAGCATCACTGTTGTATTAGATGTTTGTTTGCTTATGGACTCTCTGTCTCACTAGCAGGTAAGCTCTTGGAGGGGAGGCCCTTTATCTTTTCTTGCTCACTGCTGTATCCTCAGTGCCTGGAACAGGGCCTGCCATATTATGCGGCCTTGATAAATGGAAACAATGGATGAATGGGGAAAGGCTCTCACTGTCTCCTTGGTCTGTCTGGATGGTTGGAGATTCCAGTGGGGGCCATGTCTGAAAATGCTTCCTGAGCCCCAAAGTGTTGGATGTGCATTAGCTGGTCCTGCACATAGGCTGCTTTTACCTAAATGTGCTTGCTGTGCACAGGTGTAGATGCTGGGGCTGGGCAAAGCCGGGCAGTCTGCCCGGAGGTGAGGGCTTGGTTCTGTGGGTGAAAGCTCTCCATGTCAAGGATCCAGGTGCAACTCACTAGTGAGGAGAGCATGGCTGCCTCTTCTCTTGGCCAGGCCTAGCTGGAGGCAAGGCCTGGGCTGCAGCTTCTGTGAGGGGTTCTTGAGAACCAGCCGGGAGAGTCCCTGCAGAAATGGCTCACATGCATGACCTCACTGCAGATCGCTGCTCTCACCAGCCAGCCCCACTGGGCCCTTATATCTGGCATGGGTCAGGGTGTCATGTCTAAGAGAAAACTTAGCCTTGTTGGGGAGTGGGGTGGAGGGCCAGGTGGTTTAGGAGGGACTGATGGTACTTGGAAGTGGGCTCCATGCATGGCCCCAAGCACAGGCCATGGCATTGCCTGGTTGACCCACTCCAAGGGGCCCAGAGGCAGAACCCATCTGGGGGTTTTCATGGTCTTGTTGAAGGAATTGGCTCAGACTTGGGGGAAGATTCCTGAGGGCTCAGGGCATTCACTCAATGAGAACCTGGTGATTCCCATATTCTGAGGGTCCGTGTAACTTCCTTTTCCAAACCCTGGGGTCTATGGCCTGACACAGACTTTTGTCCTATTGCCAGGACAGGAGAGAGAGTCTGGATGATGGAACTCTGGATGATGGAACACCGAGATTTCTGGACTGTGCAGAAGGCTCATGACCTATGAAATATGACACCGAAACCAGGGTCACCCTAAGAAATCGGGGATGGGTGGCTGCCAAGTTTTTCAGACTGAGTCTGTGGCCAGTACTGGGATTTGGGGAAGGGGAAGACATGCACATGTGTGGGAGAGGCACTGGGTGTTCTCGGGAATTCGGTCATACAGCTTGGGTCGTGCACGTCTGTTCTGGCTTCCTTAGGAAATCAGCATCAGGTGCTGATGAATCAGGCCACCCTGAATCTTATAGCACTAGGTTTGGAAGCTTCAAAAAATTAAGTCCAAGCATCTTCGACTTTGTCTACGCCCTCGAGAATAATTATAAAATAATAACAAGGGAAAAAACCCCAAGCAACTGTATCACTAAAGCACTCCTTAGCCTGACCTGGGAAGAGAAAGGGGCTGGAGGGAGCAGGCCTGAAGGAGGCCTGAGCTGAATGGATTGTGAACCCCAAACTGTCTCCGATGACCAGCTGAGTTCCATGGAGACCCCTGGGGCGTGTATCGTGCATGGTTCTAAATCAAAGCAACGAAAACAGCAGGGCCTGTCTTCGATATGAGTCTAAGGACCGGGTTCATCATCAATTTGGTCTTTAAAATGCATCTTCCTGGGACTGAACTGATATTTCCTTCATCGGATCATCCATACTAGGAGTAAAAAGGAAAAAAAAAAACAAATAAAAGCAAAACAAAATTAAACATAGGATTACCATATGACCCAGCATTCCCACTTCTGGGTCTACATCTGAGAGAACTGAAAGCGGGGTATCACACAGGTATTTGTACCTCAAGCTCACAGCAGCACTATACACAGTAGCCGAAAGGCAGAAAAAACCCAAATGCCGATGGGTGAATGGGTGAATAAAATGTGGTTTACATGCCGTAGCCAGTGTGGCTCAGGTGATTGGAACGTCATCCCATAAACCGAAAGGTTGCAGGTTTGATTCCCGGTCAAGACTCATGCCTAGGTTGCTGGTTTAGTCCCTAGTCAGGGTGCGTACGAAAGGCAAATGATTGCAGTTTCTCTATTGCCTTGATGTTTCTCTCCCTCCCTCCCTTCCCCTCTCTCTAAAATCAATAAGCTTGTCCTCAGGTGAGGATAAAAAATAGTATGAAGTTGTATTCATAAATAAGTTTGAAATAAACATTTTTTCAAATGTGGTTTATACATATAATAGAATATTATTTAGTCTTAAAATGGAAGGAAATGCTGACATGTGCTATAATACAAACGAACCCTGAGGACTTACGTTAAATGAAATAAGCCAGTCAAAAAGACAAATTCTGTATGATCCATTTATGTGAGGTGCCTAGGGTAGTTAAATTTGGAGAGGCAGAAAGTAGGATGGTGTTTGCCCAGCACCTGGAGCCAGAGAGAATGGGGAGTTATTTATTAATGGGCACTGAGTTTCACATCCAGTTGCTTGGAAAAGCTCAGGAAAGGGATGGTAGTGACGGTTGCACAACAGTGCGAATGTGCTTATTAACCCTGACCCTTAAAAATGGTAAACTTTATGTTATGTATATATGTTTTATTGATTTTAGAGAGAGAGAACAAGCAAGGTAGAGAGAAAAAAACCCTAGATTTGTTGTTCCACATATTTATGCATTTATTGGTTGATTCTGACTGGGGATGGAACCTGCAACCTTGGCATAGCGGTACACGCTCTCACTGAGCTACCTGGCTAGGGCCTGTTCTGCACATTTTGCCACAAAGAAACAAAACAAACAGGGAAAGCGCCATGTCCACTTTGAGCAGAGGTTCTTGTTAGTAAAGACAGGAATGAACCGCTGAACACATGTCCTAGAGGGGCCCCTGAGAGCATGGCTTCAGAGGCTGTGGGCTGCCCGCTGGCTCTCCCTGGGCACAGACAGCAGAAACAAGAGGAGGGGGTCTCCCGAATACGGGCTTTCTTTCACCTCCCTGGGCGGAGCTGTCAGCTCCCAGACGAGGCACAGGAGAGCTCTGAGGGGAACAAAGCCAAGAGGGTAATTTAAAGGTGCCCTGACCCCCCAGGGGCAGCATGCACCGTTGTAGTGGGGTTCCCCCTTTTCTCCCAGGCACCACCAATCATAAATATGCATGAATAAAGGAGGCCCCAATCCTTTCCCACTTCTCCAGTTGGGCTCCCTGCTAGTGGGGGAGAGGCGGTCCTCCGAGGAGCCAGGCAGAACCCAACACCCTGCCCCTGCGACTTGCAGCAACCATTATAATTATCACCTGCAGAAGGGGACTTATCACGTAACAACTTTCTCACCCCACAGGGGGCAGGAGGTGGGGCCCTCTAGCAACTGAAGGGACTTGTGTCTTCATTCATTATTTTCTGAATGTCGGTACAAAATTGAGGTTTCTGAGCAATTTGCAGATTAATAACCCCTCAAGATGTGGGTCCACATAGCCTCACCGTGTCAAAAAATAAGACACTCCCTCCTCTCCTTCTCTTCAATCAGAACGTGCATCAGATACATGGAGAGGAAAAAAAGAAAAGCAGAAATGTAAGTAACCTTTCCTTTCCTGCACAGCAAGTCTTCCAGCAGCCCCAGCGACCAGCAACTCCTGGATTACTCTCTCCCTCTTTTTTCCTTTTCTTTCCTTTTCTTTTCTTTTCTTTCCTTTTCTTTTCTTTTCTTTTCTTTTCTTTTCTTTTCTTTTCTTTTTTCCTTTTTCTGCTCAATGGATTGTGGTCAAGGCCATTGTAACATGAGCAGTGCCTCGGAGGGGATTGGCCAAGGGGGCTGCGAGGGGCCCCTTTCACAGAGGGCTAATTGCGTTTCAGACCACCAGTATTCGGGAGCTACAGATGTCTTCCTTCATTTGCCTAGGCAGCACAATTGGACCCATCTGTTGCATTTATTCCACGGGCTCCCCTGCACCCCCCCGCCCCCTCTCCCCTCCCCTCCTTTCCCTTGTCTGCTGGGTCTAAATTGAAAACTCATCAAAATGTAATCCAAGAGCAGTTTGGCTGTGAGCTGCTGAGAAGGGGCTCGGTGGGAATAAAGGCCCCCCGCCACTTTACACACGGGCCAGAGCCTGGGGAGCCGGGTCACAGGCAGCCTTAGGGGGGAAAGTGAGAAGTTAGCCGGCAGATGGGCTGCTCCACGCGGCCCTATAACCTGATGCCTCCAAAGAGGGGCCCTAGCAACGGCCAGGCCCAGGCGGGAGGATGCCACTGCCCTGGAGGTGGCGACCCCACCTCGAAGGCCTCGCCCCTGGCCCAGGATGCTTCGATTTCAAACAGGGCCGGGGCCAGGGCTCATCACTCTCTGACCCCCATCTGCCCTCTCGAGCTCAAAGGGATTTCCAAGGCAGAGAGGGCAGGCCCAGCGTGGCCTCACAAGGGCTGGGGAATGTGGTACTCGGAAGACAGCCCGGCCGCCCAGCCCACCTCCTGCACACCCAGGCCTCTTTCCATGTCCCTTCCTCTGCACCGTATGCCTTATGATGTCCTCAGGCTCTTTCCTGCACCTACTTCTCTATCCCCAAAGCAGGTGGTGGGCTCTGGAAGGTGTGGGCGTGTTTGTTGTTGTCCCAGGCTCAGGGGCTAACCTGGGGACTCTGCTTGCCACCAGTACAAGTTCCAGCTCCAGTCTCCAGTCTCTTTGGTGGTGGTGGTGGCGTGTGTGTAGGGGGGGTCTTCTTTCTAATACCTGCCCCAGCCTGGGCCAAGAATGGGGCTGTTACCCCCAGGAGCAGCTGGTGTGTGGCTGCGTCCTCCTACCTTCTTCTGGGGGAGGGCAGGCTGCCAGCAGGCATGGTGTTTCAGACCAGTAGGCTCAGAGGAACAGCCGTAGTGAGATTTCAGTGTGGGCACATCTATGAACTGGGTGCCTAGAGCTTTGTGGAGGACCTGGGTACCTCTTTGTTGCTGACGAATTGTGGATGTGGGGCTTCCAAACTTTGTTTTTAATTAAAACCCACAGTAAAACATGTACACACACATTTTGTATATTTATTTCATAGCAACCCAATATATAAGCAACAGACATATATAACTAAAGCCAGTTTCACAAAATAATAAATACCTCCCTCCACTCTGTGCGGTGTGCTCGGACACTTTCTAATCTGTTCCAGCTGTGTCACGCCAGTTTTAGAGATGCCGCGCTGCTTTCACAGGCTGCCAAAGTGGCCCCACAGGGAGTATTCTCACACACTCACAGGTATCAGAATCTGCTCTGGGAATTTGTCAAAATGCAGGTGCCCAGGCCCATCTCTGAGAGTTTGGTTCAGCGGCCCTGAAGTAGGGCCCAGGAATGGGTATTTTTGGTGACAGAAACCCCTGGCATCTTGGGAAATTCTGCTGCCTCCAGTGTGCCTGGTGGTCTCAAGCCCCTGGTCTGAGCTGGAAACAAAATGTTGCTCTAGATGGTCAGCTCAAGGTGGGGCCTTCCAAGGTCGCCTCCTTTCCTGCCACTTCCCTACCATGTCTTAATTAAATCCTCACCCAGTGAGAGTGTGGATGTCGCTTGGTTGGCTTTTAATTGAAGTGTTAATTTGTAGCTGCAGAGAGGAAGGGCCCTTCAGGTCTGGAGCCTTTCCTTTGCAGCCATCCTAAGCTGATTAGCCTTGGGGGGTCTGAGGGGACACAAGCCATCAGCAGGGGAGTTAGCTGGGCCAGAATCTGGCCTTGAAGCGGCCTTTGCGGAGAGGGGGCGGGCCAGGGCCAAAGCCTTCTGCACCTGCCTCATCCTGCCCACCAGCCGCCAGGCAAACACCTGCCCCCATGGGCCTCCAAGGCACTGACCTGGTTTCTGCTGCACTGCCCCCCCCCCAAGTCCATCTTGATGATAAAAAGATACCTTTATCCTGTGAGTCATCTGCTCACACACAGTTGTCTACACGATCTGCTCCTTAGCTTGATGCTCCAGGCCCCCCAGGACCTGCCCCAAGAGCATCTCCCAGTGCCCCCTCTCCTGCCCTCCCTTCATCCCAGCTGGGCCAGGCTGCCCCCTCTCCCCACCCAGGCTGTGCAGTTCCTACTTCTGTCTCCCACCCTTTGATTTGCTGAACCTCCATCTGGAATGTTCTTGCTGACTCTTGTCCATCTTTCAATGCTCAGAGTCACTGACACCTCCTCCAGGACCCTTCTGTCCTGTCTGGTTGTCAGAGCAGGACTCACTGCAGAGCATGATGGGCTGAGAGAAGGAATTGAAAGGATCCACTTGCCAGAGCACCCAGGGATGCTGGGTAATCAAGCCTTGGGAAGAACAGGCAGCTCTTGTGTGGGCCTGGTCCTTCTGTCCCCCACCCCTTTCCCTCTCAGCTCTGCTGTCCCTTCCTGGACACCTACTCCTCATTGCTGGCATGAATCTGGTTCAGTAGTTGTGGTTCTAGATGTGAACAGCCTGAGCTCGCAGTCTGTCTTTGCCTCTTATCAGCTAAGGGGTCCTGACTTCACCTTCGTAGCCTCACCTTCCTTGTTTGCAAAATGGAGACAGCCCTTCACTACCTGTCCCTGAATTGAGGCCTTTGTGAGCCACATGCACACAGGAGGCCAGCCCTCCCCAGGCTCTGCCCCTTCTCCTCCTCCCTACCCTTCTTGTGGGCTGTGGGCTCCAGCCCAGGCCCTTTCTTGCACTCACTTTTTGGTGAATGCCTCTAGTTCCTTCCCTGCGGAAGCCACTGCAGCAGTACCTGTCTTCTGGGGAGCCTTTTGGCCCACTCAGTGAAATGAGGACCCAGGGACCTGTGAACAGGGCCCACTTCTCAGCCTTGCCAACTCCCCCACCCCAAGGTCCCAGGACAGCCTCAGTCCCCAATGACAGCAACTGTCTTGGTTTGGGCTGCTACCATGGGCCCTGTATTGTGCTAAATGCTTCACAGAGGTCATGTACTGTATTTTTTGGACTCTAAGACTCACCTCTCCCCTCCAAATTTGGGAGGAAAATGAGGGTGCAATGTAGCTTATCTGGCTTACTGTGGGTAGGATGGCAGCCTACATTATTTATGTTATTAAATATTTTACCAAATATTTTGCTTCAAAAATTTTTTTCCTATTTTCCTCCTCTAACACCTAGGTGCATCTTATGGTCCCATGCATCTTACAGTCTGAAAAATTTGGTAATCCTCTCGACAACCTCAGGAATAGTATCATTGCTATTTAACAGAGCAGGAAACTGAGGTTCAGAGGTATGTGGCCTGTTCAGGCTGTGCTCCTGCATTGTCTGCAGCCAGAATGGTCTTTTAAAAACACAAACTGGTCCTGGGAGCCCCCGCCTTACCTCCCCTCTCCCTCAGTGCCTCTCCGTGGCTCTGGTGCCTGCTGAACTTCCCACTCTTATCTTTCATCACTCTCCCTCATATTTTCTGCACTACAGACACATTGGCCTTCTATGTAGCACTCTCTCCCTAATCACAGGGCCTTTGCACATGCTGTTTCTACTGAGTGGACTATCTTTTGCTCATCCCCCCCTTCCAAAGTGAGCTCCCATACATCCTTCTTCCCAAGAGCCTACCTCCTAGACTAGGTTGGAATCCCCAACCACCCCCACCCTCAGTAGTATCAGCATACATGCCCCTTTTTTGTATCCTTTGTACTAGTAAGATGTTCGCCAAAAGATCCACACAAACAGTGTGTTAAAAATCTCTCTCCCCATCAGACTATAAGCTCTGAGAGGGCAAGACCTGGGTGTTTTCTTATCCTCTATCATGCCTCTATCTCCAGGGCTCAGCACAGTGCCTGGCACAGAGCAGATACACAGTTAATGCTTGTTGACTGAACACATAAAAAGTGAGGGACCTAGGATTTGAACCCACAGATCTCGGATGCCAAATGTGGGCTCTCACTCTGGTCACCCTAGGCTTCCTAGGAAGGTATGTCATGGGAGCAGAGGACTGGGGCTTCTAAGCTTCCGGGCTCATTATCAAATTGGGGCTGCAGGTGGGTTGGGGTGGGGGCAGCAGACATTTTTTCACTGAAGGAGTGGGATGGAAGTGTGCGGGAGGGGGCGGGGTCAGCTCAGGCTAATCCTGCACTGAATGGGTTAATGGAGGTCTGCTGGGCGCTGCCCTCTCCCCCCCCCCCCGCCCCACTGCCCCCATACCCTCACAGGGCTGACCATCCACCTGGCACACCGGAGGGCTCTGAGCTCAGAGATAATCCCAAGGCCAGGACCACTCACAATACCCAGCAGGCAGCCTGTGGCCAACTGCAGCATGAAGAGACCAGAGCAGCCGCTCCCTGCACAGCCAGGTCTTCTTCCTCAGGAGGTGAGGTCACTGCAGCAGCAATGTCAAAGCCTTCAGGGGAGCCTCTTATCCCCCAACAAAGGGCATAGCCCTAGGGACAAGGGCGGGTGTGGGGGTTATGCCTCTGTTGGGGAGGCCCGGTGTGACAGACACCCTGCTGGACATCTGAGGCAATGTCACTCATAGCAAGAGTGGGGCTGTTTGACTCCCAGCCTAGGCTGATTTTCTTCTGGGGGTCCAGATGTCCCCTGACTCCTTGGATCTGGGAGCAGAGGCTATTTCCTTGAGGCTGGCCCTGTCTGCTTGGACGAGGGAGACAATGGGCAGCCCGTTAGCTCAGGCTCTGCACAAGCAGAGCCAAGTCCAAGGGGATTCAGGGCCCCTGCTGCTACCCCAGACTCCTGTCTAAGCCACAGAGCTGTTCCCTCAGCTAAGCCAGCTTGTTCTGGTTGCGCAGACTGCCACACCACACAGAGGATGATTTTCTCCAAGCTCTTCTTCAGTTAGTTTGCATTTTGCCCTGTGTATGTGTGACTTTTATGACCAAACAAGCAGTATGGAAGGGAACAGTGCAAAAAGTGAGTCACCCCTCCTGACCTGTTTGTCTACTATCTAGAGGAAACCAGCACCCTGGGCCAGGGAAGGGCTACTGGCTGTCTTGTGACTTAGGTCTGTGCTTAAGCTCTCAGCACCACAGTTTCTGCATCTGTAAAATGGGCTAATAATGCTATCAATCCCATCAGACTGTGGTGAAATAAATGAGATGATGTGTGTGGAGACCTCAGAACAGTGCCTTTACTGAGCATGCTGCAATGCACACACATAGTACCTATGCTTAGTAACAAACTCGTGTGTGTGACTTCCCAAAAACTTCATGTAAATTCAAGCAAATGTGTTGTGCAAGGATGTATGTCCATCCTTCAAACATCACACACTTTTTGGAGAATGTCATGTACACTATCATGCTCCTTGGCTTTTTCAGTGATATGTTAATAATAGCACGGGTGTCTTTCTGCGTGGGCAGGTGGAGCTCTACTCCTTTGTGACAGCTGCCCAGTTCCATTATGTGCATATACCACAATTTATTTAAATAAGGTACCATGACTGGCATTAGGTAGGGCCTCATTTTTGCTATTAAAACGACACCACTGTAAACACCCTTACACGTTGTATTGATGAGCACATTTCACTTGCAAATGGTAGACATCGAAGGCAAACTGGCATCAGAGAAAAAAGAAATGTATTGGTTTGTGTAGTTGAAAAGCCAGGAGTCTGGCTTCAACTTCAAGGACAGTGGAATCCTCCTGCGGCCCCTGTGGTGGCTTCAGCTAACTTTCTCCCTCTCTTTGTTCTCTCCTTCCCTCCTATTCTTGGCCCTGCGTCTATCTGGCTTTGTTCTCAGAGAGGCTCTCTCCACGTGAAGGCAAGAAAGCCACCATCCTATTCCAAGTTTATGTCTTACAAGCTTGACAACCTCAGCAAAAAGAGGTTGTCGATCTCATTAATTCCAGCAAAGGTCCTGGAATGGAGTCTAATTGGCCTGGCTCGAATCGCTTGCATATTCAACTCTGCACACATGTGTGGGTGGGCCTGTAGGACATTTTCTTAGAAGTGAAATGGTGGGCCAGAGGGGATGCTCATTTCAGCACAGCCAACCTGCTCTGCCGCTGCTTGTGCACTGTGGAAGTCCCTGGCTTCATGGCAGGGTAGGAGGTAGGGGAAGCTTCTGGCCAGCTTGAGGCAGCGACAGCGCAGGCATCTTGTGGTCCTCATGGTACCCAAGTGGCTTCAAGAAGAAACACAGACTCCTGGCCTGACAACCGATCACTCCTGGCTGCCTCACCTAGCACCACCTAATTTACCAGCCTTGCATCCTATCACTCTCCTGCTTTCTGATCACAGCAGACAGCTCACTATCCCCTAAACATGGTAACCATTAGTATCCTTAGAAAATAGAATACAAAACTCAAGTGGTAACATTTTGTTGGGAGTTCAATCCCAAGAAAGCCAGAGTAAAGGGGAAGCTGAGTAAGAGAGGAAATGAGGGGGTGGGTTATGAATTGGTCACTGCTCATAACCAGCGTAGACATCTTCGGAGAGATGGTAGGTGGCTACTTTGTCTTCAAACAGTCCAGGGGAAGATCAGAGAAGAATTAATATGCTAGTTTCCGTCTCTGGTTGGTCAAAGTTCAGTCCCTTAGAGCATCAGTTCCTCTGTCTTTCTGGGCTGTGCTACCTGGCCCTCTGCTAGTGAAGCCAGGTCCTGAACAGCAGTGGTGGCACCTGCAGTGCCCCTTGTGGCAGCAGTGCTCCCTGCCTGCCCACCTGTGGCCTGCAGCCTAGTGGAAGGAACTGGTTGTGGGAAGTAAGGGGCAGGTCTGGTCATGCATGACCAGAAGCAGCTACTAGAAAAATGAAAGATGGAGTGCAAGGCCAGCGCGCATATCGGAGCTGGCACATGAATGGAGTCCAGAACAATTTCTCTGTGCTATAGCACCTTACGGTTGCCTTCCCCAGGGAAGTCTTTCATTCCAAATCTGCCTGTCTAATCGTCAAGCATCCATTTATTTATCTCTATTCATTATTGAGTGCCTACCATGCTCCAGGATGTGGGGATACAGGGCAGGTTTATACATTTTTTTTAAATTTAAAATTTTTTTTAAGATTATATTTATTTTATCTTTAGAGGGGAAGGGAAGGAGAGAGGGAAAGAAATATCAATGTGTGGTTGCTTCTTGTGCATCCCCTGCTGGGAACTGGCCTGCAACCCAGGCATGTGCCCTGACTGGGAATCGAACCGCGATCTTTTGGTTCGCTGGCCCCCACTCAATCCACTGAGCTATACCAGCCAGGGCAGGGCAGGTTTAGATATAACCCCTGGTGGCAGGGAGCTCAGTTTCTATGTGGGGTTGGGGGGTTGGGGACTAGACCCATTAATAGTGGCTGTATCACAATGTGATGGGCGTGGTAATAGAAATATGCCTGCGTTATAAGAGGGCACCATGGACACTGTTTGGAGTGACATAAAATCCAAAGCAAGAATTACTTAAACATGCTGAAAGTTTCTTTCTCTCCAGATTTTCTGTCTGTGGCTAACAGGACAGCTCTGCTCCCTAAAACCGTCAGGAACCTGCCATTCCTAGTCCATGGCTTTCATCTGATTATCCAAGAAGGTAGCACTGTTCCAGGTGGCAGGAAGGAGAACGAGATGAAGAAGAGGCACAGGGCACATCGCAGCTGTCTCTTAAGAAAAGTTCCTGACTTCCTGAGGGAAATGCCCTGAAGACTGATGGGACGCCTCCCTGAGAAGCAGCAGTAAGAAGGCAGCCCCGCGCTCAACTTCTGCAGCCGCAGCTCGTGCCCATGTCCCCAGCAGCGCCAACAAGGCAGGCCGAGGTGCTGGGTTGGGTTTGCCCTCATCCCAGCCCTGGGTCGTCGCCCCCTGCTGCCCCCTGAGACCCAGCAGTGCCACCCCTGCTGCAGTGGGGGAGGGAAGAGTGGGTCCTGGGGACGAGCACCACGCCGAGGGCCCGGGGTCAGAGTCGCAGAGGGAGAGGTGGGAGCGAGCACGCGGCCTGGCTCAGCATCCGGGTCCAGTCACCCGCCCGCCTCCGCGCAGGGCCTGCTGGGAGTTCCAGTGTCTGTTTTTGCGGTTGGGCCGCCATTCTCCGTGGCGGACGGTCTGCGCGGCTCCGGAGAACCCGCCTCAGGTAGGACGTGATTTTTGTCTTTTACGACAGCTGGACCCAGGGCCCTGACCACGTATAGTTAGGCGACTCTATATTTGTCAGCTCCGATCCCAGTGGTTTAATAGTATAAACCTTTGCTACATTGTGGCCGAAATTATGTGACGTGTAGTGAGGAAAGCCCTTCCGTGAGTTACTTTATAGTCCAGTATACATGGTGATTCATACTTCAAGGACATGCGTATTTGGAATGTGATACATTTTTTTCCTTCACGACTTTACAACTCTTCAGGAGGCCATTTTTTGCAGGTAAAGATTTCGTGGGAGCTCTGTAACGAAATGGGAAGATTCAAGTGCCATCCTCTGACAGTCAGACATGTTTAAATTCACTTTCTCCAAAATAAAGGGGGAAGGGGGTCCTGGAGGCTGCCACATGCCACTTTTTTGCTTCTATTCCATTGGCCAGAATTTAGTCATATGACCACATCTAGCCGCAAGGGAGGCTAGGAAGTCTCTTGACCGTTTACTGAACTAAAAAAATCCATTCTATTAATGAGGGAGAAGGAAGACAACCAACAGTCTCTTATATCACAGGCACGTGACACAAGGAGATGATCGTAGTAGTTAGTGGAGAAGGTGGCCCCGAGGTGTTTTAAAAGATGAATTTCTGCTGGCCATTCACCGAGGAGGGGGATGGACAGCCCAGGCAGCCCAGAGGGTCTGTGTGGGCGGGGAGGGCACAGGACTGAAATGCAGCAGCATGCCGTGTGTGTCTGTGCATGTGGGAGGGTGCGCACAGGTGTGTGCATGTGTGCATGCACCCATATTGGTAGGGGGCACTGTCAAAAGCTGATGCTGGAAAGATGGGCAGGTCTCAAGTGATGTGCCCTATGCACCTCAAAAGGAAATTCCGGCTTTGTCTCTTCTAAGTGCTGTGTGGAATCAATTACACGAAAGTGTAGTTTAGTTTTTCTAAACTGAAACCTTCATGAAGTCATATCTGCATGAGAAGTTGAAGGGGGAGAAGTGAGAGGAGAGCAGGTAGCTGTCCGGTTCCTGGGCTGGGTGGCTGGTAGGTGGGGGCAGACCAGGCCCCAGTGGGGAGGCAGAGGACCGGTTCTCCTGTGGAGTCTGAGGAAGTTGGCCAGGGGTGGGGAGGGCAGCTGGGGTGGAGGAGTGTCTGAGGAAGTCCGGGTATAAGAGCTGGGTGGAGAAAAGGCTAGAGGCTGAGTCTGGGGTGTGTGTATGTATTTGTGGGGGTGTGATGCTGTGTGGGTGAGTACGTGGGCATGACTGCTTAAGTGTGTGGGAGCTTTCAGAGGTGGAGCTGTGGTGGATGATGACCACATCTAGAGTGTGGTCATGAGAGGGATGGCTCAAGTGGCAGAAGGTGATGGTCACTGGAATCCGTTAGGCAGGCCTACAGCTGTGAGGCACAGTTTGCTGTTCCACCAGGCGCTGAGATCTTCAGAGGTCAGGCCATGTGGAGAGCAGACAGTCCCTGGAGCATCATGCTGCTCAAGAGCTGGCTGGTCTGTTGTTATTGTGACTGTTACCACGCATCATCGTTGGATGGTGGGGGTGAGGGATGTGTGTGGTGTCTTGTGGCTTGGAGAGCTGTTGCTTCATGTGTTTGCTCCTGGATATGGAAATGTGCCATTGCACAGATCAAGGACAGGAGCTAGGCCCTTGCCAGGACACAGTCAAGATCTGTGGGTCAAGGTGCCAGAGCTTGCAGTCCAGTGGGGGGTGGGTCGCTAGGAAACCAGGCAGGCCTCTGACCAGCGGAAAGCTCCCTGCATGGAGGGCCGGGCACTGGGGCCCGTTCTCGCAGTGCCCCAGGGATAATAAGGACTTCAGAAAGGACAGCCCTGACTCAGGGCTGAAAGAGGCTTTAGTTCCTTGTTTGGCGGCTTAAAAAAAGGCAAACAGAAGCTTTTCTCCTTTGGGGATCAATGTGAATCCCAGAAAATCCCATTATTTCTCTTTGAGATCAGTGGCCTGCTCTTGAGGGTTTTCTCTTCCCCAAGGCAACAGCCCTCTTCTTGCTCTGTGTGAGCATCCTGCCCCTGCATGGCCCCAGAATGGGCCGAGGTAAGGGGGGAGGTGGGGAAGGGGCACAGGTGAGCCCCATCCTACAGCTGTTTCCTCCTGCTGGCTTCTTATCCCTATTCCAGTCTTATCCTCCCATATCGCCAAGGGGGAGGGCAGCAAAGCCACTAAAAACATAGTTTTTAATGTTATCCTCTTCCAGAAAGCCATTTTTGGCCCCAGAAGATGCCTGAAAGATGTTGCTTCTCTAGACTGCTGTATCCCTTAGGGTCTGCACATCGCTTTGCACCGGGAGTATAGTGGGTGGGGCAGGGTGCCCTCCTGGGTACCACAGGAGGACCATCATGGTGACGATGACATATTGAGGCTTTTCTATGGTGCCTGGTGCTGGGCTAAGCTCCCTCAATGTGTCTAATAACCCCACAAGGAAGGCATTATTATTATTATTATCCTGCCTTACAGATGAAGAGACTGAGGCATGAAGAGGCCAAGCATGTTAGTCAACTCAGGCTGTCATGACAAAATGCCATAGACTGTAGGACTTAACAGAAAAGTGTTTTCTGAGAGTTCTGGAGGCTGAAGGCCTGAGGTCAAGGTACTGGCATGGTTGGGTTTTGGTAAGGTTCTCTTCTTGGCTTACACTTGGCTTCTCACTGTGTCATTACATGGCAGAGAGAGAGAGAGATCCTTCTCTTCCTCTTCAAAGGCCAGAGTCCTCTAGGATTCAGACTCCACCTTTATGACCTCATTTAACTTTAATTACTTCCTGAAAGCCCTGTCTCTAAGTACAGCCACACCAGGGGTTAGTGCTTTAACATATGAACGTGGGAGGAGGGGCCACAACTTAGTTCCTAGAACCTCCTCACTGTCCACAGGCGTGCCCTGCCGGGTTTGGAGGGAAGTGAGGACTCTCCCCCCTGCGCTCTTGCAGTAGACACCAGGGCTTCCCCTGCAAAGTCTTCATCCAAACCTGCCCATCTTGGGTTCTTCCGTCCGACTGGGTGCCAAGTGCTGAGCCTGGGACCAGGACAAGGCCCACCACAGCAGAGGCTCCTTGAGGGCTCATTTGGTCTATGCCAGCCCTGCACCTAATAGGACTCTCCAATGCACCTGGGTCAGATGTCCTGCCTCGTGAGTGCAGAGCCAAGACTGGAACCAGGGGCCTGTCTACTCGGGGGCACACACTCATGCACTGTGGCCCTGGGCATAGCTCAGTGACATCCTCTGTTCTGCCTGGACTTTTTCTCCCTGACTGGCTGCCTGCTTCTTAGTGGTGCTCCCAGAAAGGGCGGGTTTCCTTGAAGTGGCTTCTAAGTAGGGAAGATGTTGTTGATATGTCCTTTCCTGTGACTTCTAAGTCAGAGGAATGCTAGTGGGGTGTATTATACAGCAGCCCCAACCCTGTTTTCTGGAGCTCCCACTTGGCTCTTAGACACTCACACATGAAGGCTTGCGGATGCATAGCAGCTAGGAGGAGGTCTTTTGGAGATGTGCTCTAATGAATACAGAAGAAGGGTCTTTCATTAGCATAACAAGAGTTTGCCATGAAATAGGTGCTTCAGAGAGCACTTGAAAGCTGTTTGTTCTTTCAAGTAGGCTAAAGCCTCTTGGAGGTCTTTACAGGCTCCTGGAGAAGCCTGTCCAGACAGGGCCATGGGATTTTCAAACCCACCTGTTCTCCCCCTAGTCCTGGGAGCATTTTGCACATCCCAGCTATGGCCTGTGGCCTGGGGCATGAGGGGCCTTCATGGGAGCCTGGGCCTGGCCCAGCTTTTCCCTGCTGCAGCAATCACCCTACTGAGCAGCCACCTCGCTCCCTCCAGGGTTCACTGGGGCAAGGCTGATCGGCTTAAAGGGGCTCTATGCCTGCTGGGCCTCTTGGCCTCTCTGTCCCCCCAGGTGGCCTCTATGTAGACTGATGCTGGATTTGTACTTACTTTGCCTGAGAGAAGGAGTTGGGGCCAAGAGGGGGACTGATGGCCAAAGAACAAAGGTTAAGAGGGGTTAAGCCTTCACCCCAGAAGGTCACACCCATCAGCCCTGAGACAAGTCCCTCGCAGGTATTTCCCTGAAACCTAGAGCACAGTTAGGCCTGCAGGGAATGGCCATTCATTTACCAAGGAAACACCGTCTTGCTGGTGTGGATGGTCTGTACTCCAGTTTCTTGTTATTAACCATAGGGCTCTGGTTTGGGGCAAGTCACTGCCTTTCAGGGCCTCCATTTCCCCATCTTTCCAATAAGGAACTTGGATGTGATTGATTGACAGTCAGTGGAAGGGAATTCATTGTCTTGGTCCACTGGAGTCCTAAATATATTTCTGCTCTTGGGCAGTGAGAGGAAGTTAGGCTAGACAAGGTGGATAGCCAGGAAGTGTTTGGCCCTGCCTGGCCTTCCTGTGGGGGCTGCAGTCTGTTTTCTCCATGGATCGTGGGGATCAGAGCACACTCTGCTGGGCTGTGTTGGTGCAATGAGGGGGTGAGCCCCAAGCTGAGCCCAGGCTCCCTTACATCTGCCCATCTTCATGGCTCTGATCCAGAGGGCCAGAGTCCATCAGGCCCCTCCAATGGGGCAAAACTGAAGCTTGAGGGGCTGGTTTGTCCTGAGATCATAGTCCATCCAGTGGGCAGAATATTCTCCCACTTGCTTGCCTCTGGCTACTTAGACTAGTTAGGTGCAGTGCCAAGGCACACCTATCAGGATGGCGACATCCCTGCCAGCAGGACAGCCCAGGGCACTAGTCTCACACAGAAGGGGCACCTCGAGCACTGTGGGTGACAGTAGGAAGCACCACAGAGGCTGCAGGTTTGATGAGCATCACATGGGTAAGAAGTGGTTGAGAAGGAAGTGGAGGGGGCAACAAATTATGCAGGTTGTCCTTGCGCCACTGGGGCTTTCTGTTCCCATTCAGAAGTGTGCTCAAACTCCCTCTTCAGGGTGCTTGGTTCAAGGCCACAGGCTCCTTCAGGACTGTCCTTTCCCATCTTGGGTGGCTCAGAGGGAGGCGACTGGCCTGAGGAAAGGACACCAGATATGGACATAGGAATGACCAGGGGCCTGTTGGGGTTTCACTGCCTGGCTCTGGATTCAGGAGGAATCCTTGGCTCCATTACTGGCTGTGAAGCTTGGGCAGGTGACTCGATATTTCTGCACTTGTTTGTGGGCTCCCCATCTGTAAGCTGGGGTAATAGTCAAGTGGCAATGAGGTAGCATGTGGAAGTACTTAGAGCAGTTGCCCGCAACATGAGAACTGTTCAGTAATGACAAGTGCTGCAAGAATAGTATGAAGACATGAGGACAGAATACTGAGTGTGATGTCCAAAGTGAATGGGAAGCCCCTTTGAGCCCAGAGTGGGAGCAGGAGATGAGAGTCCTGGTGGACACCAATAATTGCTGACATCTGTGGAGTGCTTCCTCTAGCACAGGTACTGTTTGTGCTTTTTGTGGCATTTACTCCTACCAACAGCCCCGTGGGAAGGGGCTGCTACTGTCCCTGTTTTACAAATGAGCCCACGGAGGTTTGGAGGTGGATGTGGGTTTGAGCCAGATCTTGGGAGCCTGAGCTGTTAAACAAAAGTTCTCAGGACTATAATGTGGGCCTGCCCTGCAGTCTTAAGCCATTTCAGAAAGTGATTTGGGGTCAGGTGGAGAAGAGGGAAACTCTTGGTCCTGTGGGGAGGAGCACAGAAAGGGAAGGCCACTCTGTCTCCACCAGAGGAGGGGGCTTGAGGCTTCCCAGATCCTGGGGGCTGGGGTGCAAGGCTGGGAAAGGCTAGGATCCCCAGCCTTGGGCCCTAAGCATGATGCTCCCTTAGAGTCAGAAGTCTGTACCCCCACACTGTTATTATGTTCCTCTGTGAAGAAGGGTGGGAGTGGTGAGGAAAGCCTGTGTCCCCCAAAAAAGAAATAAGATTTGAAAATATGTGAAAATAGATTTTAAAGGCAGGAAGCTAGATTTTAAAGGAGGCGGTATTGCTCTGGTGGCCTGGTTCCTGGTTGTATCCCAGCAGGACACAAAGGCTCCCAGGACTCGGCAAGTTTTGGTGCAGGAACCAAAGGAAGTGGGTCCAATGTCTGGATGGAGCAGGCTCCCTGATGGAATCTTTTGAGAGAGAGTGAGTGGGGGTGGGCACCATGCTGTTCCCTCTTCGAGTGGGGCTCATCAACCCCCTGCACCCCCCGTGATGGATGTGATAGATGGCAGTCTTCAGAGAGGCAGTCCTCAGAGAGGCAGCTGGAAGAGAAGAGAAACCTCTGCCTCATGGAAGGGAAGGGTCAGGCTGGGTGCAAAGCTCACCAAGAGAGATCCCTCCTTCCCCGGGATTTGTATCATTGGGGGTCTTGCCCCAGTGACCCCCAAAGAACAGTCTGGGGACCCAGCAAAGCTGGCCCTGCCAGGACAGAGAGGACAAATGGTTGTGTGCAAGGGCTGGAGGTGGCAGAGCCCTTTCATCCTGGCTGACTTCACACAATGTTCCAACTATGGAGTGAAGCTAATGCCACCATCCACCCCCTGCATCCTTAGGGCTACTGGGAGGGACATCTGACAGGCCTCACCCAAGCCACTTCTCCCCCCATTCACTGCCCAAGAACCTTTTTAGGGATTGGTTACTATTATTATGGGGATACTGAGACCAGAAAGGGGGGAGATTTTCTGATTGTTCTTCTTGACCATGGGAGTATCTGAGAGTTTTAGACCCTAAGCCTGGAGCTTTAAGGAAATAAATCAGGTTGGGTGATGTGGGAGGTGGGTGGGGTGCTCTTTTTACTTGGGGGATTTGATAACAGCAAGGGGTTTAGATGACACTTGGTTTAGGTGATGCTACGTACTGCGTTGGGTGGTCCAACATCAACAAGGCTAAAAAAAAATCTCCAGTTAGCTCCAGTGAGTTCCTGAAAGCTGTCCCTATAGGCAGTGCTGCAAGACCAGCATAAGCTTCCCAGCACCTCCAGGTGCCCAGTGGTCTTCTCCCTGTACTTCATAGACAATCCCTGGGAAGTCCACCTCCAGCTGGAGCCCTGGACCCTTAGGCCACTGCAGACTAGTCCCTCTATGCCCTGTCTCCCCAAATGCCCCATTCTCTCCAAGGGCAGAAACTCTCCAAGTGGAAGGAAGGAAGGAAGGACCACCAGCCAGAGACCACAGACCCCTGCTTGCCTGGTTGTTGACAGGAAGAGTGACAAGACAGGTCCTTACCCTGTTTCCTATCTCAGGGTCTCCCGCTACATGAATGATGTCCTGTCAGTCGTCCTGAGAGGTTGGGGTGGGGCTGAGGTGAGGTGTAGGGTGGGTCAGGGACCCCAATGGACCAGTCACAGGATAAACAGAGACCTGTCAGCTTTGGACTCCATGCCCTGGCTGGAGGTGGGGGGCAGGGAGTTTACAATAAAACCTGTAAGCCTTTAAAAACTCTTCCTGAGTCATACCCCACAATATATCAAAGATATAAAAATGACTCCAGATCCTATATTAAATTTAATTTTTATAGAGCGACATGTGTTTACACTTGGCTAAGTACAATGTTATCATATTACATACAATTAAATGTTTATTAATATCAATACATTTTGCTGGGGGTTTGTTTTGCTTTTTAGAGCTAGTAATTTTTTCAAGTCTCAACCCTTTCCGTGGGGCCCATTAAAAATCCTGGGGCTTTGTGCTTCTGTTTTGTGGGTTTGTGACTGTTGATGGGGGTGTGTGGGGGATGAGGGAAGAGACAGACTGTCCTCCTCCGCCAGCCTGGGCCTGCCCTTCAGGAGGCGCCAGATTGTGTGGGCGGTGTCGCCTGGGGATGGTGGGCTGTAGCTCCCACCCTGTTGAGGGCAAGAGCTCCTTCCCGGCTGCCAGGGAAGTTCGGCCCTAGCGGTCTCCTCCTCTTCGCTAGGCCACTGGGAGCTCTCCAATTGGAGAGCCTTTCATCTCTTTGTTTTTACAGTGATTAACCCGGCCGAGCTCGCTCAGAGCGTGGCGCCTGGCAGCGCGGGGGAGGGGAGCGGAGGACAGGGCCGCGAAGGGAGGGAGAGAGGGGCTATGTGCTTTGTCGCTTTCAGGGATCTTTGCTGCCATAGCAATGGGGGTTTCTAAGGCCTGACTTTGATTCGATTCCGCAAAGGACCTGCCTGCTCAGTCTCCCGAGTAGAGAGGGCATTCTGGCTTCCCCAGCCTTGTCCTGCGCGCCCCCCCCCCCCCCGCCCTTGGGGAAGGAAGGGTGCAGCCAGGGCGGAATAGCCGAGACTGTGCAGAGTTTTGGGTAGTGGGGATGTTGGGGAACCAAGGACATGATTTCAGGCACACACCACTCCTCCCTGGGTCGCCCAAGGTGGGACACCAACCTCATGCGCCCGCACCCCCCTGGAGGGCATCGGACCCAGAGGGAGGCGAGTGACAGTCCAGCCCTTGTCCGCCGGAGGGAGGCCAGGGCACCTGCCGATCGCTCCACCTCTGCATGCATTTCACACTCTTCTATCCTGTTAGGCGTCCGCACTCCCGTGCCGATGCGGACTTTTTCCCCTCTAGTTTTTATGTCATGTCGATTTAATCTAGTTAGACGATTTTCTGCTTAAAATTGCATTGTTAACAGCAATTGTTTAAAAGTGTCCCGAGAGCGAGGGTGCCCCATCTTTGAACCCGGCAGGTTTTGCATGCCTCTGCTAGGCGCAAGACGTGGGCCAGTGCGGAGTGGAGCGGTGTGGGGAGGGCGGGGCGGGGCGACACAAAACAATCCTCAGGCTTTCGGGCTACGGAGACTTCAGGGCCCTTTCCCCAAGCGCAAACAGATGCAAATGTCTCTACAAACATTGCACAAAGCTATTCAGAGAGGCGGCCTCTCCAGGCCTCAATAGCCCTTTAAACCCAGTCAAATTGCCTCCAAGTAGAGGTAAAGGGTGCACATGCATTTTTTCACTTTGACTGGAAGCGGGGCGGAGGAGACGAGAGCTTTCGGGAGCGGGGGCTGAGGGATTCTCTGGTTCAGCGGTTTGTGCCATCGACCCCAGCTGCCGCACACGAAAGACAGGCTGGAGGGTGCAGTGGCTCTGGGGACTCTGAGCCTGGTGGGGCGGCGCCGCCGCCGAAGTTGGTGCGGCTGGAATGCGCACCCTGAGAAGCCTTCGGTCCTTTCAGGCCCACAAAGGCCGCGCTAAATCGCGGCGTGCACAATAGCATGAAAGGGCGCGCTCGGGCTGTTCGGGAACAAAGTGGGATCACACTGCTCCGAGGGGACTGATAAGCTCTTAACTAGTACCCAGGACAGCGTCACCGCGCCTATTGTACCCTCCGCGGTGAGAGCCGGCATGCATCTACCCGCCCCTGGGGACTTGGAGACTGCCCTTCAGCGCCCTCTGAGATCCAGAGGCAGCTACTGCGCGTCGGGCCAGAGATTTCCTTCTAACCTCACCAGCAGAGGCGCTCGGGACCCGCGATGCAGTCAGTCTTTAGCTCTCCTGGATCCCCTGCATCTTGGGCACCCTCTTGGGCCTCCATGACCCTAGAGGCTTGGTCATTTCCTCACCTCGAGACCTCAGGCGGGGGGAGGAACAAGGGCCAGTAAAAGATGCCAGCCTTGGTGCAGACTCAGCCGCTGGTTTCCAATGTGTGACCAAGAGACCACCACCTTCGTCCCAGGCTGGCTCATTCCTCTATCCACCACACTTGAAATGTGCTCTGGGCCCACTGGGTGGCTAAACCGGAGCAGAAACACCTGTGAGCTGGGAGTGGTCCCCTTCTCCTTCACCCTCTTTCTCTGGCTGTGTGAACTACTCCCCTACCACCCACATTTTCTCAGGCGAGTGGGACGTGAAGGATGGGTGTCCCACCCTCACCTAACTTCCAGCATTGTGGTCTCAGGGTCAGAAATCAAATTATGCATTAGATATAGTCCCAGAGATCCATTAACTATTTAATGGATCTAGCCTCAGCGAGAGTTGGTTAATTGTAGCTGCTGAGGGTAGCCAGAGAGAAGAAATGGTTGCCCCACTCAAGGACAGGGAGCGACAGGAACCAGCTGGGCAGTGTATAGTCTGCAGTTGCCTGTGATCCCACCAAGTCCCTGCACTTTACCACGAGGGTGGGGCTGTGTTTCACTCTTCACAGGATGTGGCTTTTCACCACTGTTCCCAGGGTGTTTGTAGAGTAAATGAATGAGTTGTGTGGGACCTCTGAGCAAGAAGTCTCCCAAGCACCCAGGGCTTAGGGACCTTGGGTGCCAGGGAAGGAGAAGCCTTCCCTTGATGCCTCTCCCACCCAGCTCTCTGTTCTCCCAGCCCCAATTTCCCCACTATCATGTCACTTTCACTTGTCATTTGTCAGCTCCAGATGTGATCTTAACTGCTCCTCTCTTAGAATTGGGGTTTCATGTCTGGCCAGAGCGCCTCCCCTATCCACCTCAAACGTCTTGGGCCACCTTTGATGCCCAAAGAGTGGCTTCAGTGATTGCTTCCCGGATTGTGGCAGGCTGATGTCGGCCACCACTATTTACTCTGTGCAATCTCTTTTACTGCCAATGATACCAGCCCAAGAAGGTGGCGAGTTATTAGCCCCATCTCACAGGTGAAAACATCCAGGCTGAGGGTTGCTGTCACTTGTGAAACAGTGGCAGAGCCAGGATTCTAACCTTCACACTTGGTTCCAAAGCCCAAGCTTCCAGGGCTTGTTATGAGTTTGTTACTAATGGAGCTTCTTTCTTCTCTAACTCCACCCCCATTCACGGTGCTGGAGACCATATCTCCAGGCTGTGGGGGACGCAGCTTGTCTCCCAAGAGGCACATTCTGGTAGCCTCCGGCAGGTGCAGGGCATGGCTGGTGTGTGGGGTGGGGCAGGGGTGTTATCTCCTGACCGGTGGCAGCCGCACACAGCTGTTTATCTCTGCGGCTGTGCTGGATTGGATTTCTCGATGTTTATCTCCCTCGAAGGAGCAGTGTGTGCAGCAGTGGAGAGCGCAGCTAAGGACTCAGCCATGATTGACAGGTCAGGAGCTGGAGGCCCAGCTCCTGCTCTGTCTGGGTGGGGCCCACCCTGCCGCCCACCTCCCAGCCCTGTCAATGGAGAGTGCTGCAGGTGAGTGAGCTGGTGGTCAGGTGCTTCCAGGTTCCTTGGTCCACCAGCCCTCGCTTGCCAGGTCTCCCCCTCATGAGGGAACAATTAGTTGGTCCAGAGAGGAAACAGTGTGATTTAGTGATGCAGATGGGGGCAAGGTTGGGGTACAGGAGGAAGTGGGCAGTGAAAAAGATGGATGAAAGCCTAATGAGTCCACTTCCTAACCAGTCATGGAAGCGGCCTTGGGGAACCAAGGGAAGGCCCTGGGAATGTCCTCTGCTGCCAAGAATGCCTGGGGCTAAGAGGGGCCTCCTTTGGAAAGAGGGACTGTGAGGCCACAAGTACTTACAAGTGGGGCCACTTCAGGAGGCTGCAAAGCTCAGGGGAAACTAAGAACTGAACGTTAATCTACTTTTCTTGGCCATACTCCCTGCCCAAACCGGGTCACCTCTCCATGTTCTTTTCTGTCATTGCATATACACACTCACGGTGTGGTTGATTCATGAACTTTGCTCCTGAGGGTAGGGGCAGGGCCAGGGCCAGGGCTAGAGCCATTGTTGAGGCACCTAAGCTGTAAGCAGCATGACATATATAATCAGGAAACTTTTTGATGGGCAGGACTATTAGCCTTTCAGAAGGCTGGCTGAGCTAAGGTGCTGTGACTTGTTTAAAAGGCACATAGGACCATGGAAGAAGACATTTGGATTTTCACCTTTTTCATGTCAGGCCCCACTGGGTGTCTGTGTAGCCTGGTTTATTACATGAGTGTCAGCCTGTGTCAGTGACTGCAATCTCCCCTGTCCAGTGGCTGCCTGATATGATTTGTCCCTCAAAAGCCTTCCCCCCAATTCCCTCACTTCACCCACCACTGAGCTCCCCATTTTATGCTCCTGATATTGGGTACAGATTAGAACATCTATCACAGCCAATACCAATTCCTTGCAGTGGTGGCCTGGGGCCTTGAGTGGCAGGAGATAGGGCACTCAGGGATAGTCTGGGCAGTGCGCACTCTACCTGTGCCTTGCTAAGGACTCAAAGTCTACAGAGAGAGCATTGCATAAATTGGTCTTTTGTTATATTAGCCTGGCTGTGTGGATGGCCCTGTATCTTCAGTGATGTGCTACAGGCCACCTGAGTTTATCACTTCACTCAGACTGTTTGGGGCTGGCTAATGGTTGTAAGCCAAAAATAAACTGAAGTGTTGATTTGATGGGCAAGTGGGTACTGGGTGACTCCACATGGGGCAAATGTCTACCACCCCTGGCAGAATGGGCACTGACTCTGGGCTGGAGGGCCAATAGGTTGTTCCAGAGTGCCAAGGAGTAGAGATAGGACTGTTGTGAACAGCCTCCAGTGCCCTAGACTTATGCAGGAATGAGTGTCTAAGTGCAGGTGGGGTGGGAGGGTCCGCAGGTGTTACTGTGCTGGTTTCCTCATGGTTTAGGCTCCCCTGCAGAAGCAGAGTGTGGCCCTTCTGCGCCTTTATGAAATCAGAACTACAGCTTCCATGGAGGACTACCAGAAAGAGAAAACCAGTTCATACAGCGAGGGACAAGGTAGCCCAAGATGCAGAGTCTGCTTCTGCTGAGTGTTTGCCTCTCTTGGCCATGAGCCACCTGAGACTTACACCTGGTTCTCTGTAGCTAGCAGCTTTGCTGGGAGGCCTGAGGTTCCAGGAAGGCCTTACCCACACCCTATTTCATGCTCTTGAGTCAGGATCAGGCCATAGAAAAACAAAGCCTGTTTGAGACAAGTTCTGGCTGATTCAGTAGGTTTCAAAATACAGATTCTGTTTCCCTTTTGTGAGTTAGAGTGGCTCCTGCTAATGGTTTCCATTAAGTTGGCATTCACCAAGACAGAGGCTAGGACAGGCACAGGGAGGACCTCATCTTCTCGATTACCTCGGACAGGTCAGACTTAATCCATTATTTCTAAGAAGAAATCTTTACATCCCTGAAGCAACTTGAATGGCCACTTACCACGAGGTGCTTAAAATGTTTTCCCTCTAAGAACCAGGCCATGAACATCTTGAGGGGAAGAGTCAGGAATGAATTTAACCACCCAGAATTGTTGGCCAGCTGCCAGGGGAGGGCCCTGGAGCCTTGCTTGGGAAACAGACTCAAGGGGTAGCTTAACTGAAGAGAGGACAGCAGCTGTGTGGCTGGAGAGTGGATTGGGAAGGACTAAGGAGAGGGAACAGAGCCTCCCTGTCCTCTGGAGCCTTGGAGCACTTGCTCTTAGAGAAAGAGGTGTGAACATTGTCCTGGGCATGATTCCCAGTCCTACAGGAGAGCTCAAAGTGGGGCTTATGGCCCCACATGCAGAGACTCCCATGGAGGTGTCCTGGAGAATCCTGGGGAGGCTCTGCCACTGTGGTTGTTGATTCAGCAGCTCTCCCCATACCACCAAGTCACCTCCATCATTTAGGCCGCAGTGTTGGTCTCGCTGCTCTGCTGCCTGTCCTCCTTCCCATTGTGACAGACCCCTCATCAGACCAAGTCCTTTCAATCTGAACAAGAAGACAAAGGCTGGTACAAGAGAAAGAAAGGGGCTTCTCTTTCTAAATATTTACCTTGATGCCCTGGTGAATCATTAAGACTCCCTTTGTGTGTGGCTGCGCAGGCCCAAGTCATTCACCCCCAGCCCGCTCTGCTGGACGTGGCCAGCGGTTCAGGCCTCCCCATCTCTCACGGAGGCAGGGCTGGAACAGCCCCTCCGTCCTGCACAGAGACTCAGCAGGCCCACTTTAGACCCGGGGATGGAGGCCTGGGGAAGCAGCAGGCCATTTCCCTTGGCTGGCCTGAGGAGTTGTTCTTGGTGGAGGGCCTGTGCAAGGCAGTGACAGGGGCAGCTCCAGAGTGTCCCCAGCAGTGAGGTTTGTTTCCTTTCTTTATATGGTCAAGGGTCAGTTGAATATTGAGGCAAAGTTCTGTAAGTGTCTTGGGAACCCACTCCAGGGCAGCTCACCTTCCTTCAGCAAACATTAACTGAGTACATGATGTGTGCTGGACCTGGTCTTCCCTTCAGTGTCCTTACAACTCAGTCGAAGTCTGTATGCAGTAGATGCTGAGAAACAGAGTCATGGAGCCACTACGGAGTGAGTAATCAGATGGGGAAGATCCCTCCACAGAATTTTACTGCCTGGGGCTCTGCCATCATGTCCGAGGCAGATGGTAGCTTCTTGTGTCTGTAAAAGACTTCTTTGGGGAAACTGTGCAAATCAGATCATTATAAATTGGAACCTTGGAACTGGACTATTTCTAGAAACTGGATAAGGGGTGTGAGTCCTTACAAGTAGCCTTTGGGATGTGATTAGGTCACGAGGGTGGAGCCCTCATGAATGGGACTGATGCTTTTATAAAAGAGACTCCAGAGAGCTCCTCCACGCTTCCCTCACATGAGGACATGGTGAGAAGTCTGCAACCCCGGAAGAGAAGAGGGCCCTTGTCGGAACCCGACTGCACTGGCTCCCTGGTCTTGGCTGGCCTCCAGAGCTGTGAGAAGTCAACATCTATATTTATAATCTGCTCTGTGTGTGGTTGTTGGAGGAGGCCATTAGAGGGCACAGGTGCCAGTTGGTCTTGAGCTGGACCAAGGCAATCAGAGGCTTTTTACCTTCCTCTCCATCCTTGGGATGTACAGTCTGTCCACTCCTCCTGTACTAGGAGCCGCTTCAAGGATATAGCCTTGAGAGAGTAATATATTATTGAGACTGCCTGGACTATATACATGAGTGAGCCCTGTATAAGACATCTGTATAAACCCAGCCCCTCCCAGTCTGATCTGGAAGGAGCCTGATGCCTTCCCTGTGGTCTGCCCCAGTTACTGCCAATGGAGGAGGCCTTGGGGAGACCACATGGCTTTGTGATAGTAGAAAATGAGGGGCAGGGGGACTTGATCTACTTTGCTCTTTACTTTGTGCTTGATTTCTTCTACTGGAAAGGAGGGGACTCATTTCAAAAGTGCTTCACCACTCCTGTTTCCCCTTTTCTCCCACTGGAAATGAAATGAAAGCCTTTACAATACCTTCCATATGCTCCCAGCACTTGCTCTATGCCTGGCTCAGTGCGCACTGGGGATAAAGGCAGTGGCTGCACAATTCGTTTCCCCTGGAGACCAGAGCCTGTGCACCTGTCTTTGCTTCTTCAACAACCTGTGGTTCAGGGTCTGGCCCTTTCAACAGGGGCCCAGTAAGCAGATGATCCCTGCAAACAGATTCAAACAGTTTTCAAACCCTATCTTGCCCCGGCTGGTGTGGTTCAGTGGACTGAGTGCCAGCCTGTGAACTGAAAGGTTGCTGGTTTGATTCCTTGTCAGAGCACATGCATGGGTTGAGGGCCAGGTCCCCAGTCAGGGGCATATGAGAGGCAACTGATTGATGTTTCTCTTGCACATCGTTTCTCTCCCTCTTTTTCTCCCTCCCTTCTCCTCTCTCTGAAAAGAAATAAATCCTTTAAAAAAAGCCTATTTTCAGAGAGTTCTTGTTTGTGCACACACACATGCATACAGGTTCACATGTGCATGTCATCCTTCCACAAAGCAATCCTCCAGCATAGGATATGTCAGATCAGTCTCCACCCTATTCCCTCTCCACCCTCCGTTCACAGCCAGGGAAGCGAAAGATGAGCCTTGTGCTTTTTCTTTTGAGCCAAATGACTTGGATCTCAGTAAGAGGGAGGCAGGCACATCTGTCATGCCCAGCCTGGGGACTGTGGGGCAGGCCTCTGGGGGCAGACTTTGAGTATCTTGAACAAGCCCTTTCTCTTTGAGGGTGGTAGGGAACTGTTACCAACTGACCATGCAGGGCAGGGGTCCTTGTGGGCTCCCGTGCCCCCGACCCCCACTCCTGCACGGCCCCCTGCTGGTGCTGGCTCCTCATCTCCCACTGTGTGTGTGAGGCAGCGGGGAGGAGGAGTGTCAGGTTTTTGTGGTGGAGAAAATCTGGCAGCCCTGAATTTATTTCTGAATCAACCATCTGCTGAGTGTGTGTTCCAGGATGATGATACATTTTTGGAGTGGGTAGGGGAGGTAGGAGGTGAAAAGATGGTGATTCCTTCTTACTTTTTCTCTGCTGCTTTTGGAGCCCTTCAGAGAGGGAATTGGCATAGTGAAGCAGTGGGAAGCTGGTGTCAGACCTGGTGTGAGGTTGGGCTCTGTCAGTTTCTTGACCCATGCCTTTAGTCCGTTTCTGTCTGTACAGTGCCTGTCATTGAACTGAGTACCCACTGAGCCATTGTGTGCAAGAAGTTTTATAAACTGCACAGGGACACGAACCTGCCATTTGTCCATGATGAGAAAGCGAGGACCTGAAGAGCAGTGTTAGCCAAGTGCCAGGTACCCACCAGGCATCCTGCTGCTTTGGCACTTCGGTCCAACATGTTGCCACAGCTTTTCCTCCTGAGCATTGACAGCTGGGAGTGAGATGCAGCTTTGGAAGCTGATCTTTGGTTATCAATTCATCAAAACCCACTGATTGCTGAGGGGAAGGAATGAAGCCAGCACCTGCTCCAGTGGCGTGAGCATGTCCCCTAGCATCCTGGCTTGGCCTCAGGGTCTGACAAATGTCTTTTCTCATAGAGAAAAGTGGGGAGGGGAAATGGCTTCAAGCTGAGCCCCCAAAAGAATGTGGATGGTTGAATCAGATTACCCATGCTTCTCTTCCTCACCCTTTGTAAATACTTCAGGCCCTGGAAGACAAGGAGATTTCTCTTAGGCAGGATGAACTACTGTTTTGGCTTGCGCAGGACTGAGGGGTTCCTGGGATGTGGGACTTCCAGGGCTAACACAGGCAAATCAGAGTAAACGTCTTCTTAGAGTTTATTCCTCTTGAATTGATTGCTCCACGGGTCCCTTCATTGCTACAGAAGAAGCAATGTTACCACCCCTCTCACCCCCAGGAGGAGGAGGAAAGTTGATTTCATCTTAGTTTTCTGTATTTGCAGCAGCAAGGTTGGTATAGTCTGGTGAAGGAATGGGTGATGGATAAATTATAGGCTTCAGTTAATTTAAGGTGACCTGCATAGGCTGTGGTGAGATGTGCTGGAAGTTAAAAGGCTCTTAAATGCATAATTTATGTGGAAATGGGGAGATCAGATGATGCTGTCCAGCTCTGTCTGAAGAGAAATCTAGAAATCTTACCTCCAAATACAGCAGGTAAATGTTTTTGTCTGGAGCTATAAGTGGTCACATCTGGTATTTGGAGGTAAGCTTGTTAATCTGGTATTAACAAGCTTGAGGTACACGGAGGAGACCTGGGGTGTTACGGTGGGGAAGGTATGGGCTTTGCAAGTTAACCCTCATTAGAGCCTTCACTCTGCTGCAGATTTGCTCTGCTGCCTCAGGTGAAAGTTTCACTGCTCCCAGCCTCGGTTTCTTTTCTAAGTCTGCAAAATGGGCATCTTATTCAGCACAGGGTTGCTTTGAGGATCAAATGTCATCTTACCTTTCAAGTGCTTAACCTGACCCTTGGCACATAGTAGGGACTTAATACCCATGAAATTCCTCGAATCTCTCAGGAGCCTTAAACAGGCTTAAGAACTTTTGTTTTGCTTACACAGGGTGGGGCAAAAATAGGTTTACAGTTATGAGTACATGGAACACAGTGCGTATTTTTTATTAATTATTGTATTTTCTGTACTTAAAACTGTAAACCTACTACTATTATCCCACCCTGTACATGCTCTTCTAACCTTTTTTTGAACATGTTTTGTAGTATTTGCTTTATGCAGTAGAACACATGTAAGTTATATGTAGGGTCTGACACAAAATTTAAATATGAGAACCCAGAAACATCCCAACTTAAGATCTAGGGTATCGCTGTGTGGAGTTTCCTTAGGCTGTTGTAACAAATGACCACAAACTGGGCGGCTTACAATGACAGAAACGTGTTCTCTGACAGCTGCGGAGGCTGGAAGTCCAGAACCAAGGTGCCAGCAGGGCCATACTCCCTCCTACGGCTCTAGGGGAGATTCTTTCTGGTCTCTGCCAACTTCTGGTGGCTCCTAGCATTCCTTGGCTCAGGGGGGCATTCCTTCAACCTCTGCCTTCGTGTTTACCTGGCCTCCTTCCCTGTATCTGTGCGTCAGATACCTCGCTCCTTTCTCTTATAAGGACATCAGTCATAGGATTCAGGGCCCACCCAAAATCCAGTATGATCTTAGCCCAAGATCCTTGACTTAATTATATCTGCAAAGACCCCATTTCCAAATAAGTTCACATTCACAGGTAGTGGGGGTTAGGACTTGGACTTTGGGGGGAGCAGGGGACACTGTTCAACCCACTGTAATCACTGTTACCAGCAAGTCTACCTATGTGTCCTTTTTGTATCTTATATCTTATACCTCATTTCCTATGTCCTCTGCCCTGTCCCTGCCCAGCATCCTGAAGTTCATGGTCATCATTCTCTTGTCTTTGGCTTTATAAAGTAGGTGTTACGTAGTCTATATTGTCTTTGTGGCCTGCTATTTTTATTCAGTTTTTTAAAAGATTTTATTTATTTATTTTTAGAGAGAGGGTAAAGGAGGGAGAAAAAGAGGGAGAGAGACATCAGTGTGTGGTTGCCTCTTGCATGCTGCCAACTGGGGGCCTGGCCCGCAACCTAGGCATGTACCCTGACTAGGAATCGAACCAGTGACTGTAAACCTCTGGTTCGCAGGCTGGCACTCAGTCCACTGAGCCAAACCAGCCAGGGTTGTTTTTATTCAGTTTTTAAGATCCATGAAGTTGATATAAGTAGTTGTATTTACTCATGCTTAATACTGCATTGTGTGCTGGTACCCCATTGTATTTCTCTGTTCTCCTGAAAATGAATATTTGAGTTGTTTCCCCTTGGAGGCTGTTAAAAACAGTGCTGCCTTTACCTGTCTCCTGCTGCAGGTTCAAAAGCTTCTCTAGGATATATGATTTGGAGTTGAATTGCTGGGCCTAAGGTAATGGGTGAATAGCATTTTACAAGATAGTGTCGATTTGTTTTCCAAAGTGAACATACCAATTTGTGTTCCCCAAAGCTGAGCACAAGTTGTTCTCTACTCTCAAAGTGATTTTTTAGTCTAGGAAATATAAAACTCTCAGGATGTGCCTTCCTTGCGGTGGTGAGTATTACATAATAGCATCTCATCTTCCCCCATGATTTTCCTCTATGGCAGATTATTTCTGGTGGGTCTCTGCCCTCAGAGAGAGAAGGCGCTAGACCCTGAAGTCTCACCTGCTTCTGGCTGCAGTCTCTAACAAATCCATCCTAATGGGTCATTAGAGGTGCCTAGAAACTGTAATTATGGTATAGTGTTTCATGGGCTTACAATTGAAGGCTGTGTTTTCTAGACACCCAAATCAAGTCTATTGTGGAATGATGCATCTCAGAAAGTTTGCATATGATATTCTGGATAATGAGCAAAAGCAGATGCTTACCTTTAGCTCAGGGGACCACTTACTCTGAGGTGAGTGATGTAGACATCCCCAATAATTGGTTGAAATGATTTATATTAAAGTGACAGAGTAGAAGACATGCTGATGACCCATAAGAACCAATGTAATGGCGTATTCTGGGGACCTTTCTCTGCAGAGGAAGGGGGCAGGGCATCATTTGTCCTAGTTAGTGCACAGAGTCCTCACCGACAGAATATGAGCCCAGAAAAGGATCTTAATAAATCCCCTGCCTGATGGGGAAGATAAAGGTCCAAGGAGGAGATACAATCAACTCCTGCTTTCAGTGTAGACCTCGAGGGATTGCCTCCCCTAAAAAAAAAGTCTCAATCAGAGATTCCTGAGTAAGTGATTCATTGAATGTGGTCTCAGGTAAAAACTGCACAGGAGTAAGGGAAACAGGACAAGGCAGGGGAAGAAGTTAGGCAGAGATGGGGTGCAGCTGAAGTCTAACCTGATCCCACAGAAAGCTCTGCATTGTGAATGGTACCTGAAGATTGTCCCACCCTGTGCCTTCATTGGTTGGTTATAGGGGGCAGGCTGCCTGAGGGGAGGGTGTAGCCACCCAGGCTCCCTCTTTCTCCCATCAGCAAAGGCAGTTCTCTGGAGGAGGTGGCTGTGGGCTGTGGACAGCCCACACTGCCAGCATTTGATGAGATTTTATTTGTGTTAGTGTATGGTGTGTGGTGAGAGGACGGGGATTTATTTTGTGCAAGTCGTTCTAGTCTCCATTTAACTCCAGCTCATACCCTGACACCAGCTTCACTGGGTAAGGGTCTCTGGCCCCTAGTCTTCCCCATTGAAAATGAGCATGAGATCCTTTTAAAAGAAGAATATATTATGCCAAAAGAGGCCTATGTCAATGTAGATCATAGACCTAAATATAAAAGGTAACATTATAACATTTGTAGAAGAAACCTGGGAGAAAAGTCTTTGCAACCTTGGGGCAGGAAAACAAAAGAGCATGAGATAAAACAACAACAAAGAGAGATAAATGAATTAAAACCTTCTGCTTGTCTGAAGAGCTGCTAAGAAAATGAAAAGGCAAAGCCACAGAATGGAAGAGAATAGCTGGACTGCATGTATCTGACAAAAGAGCTGCATCCAAAGTACACAAAGGGTATTTACAACTCAATGATTAGAAGATTACCCCGTTAAACATTGGCAAAGAAAACAAATAAGTGGCGGTAATTAACCTTGATTTAAATTTTAAAAATTTAACATTGATTTGTTTTAGAAATCTTTCACTACTACTCTGACTTTATTCTATTTTGCTGCCTCCCTCACAGCAGTGTTTGGGAATTCATATGCTCATATATGATATATTAATCTGGTTATACATTGAATATGTGTTTGCAATAAAAATCACAGTATAAAAATGGGCAAAGGACTTGAACAAATACTTCACAAAAGAAGACATATATGGAAGGCCAATAAGAACATGAAAACATGCTCAGCACCAATAGTCATTAGGGAAATGCAAACTGAAGCCATGATATGATGTCATTGCACATCCATTAGAATGGCTAGTATCGAAAACAATGATACCAAGTCTGGTCAAGTAGTTGCAGCAACTGTAGCTCTCACATAGTGTTAGCAGGGGTGGAAAAGGCTACAACCACTTTTGAAAGTAGTTTAGCACTATTTTATATAAAAAAGTTAAATATACCCTTTTCATATGACCCAGGAACCCTACTCTCAGGTATTTTCTCAAGAGACATGAAAATATAAGTCCACTCAAAGACTTGTGCATGATTATTCATAGCAGCCTTACTCGATGTGAGCCAAAGCCAGAAACAACGGAAATGCCCACCAGCAGGTGAATGCATAAACAAACCGCGGCGCACACGTGTAGTGGGGTGCACTCAGTGAATAAGAGTCCGAGTCCCTGATACACATGGCAGCATCTCATATCTTAAAGATATTATCCTGAGCGAAAGAAACACAGAAGAGTGCATATTCTTTGATTCCATTGTATGGAATTCTGGAATGAACAGAACTAATCTAAAGTGGCAGAAAGTGAATCAGTGATTGAGACCAGAGAGGAAAGAGAATTGAATGGAAGGGGACAGGAAGGTATTTTTTATGGGGTGATAGAAATGCCCTGTGTTGATGGCGATGATTGTTAAACAGGTGTGCTCACTTGTCAGGACTCAACAAAATGTACATGTACTTCAAATACACTGTAAATATAGTTCAAAGTTATTTTGATGGAAAAGAAATGTAACTTTTGGGTGATGGAATTAAAGATAATTTTTATTTTATTCTTTAGTTTACTCTGTTTTTCTAAATTCTCTACAGTAATCTCATCACGTTCTCTTTCAAAAGTACATTGTCTCTGCGGACGTGTCCTCTGCGTCTTGGCAGCCTCAGCGCAGTGTTCTCTCTTTTGGAAGCCTCACCTGTTGCCCGGCTGCCCCTGCTCCCACTGTGCCTTCCATTTTGGGTGGGCATTATTCTTTGTATAGTTGGTTCCTTGCCCTGTGGGTGCACGGGGTGGGGGGAGGGGCTGGTTTGTGTAGATTAAGAGCTGCTATCTATACATGCGTCCTCAGTGAGGTGGGGGAAACTGAAGCACCCTAGAAGCCAGAGCAGTTGTGAGCTTGGCTTTAAGTCCAACCTCTGCCAGTTACTAGCCAGGTGATCTCCTTGGGCAAACCCTTGAACTCTCTTAGCGTCTGTATCCTTTCTCCAAAGCAGGGCTAATGATATCTCGTGTTTGTTTTGAGGCCTAAGTAGCACAGTGCTTGGTTGGCTGCTATTGTAATTGTTATCATTATAACTAATAATAATAATATAAAGTAAGAGGACTGCCCAGATGGGAAAGAACTAAGAAATACACAGGGAAATGGAGCAAAAGTTTCCTTCCTAGTAAAAGACTGTCATTCTGATTAGTGGCTACGTAACGTCAGCCTTTAAAGGCCAACTGAAAATTAATTTTCTTCCACATTAATGGTTTTTGAGAAAATCAAAACCGTTTCCCACAGAAGCAGATGCCCTGAAAGGAGTTTGGATTTTGCTGGCTCTACTCTTCATTCAGGTATCAGGTGGCAGCCAGGGCTCAGCGTGGAGGAGGCTGCCTTTCTCTGGAGTGTTTGCTGGAGCCGGGCTGACACAGATCTGATAGAGGCTGTCAGATCTCTGATGAACAATCGACTTTCTAAGCAGAGCCCCCTCTCTGAGCTGCACAGTGCTGCCTTACATTTGTAAATGCCAGCGCGCTGCTAAGCACGTCCTGGTGAATAGAAGTGTTTTGATGTTTTGTTTTTGGTCGGAGATTGAAGTCCAGTGTCTTGGGACCCAGTGACTTCAGCTGACCTTCCTGCTACATGGACAGGGCTAAATTTCAACCCCTGGAGGCTTCTGCACACAAAACCTCATGCCTTGCAAGGGCAGGTGCAAGGAAACCCGGCGGAAATCTGAAGTCTTCGCTGCTTTCGAGACCTGAGCCCGCTTCTGTCAGAGGAATTAGGTTTCACAAGCCCTTTTTCTTATGTAGAAAGCGTATCATTAGGAATCTGGATGGGGCGACTTATTAAAACTGCTGCCTGTAGCAGAGAGAAAGCCATAAATGCCTAAGGACATTCAAAGGCTAATGGCGTGCACTTTTATTTCCAATAACCCTTGCAGCAGCTTGGCCAGAGTAATGGGCTTCTAGATGGAGGTGTCTCTGTTATATTAAGTCTTGCTGGTTCTGGAAAACATGTTTTTCTTAAAACTTGTATCCCAGTTTCAGGATCAGGAAAGACCTTTCATTTATAATTTTTAATTGAGTAGGCAACTTTATAAAACCTGTAATTTCACCCTCTCACCGTTTCTGAACTACTGTTGACAGCTCTGTAACTCCTCCCATCTAGCTGTTTTTGCATCGTTTTGATCAATGTGTACGTAAAATTTGCAATCTATTTCCGCCTAACGTTTAGTTCAAGCTTCATGTGCTTACACTGCCATTATAACCATTCTTAGAAGGCAGTACTTTTTCATGAAGCTATTCTGCTCTACTTTACTAAGTTGTTCCCTTTGGCTTGAGCATTTAGATATTTGTTGTTACGGTGGCTATCATAAATGGATCGTGTGCATCTTTGGCAATTGAGTTTTTTTTTTTCTTCTTAAAAAAATGCTTCCTTTAGCTACATTAGTAAAAGTGGTTCTAGGAGCTGCTCTGTTGTTTACCAGGGTCCCCTAGTCTTCTACCTCTGCCCCTTACCCTGCCTTTAAAGGCTCCAGGCTCCACATGCACCCGCAAGGCCTCTCTCAGCCATCTCTGATGTCTGGCCGTGCCCCGTACTCATCGGTGGCCTTGTGTAGTAGTCCAGGGGCTCCTGCTTCCATTTTTCAGGCTGTCTCTGGGAAGGGGTTTCTGTATGAAAGGCCAGTCCACCCATGGGGATGGACTGGCCTTAGCTGGTGCCACAGAAGCCCTACTGTTAAAAATGATTCCCATGATGTGTTTAATTTGTTAAATACCCATTCTCTGGAGATTAGGGCTACTTACATTTTGTTTTTTTCTCGCTGTTGTTGATTTTTCCCAGCAGGTGAGTCACTGAGGCAAAAGTACTTCTTGGTGCAGGATTGAGCACCTTCTACAGTGTGGCCATCCTTGTGACTGTGGTGATGGGTTCTTACCGAAGCGCTCAAATGTGCCACTGTCATTTGACTGGAAACATTCTTGGAGCTTCTTGAAGCCACCATCTGATTCCTGTCTGTCTTTCTGTCCTCACCTCTATCACCTCTTCCCTTGGCTGAGCTCTTCCATGCTGGCTTCCTTGCTGTCCTTTGAACACAACAGTCTCATTCCCTCTGCTTGTAATGCTCGTCCTCCTCATCGGAGCAAGGCTGGGTCTCACCATGCAGGGGTCAGCTCAGCGGTCCCTCCTCCACCACTTCCAAAGTGGTTTACACTCACCCTTTAGTACATTTTCCTTTTTAAATCTTCACGGAGATTTCACTATCTGATATTTTGTATGTCGATGGGCTCTCCCACCAGTTGATAAATCCATGGCAGCAGGTATTCCATCTGTCTCATTCTCCCAAATCCAAGAACAGAGCCAGGCACATAGTAGGTTTTCATAAATATTTGGTGAATAGCTGAATGGATCCTTTGCTCAACAAGGACTTACATGTGCTCCTAGGTAGACACTGTGGATTCAGAAAATTGAAGCCAGACACACAGTTGGTTCTTAATAAAGGCTAGTGTTGGTGTAGCTATTTTGCAGATGAGTGGTCAGTCCAGGGAGACAAGACCCACACTCCTGGCTGTTTCCTTACATTTTTTCTCTGCCAGCAGCAGCCAGGGCTCCCTGAGAAACACTATTACAATGTTTGAGGCATAGCGTGCTGTATGCAAAGAGTGCTTATTATATGCTTTCATTCATTTGGCCAGCACTTGCATAGTACCATCGAGAACTTTTAAGTCTGAGACTGTATCCTATTTGCAAGCTAACAAGTTACCTTGCTAGTTTCGTGCTGGTAGAAGATAAGAGACTCTTGGGTCAGAGGCAAAAGACAGGTTATCCTCACAGCAATAGCAGTTACCAGAGTATTAGCCTTATTGTGATCCTTCCCCAAGCCCTGATTTCTCTAGGGTGACATGAGAAGGCCAGATGACACCTACACAGTGAGTTACTGGAGAGGAACTCTGAGCTTTGGGAAACTGATTCTTTTAAAAGATTTTATTTATTTATTTTTAGAGGGGTAGGGAAGGAGAAAGAGGGAGGGAAACAATCAATGTGTGGTTGCGCTTGGGTGCCCCCAACTGGGGACCTGGCCTGCAACTCAGGCATGTGCCCTGACTGGGAATCGAACCGGCAACCCTTTGGTTCGCAGGCCGGCGCTCAATCCAGTGAGCCACACCAGCCGGGGCAAACTGATTCTTTTATACTGGACAGTCTGTCTGCCCTGTGCTCCGGAGGGAGACACTATCTCTATCTTCCAAGGCAGTTCGATATACAAGTATCTTTCAAAAGTACTCTGGAACAAAGAGCAGTCAGTGCCTCTGCTCACAAGATGTGTAGAAACTTTTGAGACTCATGGAAAATAGTCTCACAAGAAGCCTGGTGAGACCTTAGATTTGTTGAATGAAGGAATAAATGAATGAATGAATGAGTACCACATGTTGCATGCAGTACTATACTGTGGAGTCAGACATGGTTTCTGTCATCAGGAGCTTGTGTCTTCCTGCTGGGGAAATAAATGATAGGGCAGTACAGTGGTTAAGTGCTTATATTCTGGGCTCAAATGCCTGGATTTAAGTTCTGTTCACATCACTTATTAATTTTGCAACTCTGGCTTCAGGTTCATCCTCTCTAAAATGGGGATAATAGGGTTATTATGATCAGACAAGCCAATGCAATTGTGTAGTGCTTAGCTTAGTGCCTAACTGCCTCCCCACCCCCCCCACAGCCCTGTAAGTATCCAGACAAGTATTAGCTATTCGGTTGGATTACATGAAATCACCATTTCTGGAGTTCAAATATCAGCAATTTTATATAGTTTAACCTATTTGTATATTTATTGCTGTTAATCTTTTGCTTGGTTTCAAAGCATAGTGTGTAAATGACTATGTAGTGGAGGTATGCTCTGGGTCAGGTGAGGCAAGCCTGGAGAGTCAGAAAAGTGTCTGGGAAAAAAGGGAAAGAGCTTGGAACCAGATGTGACTCTGAGCCCCACCTTTTCCTCTCATTAACCCCATGACCTTGGGTGAGCCACTTAACCTCTGAGCCCCTTGCCTCATCTGTGCTATAGATACAATAATCCTTTCTACTTCACTGGACATTGTGAGGCTAATATCCGGTGATGGATGTAATTACTTTATACACTGGAAAGCACTGTACTCATGTACTCATGCTTAATGTGAAGAGTTCTTAAAGGCAGTGAGATTTGAGTCTGAGATGCAACCAGACCATAACTGGGTATAATTTAATATCCCTCCTAAATCCTCTAACCATAATTTTACATTTTAAGTATAGCATTGGCCCCTAGATTCAAATTGCTGCTTTAGAATCAAGTTACCCTAGCCAGGTTTGTATCTAAGGACTACAACCTTCAAGCACCATAGGGACCATCTGGTAACTAAAGAAAAATCATCTCATTACAAAGCTAATTGGCTTGCAGATCAGTCAATCAACAATTAGAATTTATCAGGCTCTTTTAAAGAGTTAGACAGGTCCGGCCAAGATGGAGGCGTAGCTGGACACGCTGTGCCTCCTCTCACAACCAAGATTAAGGACAACAAAAATATAGAACAAAAAAAAAAAAAAGAAAACCCAACCAGGACAGAGAGAAAATTGAATTGTGCGGGAGTCCGACAACAATGGTTCACCCAGACCAGTAAGAGGGGCGGAGTCAGCGGCTGGAGGAGTCTGATGGTGGCGGGATAAGCTGGTGGTGGTACCGGATGCGCAGTCACTCCAGGCGCATAGGCGGCGGCGTTGCTGAGTTGCCAAGCGGGGCGCACAAGGTGGCAGACCGCTGACACACATTCGCACACAGATAAACCAGGCGAAATGGGCAGCAAGACAGACTGCGCAATGCAGGGCCCCAGTGCCTGGAAGTGAAGCCTAAAAGCACCCATTGAAAATACTTATAGGGGCTGAGGTGCCGGGATGGAGTCCCAGCCTCACAGGAGAGTTTGTTGGGGAGACCCAAGGGGTCCTGGAGCGTGCTCAGGCCCACCCACATGGAAATCAGCACCAGAAGGGCCCAATTTGATAGGGGAAAGAGGCTGAAGGGACTAGAATCTGCAAGGGAGCATGGAGCAAGCGCCATTGTTCCCTCTTGGATCCCACCCCACATCCAGCATCACAACCCAGCAACTGGGCTGCCCTGCTCTGGTGAACACCTAAGGCTCCACCCCTCACTACGTAACAGCCGTGACCAGACAAAAAAAAAAAAAAACAAAAAAACAAAACCAAGGATGGCTCAAAAGGGAGAAGAGACTGGGGCCCCGGAGCTAATTCATCTGAGTGGCCAGGAGGTGGTCAACCTATCAGATGCAGAGCTCATAGCACTGGTAGCCAACCTATCAGAAGAACAGGTCAAAGCTCTGGTGATTAGGAAGCTCACAGAATTTGTTGATTTTGGTCACAAATTAGAGGAACAAATGGAGGCTACAATAAATGAATTGAAGAAAAATGCACAGGGAACCAATAGTGATGGGAGGGAAACTGGGACTCAAATCAATGGAGCAGACCATTGATTTGATTTGATTTCTTCCTTGGAGAAGGAAGAAACAACCAAACAGAAAAGAATGAAGAAACAAGGATTCAAAAAAATGAGGAGAGGCTTAGGAACCTCCAGGACATCTTTAAACATCCCAACATCCGAATTATTATAGGGGTACCAGAAGGGGAAGAGGAAGAGCAACAAGTGGAAAACTTATCTGAACAAATAATAAAGGAGAACTTCCCCAATCTGGCAAGGGAAATAGACTTCCAGGAAGTCCAGGAAGATCAGAGAGTCCCAAAGAAGTTGGACCCAAGGAGGAACACACCAAGGCACATCATAATTACATTACCCAAGATTAAAATGAAGGAGAGAATTCTAGAAGCAGCAAGGGATAAAGACAGAGTCACCTACAAAGGAGTTCCCATCAGACTGTTAGCTGATTTCTCAAAAGAGACCTTACAGGCAAGAACGGGCTGGAAAAAAGTATTCCAAGCCATGAAAATCAAGGACCTATATCCAAGATTGCTCTATCCAGCAAAGCTGTCATTTAGAATGGGACGATGAAGTGCTTCTCAGATAAGGTCAAGTTAAAGGAGTTCATCATCACCAAGCCCTTATTATATGAAATGTTAATGGGACTTATCTAAGAAAGAGAAGATAAAAAATAGGACAGTAAAAAGACAGCAAACTCACAGATATTAACAACCACACCTAAAACAAAAGTAAACTAAGCAAAGAACTAGACCAGGACCAGGAATACAGAAATTGAGATCACATGGAGGGTTTGCAACAGGGGAGTGGGAAGAGGAGAGGGGGAGAAAAGATACAGAGAATATGTAGCATAGACGGTGGGTAGAAAATAGACAGGGGGAGGACCAGAATAGTGTGGGAAAAGGAGAAGCTAAAGAACTTATGAAACATGGATATGAACTAAAGGGGGAAATGTGGGTGGGAGGGGGTGTGCAAGGTGGAGGGGAATGATGGGGGAGAAATGGGACAATTGTAATAGCATAATCAATAAAATAGAATTAAAAAATAAAAATAAATAAAAAAATAAAGAGTTAGACAGTTTTAGCTCTTTACATGAATTACTTGCTGTTGAAACCTTGAAAAATCATTTGATATGGGAAGGTGCCATCATTATCTTCTGCCTTACAGACAAGGAGACAGGGTGAAAAGTTAACACTTAGGAACTGGCAGAACTGTAGTGGTGAGTTTTGTTGCCTGAGCACCCTCAATAATAGAGGTGCCATTCCCAGCTGGCTCAATGAAAGGGAGTCCCAAGAGCTGCCTTTCTGGGGCAGCTGCAGTTGTTCAAACTGCTAACTGCTGTGCTTGCTGATGCAAGTCCTATCCCTCCCGTGATCGTCCTGGGAAAGCCAGGTTCTGCTGACAGTCTATAACTGTCGGGATGGCTCCCTGCTCCATCTTTGCTGTCAGCCTGCCTGGACCTACTGAAGTGAGGACTTTTGCTCTTACCTCCTCTTTTTTGGGGGGCTCTCTATGGTGTGAAAAGTAATGCTTACCTTGATTGCTTTTCCATACATTTTGAGTGTGTGCTTTCTTGAAAGAGCTCACCTCTAGCTCTTTGTGGGACTAAAGCCTGGCTCAGAGTCAGTAGATAGCATGCCTTTGTGACAGTCCCAGACAGGGTAAGGTTCGGTTCCAATGCCAAAGACACACAATAATGCCAGGACTCAAAGAACAAAATGTATTACTCATGCACAAAACAGTCCAAGAGGAGTATCCCAGGATGTCGGCAGCCCTGCTTCACGCATCCCTTCAGGGTTGAGGGTCCTCCAAGTCACTCCACCATGCCCTAGGCAGTGCTTCTCAAACTGTATGTGGTCAAGGACCCATTTTTGAACATTTTCCACCCATTCCAGACTAAGCATTTAAAAGTAATGATAACAGTGAATTGCTGGGAAAAATGAAGGGAACAACCCCTAAAGACATACAAGACAACAGTTGTAATATTATTTATATAAATTGTTATAAAAGTTACTAAATATATCCCCTCAATCTGTACTTAGAGAGACTGGTGTTTGAAAACCCTTTAAGTGGCACTAGCTTGAGCATCATCGTTGGCCTTGAGGCTGAAGCAAGATTGCGTCGTGTTCAGGTGACAGTCCTGGGAAGAGAGCACAGAGTGTGGAGGAGGGCCCGTGCCCTGCCCCCCCACGCCTCATGGTCTGTGTTTTGTATTTGAAGTCAGGCTCACTGACACATATTTCACATAAAATGAGGTTTACACTTTGAAGATGTACAGTTGTATGAAGTATTGACAGTTGTGTAACCACCAGCACATCAAGATATAGAATATTTCCATTACCCCTTCACTTCTAATTAATCTTCTCCCTGACTCTCTCCTGGAAATCATTAATCTTATTTCTGTTCCTATCATTTTGCTTTTTCTCAAATACTGTATAAATGGAATCATATAATATTTAATCTTTCGAGTCTGGCTTTTTTTTTCACCTAGCATTTTGCCTCTGAGATTCATTTATATCCTTGCATATATCAACTAACTACTTTTGGTTGGATATTCAACCATTTCTTTATCCATTTTCCTATTGCTTGGTGTCTGGACACTCTAGTTTTGGGAGTTATACAAACATTTGTATAGAGGTCTTTGTGTGAATATACAGTTTCATTTCTCTTATGTCGATACCTAGAAGTGGGTTTGCTGAATTATATAGTAAATATATGTTTAGCTGTATAAGAAACTGCTAAACTGGTTGTATTGTTTTGCGTTACCACCAAGAAAGTATGAAAGTCTGAACTGCTCTGCATCCTAGGCAGCACTTGGTATTGTCAACTCTTTTATTTTAGCCATTCTAAGAATTGGGAAGTCATGATATCTCATTGTAGCTTTAACTTGCATTTCCCTAATGACGAATTGTATTGAACATCTTTTCATGTTTTCGTTTGCCAAAATTATCTCTCCTTTAGTGCAGTGTACAACTTTTTTTTTTTTTTTTTTTTTTTTTTTTTTTTTTTTTTTTTTGCCAGTTTTTATATTGGGTTGTTTTCTTGTCGGAGTTCTTTATATATTCTGGTGGATACCAGTCCTTTATCAGAATGTGTAATACAAGTATTTTTTCCTAGTTTATGGTTTATTTTTTCATTTCTTTACAGTGTCTTTGAAGAGCAGAAGTTTTTAATTGTTGATAAAGTCTAATTTATCAATTTCCTTCTTTTATGGTTCATTCTTTTTGAATTCATAAACATTTTTTGATTTAAAAAATTTTAAATCATCACCAAGGATATGCTTATTGTTCTTTGAGAGAGAGGAAGAGAGGGTGGGAGAGAGAGAAAGAGAGAGAGAGAGGGAGAGAGAGAGAAAGAAACTTCCATGTGAGAGAGAAACATTGATTGGTTGCCTCCTGTATGTACCCAGACTGGGGATCAAACCAGAAACCTAGGTGTGTGCCCTGATTGAACCCACAACCTTTTGGCATATAGAATGACATTCCAACCAACTGAGCTACTCTGTTCTGTGGTGAGTTTTCCCACTTTTTTTTCCACTTTTTTTGTGTGTTTCATTTTGGGTAATGTCTGTTTACATTTTCTTCAAGGTCACGGAGTCTTTTCTTAGCTATGTCCAGGCCACTGATGAACCAATGAAAGGAATTCTTCATCTCTGAAATCACGTTCTATTTTCTTCCATCTCCATTTGACTCATTCTGATAGTTGTTATTTCCCTGCTGAAATTTCCAGTTTGTTTAAGCACAGTGATAATTTTATGTGTATGCCTGACTGGACCAAGGAATGCCCAGATAAAGCATTGTTTCTGGGTGTGTCTGTGCCCGGGGGGGGGGGGGGGGGGGGGGGGGGGGGGGGGGGGGCGGGAGGCGGGGGTCTCTGAAAGCGATTAGCACTTGCATCAGTAGATTGAGTACAGTAGTCCCACCTTATTTGTGGTTTTGCTTTCTGTGGTTTGTTACTGGTGGTCAGCCCAATTCTGCAAATGTTAAATAGAAAACTTTAGAAATGAACAATTTATGAGTTTTAAATTGTGATCCATTCTGAGTAGTGTGATGAAATCTGTCACGGCTTGTGCCAGTCCACCTGGGATGTATTGCTAAATATTCCTTTATTCAGCATCTCTACACTGCAGACACTTCCGACCCACTGGTCACTTCCTAGCCACCTGGGTTATCAGACCCACTGTCATGGTGTCACAGTGCTTGTGTGAAGGGTCCCAAAGTGTGAGGGTGGTCATGCTGGCAATTCGAATGTGCCAAAGAGAAGCTGTGAAGTGCTTCCTTTAAGTGCAAAGGTATGTATGTATAGGGAGATACATAATATGTAGAGGGTTCAGTACTCTGTGGTTTCTGGCATCCACTGGGGGTCTTGGACCATACCCCTAATGGATAAGGGGAAACTACTGTAACAATAGATCTCCCTCTCCACTGTGAGTGGGCATGAGCCTATCCATCAAGGGCCAGAGTGAAACAAAAGGTAATAGAAGCATGAACTGGCTCTCTCTGGTTAAGCTGAAGCATCCATTTTCTCTTTCTTCAGGATACTGTGCTCCTGGTTCTAGAGCTTTTGGACTCAGCCTGGGACTTACGTCATCGGCCCCCTATTTTCAGGCCTTCAGACTCTGGCTAAATTGCATCACCAGCTCTCCTGGGCCTCCAGCTTCCAGACAGTGGATGGTGGGACTGCTCAGCCTTTATACCCACATGAGCCAGTCTCCATAATCAGTCTCCTCATTTGTTGACTTGTCTTATTGGTTTGCTTTCTCTGAAGAACCCTGACTAATACAAGCATGTTGTCCACAAATTCCACTAGATTCTTTAACATATTAATCATAGTTATTTTAAATTTCCTATCTGAAAATTTTAACATCTGGGTTATATTTGAATCTGGATCTGTTAATTGTTGCATCTCTTGGGAATGGGTTGTTTTTCTTTGTGTGTGTATGTGTATCTTGTAATTTTTAATTAATGCTGGATAGCATGTGTAGAGGAGCAGTAGGCACTAAGATACATAATTTTATTCCTGGACACGCCTCTCTTGTTGTCATGCAATTAATACAGAGAGACTGTGGTCGGTCAGTCTAGTCAGGAGCTGAGCTTGGTTTGTGTTTTCTTGTCATTACCTTCGGTGTACCACAGACTTCTGGTTTCTTTGGAAGTGAGCTCTCGTTACCATGCACTTTTACTGAGGGGAGTGCCAGAGGGTTTTTCTCAGTTCACCCTTGGCTTCCAGCCATCCTTGCCTGCCTGTGCCTCAGAGGTGTATCTCTCTCCATGCTCTTGCCTCTCACCAGTACTAGGCTGATGTTGCGTGTTACTCAATGCTAAGTTCAAAAGGGGGGCCAGCCTTAGTCTTTGGTAAGTCCTGTGTATCTTGGCCTCCTAGGTGGAGATTTCAGCCCTTCCATCTCCCAAACTCTGCCTTGTAGGTGAGGTTGTTCTTGAGAAGGAGTTTCCTGTATTGCCCCCATAGTAGCAGACCCTTGTTTAGTCTTGCTATAGGATCCTGGCCCTTCCCTCAAGAAGAGAGGGTGTTCTGTGCTATATCTTCTCTACCAGCAGTTGATCTTTGCCTTTGTCCTGAGGTTGAGGCCGTTTCCTACCCCTCTACCAGAAATAGGTGGGTCTGTCTGTTTCTCCTGGAAAGCAATAGATCTTTGTCTGGATCCTGCAGAAGATTAATGCCTTTTCTTCTGTGGCTTACTGCTTTTGCTTTGCTGACAGTGTATGTGGGGAAGTGAGTGTGGCTTGTGCCTATTCCCAGCAGCAGTTAGCTCCAGGACACCTTCACCACCGAGGAGACTCCCTCTGGTCTCCGGCCCTGGCCTGATCTTTCTTGTGAGGACCCATGGATAAGAGCTTGTGAGTGAGTGTGAAACCTTCTCTTCCAAACTGCCCCTCTAGTTCACATTTGGCTTTTAGGATTTAATTAAGATTTTAGCTGATTTCTTCTGGCCTGTTTGTATGGCAGCCATTTCTCTCCCCCAGGCTTTGTCCAAGGTGAAACAGTTCACGTGCCCCATCTCCTCTTGGATGGGCTTTCCTCTCGTGATTCACTTTATTTAATTGTCTCCTGACCGCACATCTCTGATTAGCTAAGGAAAAGTTATTTTATAGATTTATGGCTTTTTCTTAGGAAGCTACGAACTTTGTAAGCTTCCTACATTCTACACAAAAGTACAGGTTCCCACCATCATCATAAAGGCATAGTTCCAGAAGTGGCTTGCAACATTTTCACTCATGATCTAGTGAGAAGAGCCAAATCACAGGATCATGCTTGAATTCCGGAAAATGTAATACTGTCTTGTGCCCAGGAAGAGGGGTGGATTTTAGTGAATGATCAGCAGTTTCTGCTATCAGGCTCCATACACATGAAATCTAAAATGATTTTGGGTTTGGAGTAATTGGGAATCACTGTAAAATAGGTTAACTGGCCCCATTCTTGGAGTTAGTCCTATGAAGATGGTAAGAAATCTGAAGGGAGAGAGGCCCAGGACCATCCCCTCGCATGTGCGCCAGGAGCCCCTGAGGGAAGTGTGCAGAGGCAGCTCTCTCCAGGTGTCTGCACCTGGGCTCCAATTTATCAGGTCACCTGGGGAACAGACTGGACCTTGCGGGAGGTACAGGGCCTGGTAAGACCTTGGTTCTCAATCCTGTTGTGCATATCAAATATCTGTGCAACTTCTTAATGAATTCAAATACTGGGGCTTCACTCTAGATATTCTGAAGGAAGATCTTTGGAGGTAGGACTGACATCTAGATTTTCTGAAGAAAGGTTCTCTGGATGATTGTTTTGCACAGTAGTTTTGGGCACCTTTGGGCAGGTCTGTGGTAGAAATGAAAACAAAATGATGAATTCTTTTGGCATGTTCCTGGGCAGATGCCTGAACACTGCTGTTCCCACACACTGCTCCCCTCCCCTGGTGCTGTCTGCAGGGTTGTGGTCTTTTTCCTTCAGGAAAAATGGCTGGGACAAGGCAAAAGACTGAACAAAACCATCTTACCCCTCTTTGGCCTGGGCTACCTTCAAACCCTCCTAGAAAGACTGAGTGCCACTTCAATGATTTTTCCAGTGAACTACCCCATAGGAGCCTGATGAAGGAAGAGACGCAGGCTCTGTGGGCACGTAGAGGACTCAGGTGTGTACCTTGGGCTTGTGCAGTCTAAAGGCCCTCAGAAACTGACTTGTGTTCACAGTGTGGGCAATGATCAGGAGAGCGACCTGAGTGGGAGGAGCCCAGAGACAGATGGTGGGACTAAGTTGGCTTAGGATGGCTGAGAAGGCTTCACTGAAGAGGTCCCGTTGGAGCTGCAGTTGAAGGTTGAGTGAAAGGTTGGTAGCCAGAGAGGAGGCAAGTAGGTAGAAAGACACAGAACCATGAAGGGCTCTGCTGTGTTTGGGGAATGATGGCAGGGTTCTTACAGTCCAAGCCTAAGTGATACAAGGCATCTCGATTTTGTTCTAGGAAGAGCCAGCTCTAGGTTTTTGGTACTGAATGTGTTTATCAGGTTTTTTTTTGAGTAGAAGAAGAAGTTACGAATTTTCTTGGAGGCATTTCTCTTGGTCCCCCCAGTCCAGAACAAGTTACTGTTCTCCTGAGTACCAATCTGTCTATATCTTATGGACACTATGGCTGGTGTCTCTGTCTTTGCTTTGGGTGCCTAAGTGAGTAGTTTCAGGTATAATTCACCATAAGCCCACCCAGCTGGCTCACTTCTATGACCTCTATAACTTTCTAAATAAAATTTCTCTTGTAATTTTAAAAAAATAAAGTAAAAATATGTCAATTCGTATCACTCCTGATTTCAACCCTTACATTACCTTAAAGAAAAAAAAAAAACCTGAAGTCCTTATAGTTTACAAAGCTCACTGTGATTTGCACAGCCCCTGTCTGTCTCCATCCTTGTTCCCCTTGTGCCCTCTGCTCCAGTCATGTCAGCCTTTTTGTCCCTCTCTTACGGGGCATGGCCAGTAAGAGCTTTCCACTCTCGGGGACTTCTTCCTGGGGTGCTCCCCCCAGATACTGCTATGGCTTGCCACCTTCTCTCTGCCTCTGAGCCTCTCTTCAAATGTCATGTCATTAAAAGCTCTTTCCTGACCATCTTTTCTAAAAGAGCAACCTCCTTCTCACCCTGGCATTCCATCATCCCCTATTTTACTTATTTTTTTTTATTCTTACCATTTACCACAATTTGTCATTAGTTAATTTTGTCTTTCCCCACTAACGAATAAGCTTTTTTTGGGTGGACTTGGGTTTGGTCACCCCAGTGTCTGGAATTACGCTCATCCTACAACAGGGCTTGATAATGATCATTCAAGAAATGAGAGGACTTCCAGTTAAGGTGGAGGCATAGGTAGATACACTTTACCTCCTTTTGTGACCATAGAAAGAATTACACTAGATCTCAAAACAAATAACACCCAGAACCATCAGAAAATTGAGCTGTATGGAAGTCCAACAACCAAGTTTTTAAAGAAGCCATATTCATCCAGATGGGTGGAGAGGTGGAGTCACAGAAATGGGTAGACAAGTGCAGAGACAGGTGTGGCACAGAGAGGCGGTGGCAGCAGTGGAATGGTCATTCATGGGTGGTGGATAAAAATTGGGAGGGATACCTTGGGAGAGAGCGATCCCAGCCCCAGGCCAAACCACATAGCCCAAGGTTCCAGCACCAGGGAGATAAATCCCTGTAACTTCTGGTTGTAAAAACCAGTGGGAGTTGGATGGCAGAAACAACTGCTGGATTTTTAGGGGACTCTGTTTAAAGGGCCCACATGAACTTAGAATATATGCAAACCCAACCACTCTGGGATGTACCACCAGAGCTATAGTTGGAAGGGTAACAGTAGCATCCGAGGAGTGAGTGAAGTGACTGGGAATGGGGCAAGTGCCAGGCAAACCTCCAGAAGCCAGGCAGCGGCACAGTCCCTTGTCTGAGACTCCCCCCAACCCCCGACAGAGCCACAAAGCAGTGAAGTGGGTTGCTCTGCCCTGGTGATTACCTAAGGCTCTGCCCCACACAATTTACAGGTGCCTTTTCTACATAGGCCATGCTACTAAGACTGGGAGTCAAAGCAGCTCTACCTAATACACAGAAACAAACACAGGGAGGTTGCCAAATTGAGGAGATAAAGAAATATGGCCCAAATGAATGAACAGAACAAAACTCCAGAAAAAGAACTAAATGAAATGGAGATAACTAATCTATCAGATGCAGTGTTCAAAACACTGGTGATCAGGATGCTCAGAGAACTCACTGAATACAGCAACAACATAAAGAAAGAAATGAAGGTTACACTAAGTGGAATAAAGAAAAACCTACAGGGAACCCCCAGTGGAGGAGAGGAAGCCAGGATTCAAATCAACAATTTAGAACACAAGGAAGAAATAAGCATTCAACCAGTACAGTAAGAAGAAAAAAAGAATACAAAAAACCCAAAATGAGGATAGTATAAGGAGCCTACGGGACATCTCTAAACATACCAACATCTGAATCATAGGTGTGCCAGAAGAAGAGGAAGAGCAAGAAATTGAAAACTTACTTGAAAAAATAAAGAAAACTTCCCTAATTTGGTGAAGGAAATTGACATACAAGTCCAGGGAGAACAGAGTCCCAAACAAGTTAGACTCAAAGAGGGCCACACCAAGGCACATCATAATTAAAATGCCAAGGGTTAAAGATAAAGAGAGAATCTTAAAAGCAGCAAGAGAAAAGCAGAGAGTTATTTACAAAGGAATTCCCATAAGGCTGTCAGCTGATTTCTCAAGAGAAACTGCAGGCTAGATGGGGCTGGAAAGAACTATTCAAAGTGATGAAAAGCAAGGATCTACAACCTAGATTACTCTATCCAGCAAAGCTGTCAATTAGAATTGAAGAGCTGATAAAGTGTTTTCCCAGACAAGGTAAAGCTAAAAGGAGTTCATCATTACCAAGCCATTACTACATGAAATGTTAAAGGCGCTGAAGAAAAAGAAGGTCAAAACTATGAACGCTAAAATGGCAACAAATTCACAACTATCAACAACTGAATCTAAAAAACTAAGCAAACAACCAGAACAGGAACAGAATCATAGGTATGGAGATCATTTGGAGGATTATCAACTTGCGGGGAAGAGGGAGAATGGGGGGATGGGTGGAGAAATTAAGAAGCATAACTGGTAGGTACAAAATAGACAGGGAGATGTTAAGAACAGTATGGGAAATGGAGAAGTCAAAGAACTTATATGCATAACCCATGGACATAAACTAAGGGGGTGGTATTGCTGGAGGAAAGGGGGGTATCAGGTAGAGGGGGCAAAGTGTATTACAATTAGGACAACTGTAATAGCATAATCAATACAATATATTTAAAAAGAAAGAAATGAGAGACTGAGTAAATGCTTCATTGTGCTCTGCTGTCCCAGTCTTCCCATCCTGGTTTCTCAAAAGCTTAGGAGCAGGCTGTAAAATAGACATGTTATACCAGGACAGAAGCAAATGATCAGGATAGAGAACAAATAAACCTTCCTAAATGCCTGATAATTCTGCAGTGAAGAGCGTGTTGAGGAAGTGAAACTTGGCTGTCAGTGGGAAGTTCTCCGCTCTGTAATTGATTAGAGTACTCCAGTTACCCCCAGTCTGCCTTCCCAGATGCCAGCGGACAAACAGGAGTTTGCTGCAGGAAGAAAGAGCTGAGGATAAGCATTTTTAATCACCTTTCTTCTTTTCTTGTATTTGGGAGCTCCAAGAGCTGCACATACATACTTGCATCCTTGGAAGAACAGTATTAACTGGCAGGGGTGAATGCCCTCAGCGATCCATGTTGTTAAAAATGTTTCTTTACATGAAAGGTGCTCTGCACCTTGAGACATTAGCCTATTTTGGCAACAAAGTTTGGAATATGGTTTGCTGTTCTTCAGTCCCAGGGGTGGCAACATTTTCTGTTTTCAGGGCTGGCTATGTGCTGTTGTATGAGACAAAGCCATGAGCTCCAGGGGCATTTGTGGTGTTTGCTGCTGATTTCCCCAAAGATTTTGGACAATGATAAATATAATGGGCTGTTCTTTTCCTCTGGTCCAAACATGCGCACCTACACCATGGCTGAGCAGAGGCCCTATAGGGGACCTGCCCTTCTCCCATACCCAGCCTATGCCCCTTAGAAAGCTGGAGATGGACACTTCCAAGCATCCTATAGACTCGAGAGCAGAAAATCTGATGCAGACCATTTGTGTCCTTTGCTGTAGGAAAATGCAAAGCTAGTGGAGTGAATTAATTCTGAGTCAGACAATAGAGTGGGCAGGGTCATTTAAGAGACACAACTTTTTCCTTGGAGTTTTTAGCAGAAGCAACTCTTCTCTGAGCCCTCATAACATCTAAAGCTTTTCTGGGATGATTCTTTATTTCTGCTCTGAGGGCAGTTAGAGAAGGTGTCCAACTTTCCAGAACTTTCCAAAGGGAGCATTTTTTATCTGAAAGAACGCTCCTTGCCCATGCCTGGGCTTAGTGATGCCTATTGGGGGCCCAGCCTATGCATCTGTGGCTCCCACTCTTTGGGACATGTGTGTGAGGAGAGAAAGCACTTCCACATGGGAAAATGCTGTTAGTGGCCTTACTTCTGGCTCCCTGCTTCTATTCCCCTCCTAAATGGATCTGATTTCTCTAATGCTATAGAATACTATTTTCCTAAACTCATGTGTACCCCCTCCCACTAAATAATTGTATTCCCCAAAAGGAGCAACCCAGTGGGGTGAATGTTCTGGTCCCAAAGTGGGGTAACTTGTGAGCTGGGGCAATAGACAAGTCGGAACTGTCTTTTGCAAGTATCCACATTCTGAAATTTAAAACAAAAGCCACTATTGGCCAGTGCTGTTAGCTAATTGTCAAACAACAGATAAATACACTGCAGCCAGAAAAATCCCCACTGAGTTTGGGTGGCTGATTTCTCTGGCAGCAAATGAAAGCCTTGGCTGTTGCCCCCAGGACTGGCTGAGCAAGCCAGGACTGAGCCCACTGCAGGACCCCCACCTCCACTGTGGGCACAGCATGTGTATGTGTGTTGGGGGGGGGGTGAGAGGAGGTGCAGGCACCCTAACTCACAATTTTAGGCAGCTGCACACCTCACCCAGGGCCACCACACCAATGTAATTTGTCCCACACCTCACAGCCAGGGTGATCCCAGCCTCAATGGGCAACAATTCGGAGGCATTGTTTACCAATCAATTTCCCCCTCTAAATAGGCTGTTACAAGAGTGGACCCTTCTGCTTGCCCAGGCTAGGCCCACCTGTCACTGGGACTTCCTAGGCAGTGGTCACACTGTATTGATCTTTTTAATCCCCCTCTCTTTGAAACACAGAGCCAGCTGATGTGGAGTTCCTCAAAAGAATGGGTCTCCCACCGCCCCTACCTCTACAGGTAGCTGGGTATCCAGGCCTAATTCCCCACTAAAAAGTCTTAATTGGCTTATGGGAAGCCTGCAAGATCTCCCTTGTGTTTACAAGGTGAAAGGAAATGACAGATCCAACTCCCTGGTCTATCTTTATCCGTTCCATGGTGGAAATCAGGTGTGGTTTATTTTAAATTGTTTTTGAAACAGGACTGGAGTGTTTGAAAGTGGGCTGGGATAGTGTTTCACGTTAGTGGTTGAATTGCCGGGGGAAGGGAAGAAAGGCCCCAGAGAGACACCAACATTAGGCCAGAGACTTGGTGACTTAGTTTTTATTTACATGAAACATCTGCAGTACAAAAATGTAAACTTTGATAGTTCGTTATAATAGAATAAACTCTTTATGTACAAAAATACATTTTCATATGAATGAAGCATCTTGAATAAATTAAAGTACTCTCCAACCCAGTGTCTGAATAGCTACGCAAGAGTCTGGGGTTCTTCCTAGAGCAAAGCCCGCAGTGGTGGGGGTCGGGATCCATAATGCATGAAGCCCACTCCTTGTCTCTCCTTTTTAAGCCTTTTCATTGTATTGTCAGCCGGCTCAAACCGAATTTTCATGCTCGTTTTTCTTCATTAGAGTTCTACAAATTGTAAAATTGACTTTTCACCTCGTCTTCAGGGGCTGATCTGTCCCTTTTCTAAATCACACTGAAGTGGTGGCTGGGGTCAGCTCTGAGCAAGCCACAAAAGCCATTTTGTGGAGTTCAGAAAGTGCAAAAGGAAAGGCTGTCTAGGGGTGGGCCGGAGGGGCCTGGGGCCGAGGGCTGGCGAAACAGACCTAGGGGAAGCCATGACGAGGGTGCAGCGACCTAACAAGAGGCTCAGGTATCCCCCATCCCTTTAAAGCTCCCGGTTACTCCCTCAGGCCTGGACTGAGGGTCCCGATGCCACAGTTGGGGCGCCATCTACTACTGCCTGTTGCCTGGGGGAGGGGAGAGGTAACGGTGTCCAAAATGGGCTTAGTGGTAAGGGATGAAACAGGGTGTCGTCTGGAGCAAGTCTTTGGGCAGGCCGGGGAAGGAGAAAAGGGGGTCGCCAAGACCATAGGAAAAGTCTTCGGAGGCGGCGGGGCTACTGGGGTCAGAGAGTGGAGAAGAGGCGGCGGCACCGGATCCCCAGGACTCAGCGTCGCTGGCGGGGCTTGGGGGCCCGGGCAGGCAGGGGGCGCACTGTGGTGGTAGGAGGCGCTCCCGGGCACTACCCCCGGGCAGCCCCTGGTCAGCCAGGCGCAGAGTCTCGGCTAGAGCCCAGATGTAATTGTATGCGAAGCGCAGCGTCTCGATCTTGGTGAGCTTGGTGTCGTCGGGGAAGGAAGGCAGCACGCTGCGCAGCGCGTCTAGCGCCGCGTTCAAGTTGTGCATGCGGTTGCGCTCCCGGTCGTTGGCCTTGACGCGCCGGCTCCTGCGAAGCGAATGCAGCAGCGCCTCGGAGCGCACCCGTGCGCGGCCCCTGCGCCGCCGCCGCTCCTGCTCGTCGTCCTGTGCCCGGGGAGTATCGGAAGCCCCAGGAATCGCGGGTGCACCCCTGTGGGCTGGCACAGACGGCCCGGAGGCAGGAGCTGACTGTTGGAGCCTGGCACAGTCCTCCTCGTCGGTGAGGAAACCGGACAGGTCGCTGCTGCTGCTGGGGCAGTCGAGGTCTGAGAGGCAGGTCTCCAGAGGGGCTGGCATCGCTGCGTCCGGCAGGATCGACGGACAGATTAGAGAACACTTACAGGGCAGGAGCCCGGGTTGAGGGCAGGGCACTGGAGCGAACTTACTTTCCGAACAGCCCGTTCTTACTCTGTGCCCGCTGCGGGCACGAAGGCCTGGAAGGGTGCACGGGCGCACCGGGAACTTGGCCTCTCCTCCTCGATTCGCCTGCAGGGGCCACGCTCCAGCCGGTCTCCCGAGTGATCTCGCCGGCAATCAGATCAGCTCGTGTGAGTACCGAGTGTGGCACACGACCGGCCTCAGGACCCCTTAAGTACCCGGCACAACAATGGACTCCCCCCTCCTTGGCCACCTCCGCCCCGGAGGCAGCCCCCGTGAAAGGAGCGAGGCGGCAGGTCAGCCCCGTGCTGCGCCCGGGTATTTGCATAATTTATGCTCGCGGGGGGCCGCCCCTGCCCCTCCCCCCTCCTGGAGCGTGCCCGTAATTACCGCAGGCCAATCGGCAGTGTCGTGCAGCCCGGGGAGCCGTCTCCGGACTAAGCCGGCTAGGGCGTCTCCAAGCAGTGAAAATGGAGGCGGGGGTGGCCCGTGATTAGCCGCTGAGGCACGCTCCTCCGGCGGCGGGCCGGGTGCCCCTCGCTGGGGTAGGATGGGGAGGCGGGGCACAGGAAAGTGTGAGCAACTCAGCGAGTAGCGGAAACCTGGAACCAGCTGGGATCCTGAGTTTGCTTCCTCTTTTGGGCTGCTTAGTGGCAGCCTGACTTTGGGAAAGTGATTTGACTTAACTTTCTTAATCTGCAAATTGGGGCACAAGGTCTACACTGTTGAGGATAATGTGAGATGTTCGTGGGACACTTGGCACGGTGATTTTGTAGCGGAGCGCCAGATGAATGGTTATGAGACGCAGCGCCCTCAGAACCTGGGGAAAACCCTGTCCAAATAGACTGGGGTATGGTCCCGCTCACTTTCACCTGGGGGTGGGGGCAGCGGCGGGAGAACAGTGCTGAGAGTAAAGGAACGGCTGATTTCCCAAGCTGGATGGAGCTTTGGCTGACCCTCCCCAACACCTCCCACCAAACCCCAACTCTGTGGGAATCTCCTTCCCTCGGGGAGCCCTCCCTACCCTGCACCTCCCTTTTGCTGTGTATCTCTGTGCTTACAGCCTGTGAGGCCCCCTCCAGTGGGAGCTAACAAGGGGACAGGGCTTTCCTGGCACAGGGGAGAGGGTAGCAAGCACCCCTCCCCCTTTTCCCTCAGTGGGGCTCCTGTTGTAGCAGGTTTTCATTCTACTTGTCAGGAATGGCTTTTCTCTGGTCACCAATGCTCCACCTGGAGCAGTAGGGGTCCAGACACCACCAGCTTGGTACTTAGGGGAAAACAGTCACTGAAGAACAGCACCCAGTTATGGTGGCCAGGTGGAAAATAAAATGAACACCTTTTAGCAAAGTTTTATCCCCCTCCCCATGATATCTGGGTGGTGGCCTCAGTCCTTTACCTGGCCTGCTGTCCTCAGAGTCAACTAGGACAGAGTTGGCTCTGGAGGGGCGCTCTCTGGAGGCAGAGCCCACCTTGGCTGGCTGATCAGTGCTTGTCTTTGGCCTCAGGGGTCTCTACCCAGTCCTCCTTTCTCCTGCTGCACTCTACATGTCCCCCTGCCTGGGGGTGGGGGAGGCTATAAGCATCATATATAAAGGCTGTTGTTTTAGAAGTTAAAGAAAGTGGCTTTAGCCAGCTTGAGCAAGAAAGGGAAATTAGTTGGGTGCTACTGGGCATCTCAAGGAACCTGCGGATTGCTGGCATTTGAGTAAGCCTGCAGTAGTAGGCAGGGGTCCTCAGTCTGCCTGCCTCTGTTTCTCTCCCTGTTTCAGCTTCCCACAGCCCCAACTAGCTTCAATTTGATGAAATCTCTGGGCCTTTGTATTATTTTCCTGACTGCCATAATAAATTACTACAAACCAGGGACCTTAAAACAACAGAAATTTATTCTCTCACAGTTCAGGAAGTCAGAATCCTGAAATCAAAGTGTCAGCAGGGCGGGCTCTTTTTTGGAGTTTCTGAGAGAGACTATTCTGTGCCTTTCCTGGCTTCTGGTCGCTCCTGGCAGTGCTTGGAATTCCTTGGCTTATAACTGCACCACTTCAATCTCTGCCTCTTTCCTCTGTGTTTCTGTGTCTTCTTTTCTGTAAGGACACCTGTGATTGGATTTAGGGTCCACCCCAATCCAGAATGATTTCATCTTGAAATCTTTACTTTAGTTCCAGCCTCAAAGACCCTTAATCCAAATTGGTTCACAGTTTGAGGTTCTAGGTGGATGTATCTTCTGGGGAGTGACTATTGAACACATTATAGCTCCTTTTCTAAGTTCCTGGAGGAAAGAATCTGTTTGGTCCAGGGAATGGGGTCATCTGAGTGGCCACTTGTCATTTTTTGGCTGCCTGGCACCTGAAGAGCCATCCCATTGAGGAATTTGGATGCATGAGCACCTCCTTCCCCATTCATGGCAATTAGGGTGCAGGCATGTGACAGTCACACATCCTTGTTGGGACTGAGGCTGGGAACTAGTGGCAGTTCAGAATACATTTGTATTGTGGCAGCAACTGGTTAGGGCTAGGCAGTGACCAGTGGCAGAAGAGGTGGCCAGGAGCCAGAGGGCATACTGACCTAGATCTTCCCTCCACCTGCCTTCATCTGTGGTTACACACACACACACACACACACACACACACACACACATATGCACGCACACACACACTCTCGTGCCTGTTTTCCAAGCCTGGTTCTCCAGTCTTCTCACTGATTGCATGAGAAACCCCACAGCAGGTCTTTCCCAGTAGGGCTTTTTGCTTGAGTTGGTCAACTTTGATGTCTGTGATTTGCTAAATAAAACAGCAAGTTAAATAAATGCTCAGGTGCCAACGCATAGAGACTGGGGCAACCCATATACCACATTGTGCCTAGTCTGGGCCAAGTACTGTGCTGGACACTGAGGTACCAGGAGGGAAAGCCTGGCTGGTGGGGGCCAGGAGCTCTGAATCTCGTAAGACTAGTCTTCCGTGCCGGCAGAACCCTTGGAGATTATTCATCTGTCCATTGCCCCTCTTAGCTGAGGTGGAAGATGGGGTCCTCCTCCCAGGTTCCCCCATGGGTCACTGGTGGGCAAACTAGGGCCAAACTCAGGAATCCTTTCAGCTTCGTCCCACAGTTTTCAATCACAGTCAGTACATATACAGTGAGTGCCTACTGCATGCCGCCCTGTGCCAGGTGTCTTATATAGTTTATAAGTCTTATATAGTTTATATAGTTTATAGTATATAAACTATATAGTTTTGGGGCAGGGGAGATGTGGCCACAGGAAGGTGACCTGCCACTGGCTGAGAGAAGTGCCAAGGGCCCCTGAGGGAACAGATCTGAGGACCAGTCTGGATGGGCCTTCTGTGAGGACCCGTTGAGGGTTGGGGCAGCTGTGATGGGCCTTGAATGGTCTTGGTAGCTTTCCTTTTTCCTTTCTGCCTCCTCCCCCTGCTGCTGTCTCTGAGTAGCGCTGACACAGTTGTTCCAGTGGTTTACTGCACAAAGGCATCCAGGGCCAGTGGTGGCTAAAATCCAGCCTCTCTGCCACCTGCCAAGCCAGGCGCCCTAATGTGGACTGCTCTGCCCAGAGATTTTGCTTTTCACATGTGCACAAAGGCACCTCAGAGGGTAGCAGTGACTCTGCTCTCACCTGCCTTTGTCTCCTCCTCTGCCTACACCTTAGGGATTGACCAGGCAGCATTTTAGCCTTGCCTGCTCCTGGCTCTTGGGCATTGCATGTGGCAGCTCCTCCCTGAACATTAGTGCCTGCCCCTGGTGCTTTTCGTTAGTGCATCTGAGGCTTTCGGGGTGGGCCTCCTCTAAGGGACTCACTGAGGATGGAGCTGAACCCTGGGAGAGTGAGAAGGAAATGGTTGCTTAGGGTCAGTCCTGTTCCCTGTGACGCTTGGAGCTTTCTCCTCGAGAGAAAAAGGCTGGGCTCTTCTAGGAGGATATGCATCCTGGCTGGGGAGGAAGAAAGTTTCTCTCAGTCCCCAAATCTCTTGGAGCCCAGTCCGAGCACATCTGTGGAAGCTCTCGTTCCCAGAGCACAATAGGATGCTATGTGGTCATGTAATAAATCCAACCACAGCAGGCGCCGAGGTGGTGAGGGCTGCACCAGGTGTTCTGGCCGCCTGATGTGTGAACCATCCAGCTGCCGATCTGGGGGGAGGGGGGCAGAGGTGGGTGGGTGGGATAGATGCCCTGAGGGACTGGATTGAACCAGAGTTTCTCACTGGTCACCTGAGGTGGTAGTAATGATGGGGGTGGAAGGCTCCACTTCAGATGCCCAGAGTTAGAATCTCTGGAAATCTGGACCACATGCAGTGGTCACTATTTGCTGATACCTAGAGTCTCTGTTTGCCCCTCATATTGGAACAAGGGTCTAGCTTTAGCACCACCCTCTTATCCCATGCTTGTCCAAGCCCTTGCAGCAAATTGGGCATGTTTCAGTGACAGCTCAGAGGTGCCACATGTGCTGCCAAGGCTGGGGCTTCTCCTGTGCCTTTGCCTGCCTGTCTCACAGCTGGGGGTGTGAGGTGGAGGGAGGGTCCTTGAAAGGTATGCGGGGGCCAAAAGGTGCAGCTCTGCTCTGGGCACCTCTGTAGATTCGACTCAAGACCACCGTGGAACTAGTGGGGAGGTGATTTCAGTTCACTACTCTGAGGACCTTTCTGATGTTAACACGCTGATGAACCAACTCTGCAGAGATGGGGCAGAGAAGCTCTCAGGGTTGAGAAAGGCATCTGATGCTTTCGGGGTCTTTTGGGATTCTTGGTGTATTGTTTTTTTTTTAAATAAGGGCCAAAAGAGGAGAAAATAAGGGCAAATTATAAATGTTTACATGTAATAAATTAATGTGATCAACATATGAAAATACAAAGTAGCCTGTACTGGTCATAAAACAATTTCAGGATTTAAAAACAAACATTGAATTATAGTGCCTATAGGCATGGAGATCCAGGGATGGATCCAGGTTTAAATTGGTATTTGCACACTTAGTTCCACCAGCCCTGTCAGTGTCTCAGTGCCTGGGTGTGTGGCTTCAGTGGGCGTTAGCATGCATAGCCTTGGAGCCCTTTTGTGGACGCCAGGCTGAGCCAAGTGGCCTACTCGCCACCCTCCTTTTCATTGACACTATAGGCCTGAGGTTGACAGACTCTTTCAGAGATGCTGTAAGTACAGTGAGGTGAGGGCTTGGTGTCCTGGAGTTGCTAGTGATGGGACAATAATCTGAATGTGTTGGACAAGGCAAGGTCACCATCTCATTTTATACTCCCCCCCCCCAAAATTGTTTCAGCTGAGATTTGCCACTCCCCATCCAATCCAGGGTATTAGACAGGATATTGATTTCAAGAGTGCTGTGGCACCTACATTGTAGATCTGAGTTTCATGGGGTTACAGGCAAAGATGTTTTGTTTTTGTTTCTGTTTGTTTGTGTGTTTTTACAGTGTACAGGAGCTGTCAGGTACAGTTTATGAACCGAGAGGTGAGTGGTGCAGGCACCTCACTGAGCCACTCATCCACCCAGGTGTGGGGCACAGGGTGTCAGGGTGCTGCTCTGAGTTTATGGGGCTGTTGGGTAGTGCTGATGTGTCCACAGGGGCAGCTTTGATGGAAGTTGCTGCACAAAGTAAAGCTGTGGGGAGGGCCAGACTTTCTAAATGAAACTGCTCAGCTTCCACTATAATTTTCTTTCTGGAGCTACCTGTAGGGAGAGGGATGGCATTAGTTTCTTGGGTGGCATTTTGGAAAGAAAATGTTATAATCTTTTTAGAAAAAAGGAAGGAAAAGGTGCTGTTACTCAAGAGGAAGGGATGAAGGATGATGTGGGACCCAGAGGCGTGCAGTTCCTTTTGGTTCGTTAAATATATCCACAGATATGCATTTTCATCTAAGAGAAGCAGGGTGGGGTTGGGGGAATGGAAAGGAGAAACAATTCCCTATTTTCTTTACTGATGACCCATGACAGTTGTGTAAGGGGGGAGGACAAGGAGGGGGGTATGAGGCAGGAGGGGAGAAACAGAGGGGTCTTTCAGTGACAGAGCAAGGAAAATGGCAAATTATCCATGGTTTCCAGAAATCCATGGAGGCCCCCTTGGCCCCTGCCCTGCTAAATACAGTGCTGGCTGTATGCATTTCCCACCTTAGAGATGCTGGCTTGAGTATTCGGCAGCATTGTGCACTGACGTGTTTGGTTGTGTACAGTCTGCCTATGTGTGGGACGGACCGTGGCCTCCAGGGGAAGTGCTTGTGCAGATCTACTTTATTCTAGTGCTGCCTAAGTAATGCTTTCTAAAAATACACTGGGTGATCCTGCAGCCAAATCCACTCTTTCTACAAGAATTTTTCAAGTTTGATTGGAGTTCTCAAGCCTGGTGGGGGAACAGTATGTGCTTGGGCTGGCCCAGGGTTTGCAGTGCGTTTGCAGTTTGGGCCAGTCTAGGGTGAAACAATGTCCTTTTTGTGCCCAAAGTAGAGTCAGGGAGGCGAAGGGGGGCGTGCACACTTGTGCAGGGAGGGCCTGTGAGGGTGCAGGCCCTGAAAGGAAGAGGGAGGAGGCAGAAGGTGCTCACCCCACCCCCAGAAGTCAGGCCTAGGATCGTTGTCACATCAGCTGCTTGAGGCTAAAATCAATCCTGAATCTCCTTCAGAGGCTCTGAGTTTTGCTTTTGTAGATTTCTTGAAGTTAAATCTTCTGGGCTCAGATTAAAACAAAACAACACAAAACACAAAACATAGCTCCTGCTGTTGCTGTCACTAGATTTAGCTCCTCAAATCCAGGCTGCACCTGCCACAGTATATTGCCAAAGCCAGAGTTAATTTTGCTGAGCAGTTTCATTTTTGTCTGCTTTCATGCCTCTGAATTCTTTTAAGAACGTCTTCAGTTGAGATTAAAACATTTCCCCCCTTAAGATGCTTGCGGGTCAAGTGTGGGAAAGCTGTGTGAGGGTGTTTTCTTTTGTGGGTAAAAAAGCAGTTGCAGTAAAATTTATCCTAGTGGAATTTAACTGTTGGTTTATGGAGAATCTTCAGAAATAAACACAGAGAAAGGAGAATAGCTGAAATGTTTTCCTTTTGCTTTTCTCTGCCTTAACGCTCACTACATAAATTCATGTTGGGTTTGAACACAAATGCATTTTGTTTGTAGTAATTAAAATGTTTTAATGAGACAACCATAAAATCCACCATTAATTATTTTATTTCAAACACTTCTGCCTTCTTTTGAACCAGGTCTATTTAGAAATAGTTTAGAGAGTAGCCTGCAGTTTTATTCTTTCCTCTGCATTATACACAGGAGTGGAGAAGTCATTTATAAATAATTACACAATGTTTTGGGTCTTTGGGCTTGTATAATATATCAAAGCGATTAGTACACGTATTGTTCCATTGTGAGTGCTTTTTTTCCCTCCTTTCAGTTTCACTTGCCTTGTCTTCTAGCTAAACCTTTTTCTAGAAATCTTTTGTCTTCTTCATTCTTTTTGCTTGTTACAGTCCAGGAGCATTCTTCTTATTCAAACACTCTCAGCAGGGGCAAAGAAAGCGACTTCGGCCGCATCTTAAGTTTTACCATAACTTTCTGGCATTTTCTTTTCTTCCAGTTTTCCCAGACTACCTAGGGGCAATGAAGAATTATAACATACGTGAATTATTGGTACTCCCCTCGAGTTAAAGGGGGAAGAAAGTGCCTCATTTTCTATGCCCCCAAGGGTCCGAGCGAGCGGCCGCTAAACAATGTATTTATCACTTTGCATCTCTTTGGGCCGCCGGCCGCGCCCCGGCGCCCCCACCTTCGCCGCCACCGCGGGTCGGCTTTGGCCCTGGAGAGCCGGCGTTTCTTGGCCTCTTTTATGGGACCGCAAATAAAGGCTCCTTGGCTGGAAGAAAGTCTTCCCGAACCCTGCGCAGACGACCCTCGCGCTGGTCTCTTCCCACGGCGCGGGCCTCGCAGAACGCGCGGGGGCGGCGGGCGGGCCGGGGCCGGGTCACCGCCCGGGCGGCTCGCCGCCGGGGCCGCGTGACGGGATTAGGGCAGCACGAGAGGCGACTGCTCCGCAGCTTCCAGCCACGTGAGGAGAGAAATGGCTTCAAAGGTCCCCAGCAAACTAATCCTTGTTATCCGGCAGGATCCCCGCGCCCAGCCTCGAGCTGGGCCTGCCTCTTCGGGCTGGCTCCCCAGGACCCTAGCCGAAGACCCGGAGAGCCGCCGCCGGTGCGGGCAGCCCCTGGTGACCGCTGCGTTGGCTTAAAACTGGGAAAGCTGTTAACGCTTTGAGAATAAGGATGAAATCGGGGACGGGACCATGGGGGAGGGGAATCGGGGAATCTAGGTATTGGCAGGAAAGTAGGGCGTTTCATTAAGAAAAACGATCAGCGATGGGTCTAAGAAAAATACCGGTAAAGAAAACCCACAGTAGAGCTTCAGATACTCCCTGCAGGGCGTTTGTCAGGCCGGAGGGAGCTCTGTCACTAGCCCCCCCCCCCCCCCCCCCCCCCCCCCCCCCCCCCCCCCCCCCCCCCCCCCCCCCCCCCCGCCCCGCCGGGCCCCCACACCCCGCCCCCAGGCCTAGGAGCACGTCGCAATCTGTCAGGACCTGGCCCGGTTTCCATATGAAGGGCCGCCGGCGCCTTGGGAGCGCTGAATGGCTGCTCGCTGTCGGGCAGGCGTGCACGCCCCTGGCCCGCGCTGGATTTGGCCGCATTTGCATAGCAGGTGCTGATGCTTGTCCATTCTTACTTAAAGAAGTTTTAATATGGGATAAATTACCAGGAATTAGGAGCAGGCGTGGGCGGGAATAAAGGAACCGTGTCGCCCGTCTTATTACTGCCGCTTGGCTCAGGGAAGGAGAGAAATAGTAAGTGAGATTCGACTTTAGAAGTCCTCTCCTTAACAAGCTACAGCGCCGGCCCCCCTCCAAAAGGAGCCACAAGAAGCAGGGGGGACCTTTAAGCAATTTGATTTTAGAATCTGTTCTGAATCGAGTAAAGCAATAATCCTAGGGATAGTAATACGATTAGCTCTAGCTCGAGATCTTTGAGTCAGAAAGTCTGGTAAGTTTAAAATGTTAATCCTGACCCTAATCCGCCTCTTTGGAGGAGTGGAAATGTTGCACCAGAGAGTTGGTTTTCTTTCCCTCTCTTAAAGAGACAGCAGGCGAGGCCGACATGGGCCCATTTCTCCAGGAGAGGAAGGCACACTGGCTCCTTGCTAACACTGGGAGCCAGCCAGGGCCTCCTCTGGGCAGGGGTGCTCGTATCCTCTGGTCCCCAGCTAGGCCTGTGTGACTGCTGGCTTCTGGGTACACTCTGTCTGTTTGGAACCCTGCAAAGGCTTGCAGCAGAGTGGAGTTTCAAAGAGATAGGCATTGGGGAGCCTCATGCAGCCCTGTCCCCCAGCTTGTTTTAAACTGGCCCCAAGGGCATCCTTTCAAGGGCTCACCTCCATGCCAGGGCTTTGGGATTTGGGAGCTGATCCTGGGGACAGGAGGAGGGCAGGGCTGCTAGGTTGTGGGTCTGCTTATTGTTGTTGTGGGGGTAACCTCTGGGGTCCGGGGCCTCAAGGGGCCTCCAGGTACTTGGGGACAGGAGGGTAGAGGTAAAGAAAGGGTTGTCCCAGCATGCGAACTGCTATGCAAGGTGCTGTCAGACATTGGTATGGGGACAACGGGCTGCCTGCTGTCTGAGGGGCAGATGCCAAGGCTCGCATCTCCTTTGCCCTCTGGCTAAGGAGCCTTTCCTTCTTGGGCCCACACACTGCTTTTTTAGAGCTCAGCCCCCTCTGAGCACTGGCAGTTTCTCTCTCCCAGCCCAGTCTGACCCCACTTTGGGGCAGGATCCTACCTGGGATCATGTGGGCAGGCCACTGGCTTACCCCGAGCACTTGCCAACATGCCTGACTTTCCTGGAAGGCAGTGTGAGATGCCCAAACGGGCCATATGGTTTGGAGTGAGAGCCTTGGAGCCTGCAGACAATGGGGAAGTGAGAGGCCCAGGTCAGTGGCAGAGCTTGCGCGGCTGCAAACCTCTCTTTCAGCCTAATGAAGCTGTTGTCTGGGGGTAATGATGCAAATGCCCCAGCCCTTTCTCGAAGCGATAGTCTAGAACGTGATTTGTCATACAATCTGAATCTTTGGGAGGACTTTAGACAGAACCTCCCCCAAAGATGGAGATGAGCCATATGTGCACTTTGCATCTGAAATGGGGGCTGGGGATAGTGGGAGGGGGGACCCCACCCACTTCGACTTCCCAGCAGGATAGTGTTCTGACAGCCCGAGGACAAGGTCCTGATGAGCCCAGTGCCACCTGACCCCAGGGGATTCATGAGTGGGTGCAGTGCTGTAGCATCTAATGACAAATTAGCAGCGTGTGCAGGAGGAAAAATGCGGAGGGTCTGACTGGGACAGTCATTGCCCCTCGTTCCCTTTGTCACCCTGTGTGATGAGGATGGAGAAAGGGCCACTCTGGATGGAATGCTCACTTAATGACAATGCTCAGATTTATTTCACTGTGCCGAGTGCCCCAGCTGATGCTGACTGGGGCTGGGATGGACACTCAAGGGAGTACTTCTGAAGCAGAAATAGTGGAAGAGAAGCAGGGACCCGGTGGCAGGCATCCTGAGCCTGGGGCAGGTGGGGAAGACACAGACCAGAGTGAGAAAGACAAGCAGGAAAAGTGTAGCAGCCAGCTCCTGTGTGCTTGTGAAGAAGGAGAAGGTAATGGTTGCTCCTTACAGCTCCTCATTGCACCTCTATCTTGGGCACTCTGGGTTCCCCCAAAGTCCTGGCACAGAAGTACCTGGACACAGAAACATACTAGTCATTATTGATCTTAATAAATCGGACTGCTGTGGAAGGCATTGATCTAAGAGCCCTTTTTTGCTGGATGCAGTAGAGAAGCCCTAGTGGCCCAGCATGACCCTAAGAATAGCAACGGCCATGGAGGTGAGTTGAAGGGTCTGCGGGATGGAGTCTGCCCTAGAGAGAGATCAGGGGAAGCAAAGATGACACAGTCACAACTGTCCATGGACAGGGCCTTTCTTTGGCACCTGGCACAGTGCCTGCCTTAGTTGATGCTCAAAGGATGTTTGTGGAGAGAATGGATTTGTGCCTGGGCACCAGGTGTGCAAGCCTGTGCTTGTCTGCTTGTGTGTGGCTGACATGCATGTACACGTATGTGTACATACACAGCCCTTCCTCACCTTTAGTGGAAAAGGGATCGGGAAGTTGGGTTGCACCCCTTCTCCAGGATGACTCTTGTAACCTGAGAGTGGACCTACTAGTTGGGCCCCCCAACCCAGTCCCCGCCCAGTGCTCAGCTCCTGGCTGGCAGAGGGCTTGCCGGGCTGGTGTCTGTCTACTCATTCTGTGGTGATGTGACTTTAGGAGATAAAATGGGGTGGTGTGAGGTGGGAAGTGGAAGCACCATAATTTATGGAGGAGAGGTCTCTAATTACTACTACTATTTGGGGGTCAGGCAAGGGCAGATCGAAACCCTCATTACACCCTCATGCCAGTCACTCCAATGAATGGCCACAGGTAAGTCATCATCAAACTTTACCAAAGCCCTGGCCACATGATACTTTCTCTGCTCCCTCAATGCTCCTAGCCTCCAATCTGGGCACTGAGGGAGAGAGGGTTAGGGTTAGGGTTACCGCAGTGAAAACACCAGTTCTCAAAGCCCAAGCCACAAGCTGCTCACCACAACACCTGTTACCACTAGAGGTGTGCCCTGAGGTGGGAGCTGGGAGGTGGCTCTTCTGGAGGCCGGGTTGGAGGTGGGTGCTGGGAACCCAGTGGGACTAGATTTTCTGCTAATTTGAGGGCTGTACAGAAAACTTTATTTATAAAAATGGGAATCTTTCTAAAACATCTAGTCTTCCTTCTGGCTTTGGCAGATATGTTCCAGATGCTCGTCTGCATGAGCACTGGGAATGCCCAGATGCTCAGCACCAGCCCCACTTTGCTTTTTGATTCCATTATCATCATCAACATCCATGTTGATATAAATGCTATTAGTGAATAGTTTTGTGAGAGGGATGCTGAGCTATCCCCTCAATGTTTGTGATTTTATTACACTCAAAAGCCTGTGAGTTGTATATGTTCATCCGCCTTTTAAATATGAGGCTCAGAGACATGGAGACATTAGGCAATAGAGCCAGAATTGGAACCCAGGGCTATCTGGTTTCAGTGGCCATGATGTCGATCACTTGTTGCCCTCCTTCTGCCCCTTTTCCCTTTGTGTGAAACCCACACTGTGCCCAGCTCCACCGACGAGGTGCTGGGGACGTGGGATGGAAACCAGAGCCCTACTCCGCGGGCGGGCAGCTGTCGCAGGTGTGAAGGTGGGAGAATGCCTGTGCTTGTGAGCCAGCTGGCGCCCTCATGGGGAAGGGCTGTGACTGTGGCACCCAGGGGACACTGTTGGTTTTGAAGCTGGTTTCTGTTCTTGTTTTGGTGACAAGAATTGAGAGGTCTGGGTCCCTTTTGTTACCTTGAGAAAGTCCTTCTCTTCTCAGGCCTCACCCTCTGCATCTCAAAGAGGATGACAAGGGTGGGGGACAGAGGGGCATAAGGTCTCCCCAGAGGCTTGCAGCCCAGCAGGAGTTCTCTGAGCGCTGGTGAGCACTGCCTTTGCCTGAGGTCTTGGGGAGTAACCTGGCTGTGTGACATCAAATGATGTCCTTTCCTCTCTGGTTTCCCTACCTGCATGGTAAGCCAAGTTTAGGAGGGTCCAGAGAGTGGAACTGTGCCACAGAGTGGGGGCCAGAAGCATGCTGAGTGTGGAGGGGGTGTTCTCCATGTCCTGTTTGGTGTGAAGTTTATTGTCCTAGAGTTTTGGGGCTGTCCTGGCTTCTTGTCCCTATGTCCCTGAGGAATTCAGCCTAACCTCAGCACTGAGAATCCCTAGGTTACTTATGTTCATTTTTTTTCATAGTTGTTTGTTTAGTTCATTCATTCATTTGCTCATTCATTCACTCATTTACTTATTCATTTCCATCATGTTAAGTCCACTTTTCCTGAGTAAAATATCCCTGAACTGCCCTGCCTAAAACCCTTCCTAGGCTTTCCGTTGCATGTAGAAAGAAATGTCCCTGTATTTTTATTTTAACCATGGTTAACAAGGATCTCTGTCATCTGCCTCCCGCCTACCTAGGGGGTATCTCAACCTCATCACCAGTTCTTCTCTCCTCTGCCCTCCAGATTCCTAGTACACCATCCTTCCTGTTTTGCTCTTCAGGGCTGTGCACTTGCTGTGCCTTCTGCCTGGAGCACTCTCCCCGTGTGGGCTCCTTTTCACCCTCCGGGTCTCACCTCAGAGGGCCTATGGATGATCCTGGCCAGTCACCCTTTGTCACATTCCTCTGTCTTCACCAGCACAGACATCTCTGTATAGTTTACATATTTGTTTGCCTGTTTCTAGTCCATCTCTACCTAAACTGAAAATTCCATGTGGTGGCAGTGTCCTGCCCAATAAAACCTCTGTCTTCCCAATGTGTTCGCCACATAACAGCTGTTCAGTGTGTTTCCTGGTTGAATGTGGACATTGATTTGAATGTGCTTAAGTGGTGAAGCATGTGTACCCTGCTTTTACACATGACTCCAGCTTCCAGCTCATGGAAAATCTGGGCTGGAGAGAGAAGTAGTCATGTGTGAGGGGTTTAGTTCTGTGTAGTGCAAAGTTGTGTGCTTCTGAGTAGAGTGTGTCCCCGATGGGTCTCTCTTTAGACCTGGGGACGTTTTCTGACTTGGCTGGACAGAACACATTTCTGACTCGGGCCAGACTCCCAAAGGACGATGTTGTTGTGCTCTAACCCATGGGATTCCCCCAGTCACCGCGTCTGTGCCCAGAGGAGACATCTGCACCTGTCTCTCCTGTTGATGAGAGTTACACTAACGTGCCTCCTCAGCAGTGTGGACATGGGCGTGGTAGGCTTTCCAATCCAGAAGGTAGAACAGTCATCCCTGGGTCGCTCCTGCAGGGCAGGCAGGGGAGAGGAGGGACTCCTCAGACCACAGTGGAGGCTGAGCAGCTGCCAAGGGCAAGGCACAACTGGGTGGGTGCTCTTCAGCAGGGGGAGAACTGGGGCTGGCTGGAAGGAGAGCCTCTTGGAGTAGCAGGGGCCAGAAACCCTTCCCTATCTTTCCCAGGAACTATCCTTGGTGGTATGTTTAGGGTGGGAATGTGAGAGTCTTACCCTCCTAGCAAGCCCTCTGCAGCCCTACCAGGTGCTCCCCACTCTCCCCTAAGTCCAGGCTCTGCCCACTGAGCACTGAGTCCAGCCCAGTGAGCACCAAGGGCTGGGTATGGGAGAAGCCCCCCATTCCTGCCCTCACATTGCTGGTAGTCTTTCTGGAAGTTGGAACATGTGCGTGCAAAGCAGCCAGTGGGCAGAATTCAAATGTAGCTCTGTGTACACGCTTCCATTCATGCAGCCAGTCATGCGCCAGTCATTTATGGAGTGCCTCCCAGGTGCGGGGTCAGTGTGTGCAGTGCTGGGAGACCTGAGGAAACCCAGATGGAGCTGCTGTCCTGGAGTTTACATTCCACCATGAAAATAGTCCACAGTCACAAAAATGAATGAGCACCGAAGATAACAGGAGGTGGTGACGAGTCCTTGATAAACAAGGTGCTGTGGTGGGGGAAGAAACAGGAGAAACCTACTCTAGTTGATGTGCCAGGAAAGATCTCTGAGGAGGTGAGGTGGAGGCTGAGACTTGAAGGATGGGAAGGAGACAGCCATGGGGAGATCTAGAGGGAGCGCATTCCAGGCAGTGGCCCTAGCAAGGGAAGACTCTGGGGCAGGAACAAACTAGGAGTGTGTGAAGAACTGATGGAAGACCAGTGTATACTAAGAAAGCCTTCAGGAGCAAGGTGCAGACAGCTTTGGACACACAATGTAAACCAATGTAACACAGATAAGAACAAATATCTACTGAGTGCTCACTATGTGCCTAGCCCTGTGCTCACATTACACCAGATGTAATCCTCATGACGACTTGAGGAGGTGTGCATCGTTATAGTCATAGTGCACAGAGGATGCAGTGGAAGCTCAGACAGGTGAAGTCAGTTGCTGAAGGTCATGCAGCAAGTCAGTGGTAGAATTAGGTTTTGAACATAAGGCTGATTCAAGAGCCCAAGTTCATAACCACTAGGCGACCCTGCCCCCCAATATATAGGAATGCCTTGGAGACACTTCAGGGTTGGTTCCAGACCACTGCAATAAATGTGTCATGGTCTTTGTGCTGGTGGAGGGTCTTGCCTTCAATTTGTAAAAAAAGAAAAAGAAAGCAACATGTGGGAAGCACAATAAAGCGCAGTGTGATGAAAGGAGATAGGCCTGTGTAGGAAAGTAATGCACACTACACATACCTGGTGTGTGGGAACAGAGAAGGGAGAAGCCAGACAGAATGTGTGGTCATGGCCTCAGGGTGTTGGGAGGGAGGATCACCCAGAGACCTAGAAGTCACAGTGAAGGCTGTGCCCTACCTCAGGGGTCTACCGCTGTTTGGTGGGCAGGGCTCGTAGCTTACATAAACTACTAAAATTCTTCAGCATGCCAAAAAAAAAAAAAAAAAAAGATTTTTTTGCTCATCTGACAAAAAAAGGTATAAGTTTGATTAATTAGGAAAAAAAAGCCTAATGTAATTACCTAGCCTTTGTGCTTCAAAGTGACTTTTTAAACAAATCAGGTGCCTATACTTGTATATAAAGATTTCTGGTACCAAAAATTAACTAATCAGATGCAACCTTATTATGTGACGTGACCAATAAAGTTCAACTTTGTTATATGACCTATATAGTTATGGTTCAAGACAGGGCATTCACACTGGATGGCTATTGTAGTGTAGGCTGTTGTCATTCTTTAATTTGACAGTCTCAGGGAAAAGAGGTCAGTGTCCCTGACTAAATAGTGAGGTGTTGCATGTTTTAAAAATTTTTGCAGCTTTCCAGTATGTACATAGGTTGAAAATTGTTGCCAGAAAGCACCTTGGATGTCTAAATGTGGAAAGCGACGCCACCTATTGGTGAAAAAGGGTGATGATTGTGCAGCAGTTCAAGCGGATCCATCATCCCTGTCTTTTTAATCACCCCCTGGATGTGCAGGCCTGTGCTGTGTGGGGTGGGTAAGTGCGTTAGGAGAGGAGTGGGCTAAGGGCTGGGGGGATGCAGGAAAGCTTGGAGGCAGAGCTCTGCCTCCAGAATGAAAAGGGCTGAGTTAGGAGGTTGGGCTGTCTGCTTTCGTCTTGCTCCGTGGGCATCAGAAGATCTCAGAAAATAAACCAGAGGGAGATATGGAAGAAGTGAGAGGCCTGAACTATCCTGAGAAGCTCTAAGAGGCTCCATCAAAGAGGCAAAACCTGAGTAAACAAGCCACTTGGAAAGCAACATGGTATTTTTGCCTAACTGAGAAATGCATAACTGTTTGAAACACAGCAGGTAGAAGCAACCCAGATGTCCACAGGTAGAGCAGTGACAAATAGAGTGCATGCATCCATATGATGGAATGCTGAGAAAGCAATGAGCGAATGTACTGATAGAGAGGAGTTTCCAAGGTACAGTAAGAAAGCAGGGCCAGCACAACAGCACAGACCCGGGGGCAGAACAGTGTGCGGGTGCCATCGTCTATGGGAAAGGAAGAGGGGAGAGCCGTCAAACACATGCTCATCTTGCCTGTCTGAGCACGGGGACTCTGGAACCTACCCAAGGGACTGTTAACACAGTGTTTGCCTGAGTGAGAGAGCATTTATCTTACAATGTACTTTAATTTTTTGGTAAATTAAAAAAAATAAGTGTACATATTCCATATTCAAATTAGTGGTTTTAAAAAAAAGGAAAATTATAAGCAAACAAAAATTAAAATGGGATTCTGATCCCATTGCAGCTTGGCAGTGCTGTCCTCCCCTGGGCCTTTGCTTCCTATGTCTAGAGTTGATAGACTTTGGTGAGCACAGAGTTCTAGAATCCAAGAGCTAGATGAGACCTTGTAGGGGAAGATTACCTGCCGAATTGGAAATGCTGTAGACTTCGCACATGTAAGTAATTTGTTTTTAAACAGATTGTTGCTAGACTTTGTTCATCGGTGTTTTTTGATTCCTTTATATTGAAATTCACAATAAAGTACCATTCATAACTGTACTTAATGATCAGCCCAGGTAGCTATTAATTTAGTTGGTCTCAGATATTTGCTGAGCACCTACTAGGGTATGGGCACTGGGCTAAGCTCTGGGAGTGCCCCGGAGAAGCCTTGGCCCCAGGTTCTGCCCTGGTGGGACTCACAGTCTACTGTGGAGATAGGAAAGCGACCAGAGCCTCGATGAAGGAGAGCAGGAGGCAATCACTCAGGTCTGCCTGGCAGGACCAGGGAGAGTTTAGGTAGGAGGGCGTGGTTAAGTGGAGTCTCGAAGTACAAGTGGTAAGCAAAGAGGGTTGAGGAGAAATGGCTGAGTTTGTGTTTGACTGTTCATGATAAGTGCACTTTATTTTTAGTCCTTTATGTTCATTTGAAAAAGAAAGACACGTTTTCTGTTACTTTGTCTTAGTTTTCATTAAAATTATTATAAGAAACCATTTTCTCTATACCTTGGTCACAAAGAGGCAGTTGTTGCTTCCAGTTTTACAGCGGATGGGGCACAATGCAGCTGGCAAAGCCACAGATCTTCCTGCCTGCATCCCAGGCCTGGCTCTGCCCACCAAGAGTAGCTGTGACACCTTGGGGACTTAGCTTCTGTCACTGTGATAGGGTGTAGAAGGGGAGCCTCATAGGCGACAGTTCCCTCCCCCAAGGTCTCATGACTAGAGTGTATTCTCGTTGTGGCCTCAGCTTACCCATTTGTGAAATAAGAGGATCGGGTAAGGTGGTCTGCTGCTGGAGGCCTTCCAGCACTCAGCCCCTATGTTAGGATGCTGTGCATATTGAGAAGCTTATGATATTTTCCAGGGAATGCTGTCTAATATATTAATATTTAGGTGGGCATGGCCTCCCTCCAGCTTTCTGTCACAGCAAATAGGATTTTTCTCTGAGCCACAACCAGAGACAGTGTGGCTCCATGAAAGAACTTCCAAGAGGGAGTTGGGGGCAGAAGTGGGTCTCGGGTAAGACCTTTCTGCTTTCTGGGCATTGGTTCCTTCATCCAGGTCACCAAGAGATTGGTAGATGAGGCCCTTTCCAGCTCTGACTTTATAAGATGCACCCTGGTGCTTTGGGGCAGACCAGGGTCCTCTAGGCCAGCTCTCCTCCACACTTCCTCCGTAACGGGCTTTTGAGAACACCCCTTGGCAATGAACTGGAGCTGCATGTGTATGCAGGTGCTCCACGTATGCCTCTTACTTGGTAGGAGGGGTCCTGGGGGCTAGCTATGGGGTGGGGGTGGGCAGGAGGCTCATAGGGCCCTGCTGTTCAGGGAGGGGCAGCCATTTAACTTTAAACATTATCTCCAGTGTTTACAATGACAGGCTGGAAAGCAGATAGCTGTTGGACAACTTTGGATTTGCCCATGTTTCCACATCATACCATATTATACTATGAATTAATATTTTTTAAAGTCTGCTAAAATCTTATGGGTCCTGTGACAAAATCTCATTAAGTATTTGACAGGGCTTCAAAGCATTCATTTATTAAATGGAGACCAGAGATGCTATGGCATTCTGTGTTGGCATTTTGTCATGTCCTGGGCCCCAGGAGATGGATGTGACCATTGTCCGAAGGCCTCTGAGGGGGATCCCATGAACAAAGTTGCTCAGTGTCTGGGGTACTTTTCAGAAGCTGATGTGCAGCCAAAGTCCCAGGTGGAACCTTCCACAGGGGCGACTCTCTGCTCCAGGCGTGGTGTTGAAAGGGGGTGAGGGAGCAGAAGGCTAAGATGTCAGGTAGACTTGGGGGTGCAGCCTTCATCTGGGGCTTTCCCAAGCCCTGCTTTCACTCCTGGGAACCCTTGGCCACCTCCGGGTAGATATGTGAGTGGCCATGAGGTGGAGCTCTGCACTGCCTCCCCAAGGCATCTGCTCACTCTGGGTGTGGTGGGGGGGGGGGAGCTTTTTCCAAGTGGGAAGGGTGGGAGGGGAGTGCGAAGGGCTTGGGAAGAAAAGTGCTCAAAGGGCAGCCCCCCCTCCCTCTCCACTTCTTTCATGGAGGTGCATAATCTCTGCCTTGAGAGAAATTCCCTCTCCTGAACGCCCAAACCAGCCCCTCCCACTCCACCAAGTTAGCAGCGGTTTCCTACTTCCACAGGCTGAAGCAAAGGGGTTACCTAGTTCCTGGAGCCAATCTGGGCAGGGTCCCTAATTTTCCTCTGGTGGAGACCCCACCTTGGGGTTACAGGGACTGCAGTGTTTTCCCCAGTGGGTTGCAGCGCAGCATTGTTCCAGAAGGCAGCTCCAGTTAGCAAATGGTGCTCCCTGGAGTCATGAGAAGTGGCAGCCAGTCACTGTCCCACAAGGTGGAGAGAGCTCTGTACTTAGTAGGCACTTGCTTCTTTTTAAAAAGGGGATATGTGTACAGTAATAAAAGTCAAACACTACGAAAGGGTGTCTAATGAAAAGAAAGTTTTCCTCTGTTGAATGCATTTGCCCAGCTACCTTCCCTGGTAACTTGTTACCAGTGGCTGGGGTGGGGGGCTCTTTCAGAAATATATATGCTTGAATATGCATAAAATGTGGGTTTAAAAAAATAATGTACAGTTTTTTAAAAAGTGAAAAATACTGTCTGAACATGTTGTTCTGGACACAGGGTGTCCCCAGAGGGCGCTGCTGTCTCACTTTCCTTCCTGTGTGCAGTGCCCTAGGGGCTGATCTCTGTGGACTTCACTGGCAGCGGGGTAGGGGGGGCTCCCTCCCTCACCCTCTGCTCTCAGGTGGGCTTAGCTGATGGCAGAAACTGGCCAGAGATGGTGGGGCGGGAAGGGGGTGAGATTTGGGTATTTCTACTCCTGTCTCCTGCCCCGCTGGATCACCTCTCACAAAGGCCCTGATGAGTGGACCTCCTGTGCAGCAACACTGTCTGGGTTTGGAAGCCATTGCTTGCTCTTGCTCCTTTGGGGCTCAGTTGCTAGCAGCTCCCCACTGTTGCTAATCCCAGGGGACTGCACTATCTGCTTTGATTTCCGTAGCTTTTCCCACACTTTTATAAATTCTTCCGAAGGTGTGCTGCTAAGTGTTTAATAACTGGCTCTCCGGGAAAAACCAAACCAAACCAAAACCTGATTGGTAGCATTTCCTGATATCTGTGGCGTAAGTACTCTCACTGTGGCTGATTTCAAACTACCAACAATTTAAAGTTTTTATTTATTTATTTTCAGGAAGAGGGGAAGGGAGGGAGAAAGATAGTGAGAGAACCACCAGTGTGCAGTTGCCTCTCACATACCCCACACTGGAAACCTGGCCCACAACCCAGGCATATGCCCTAACTGGGAACCGAACCAGTAACCTTTTGGTTTACAGATGGGCACTCAACCCACTGAGCCACACCAGTCAGAGCAACCAACAATTTAATAGCTAGCTCACAAAAATTTGGAGAATGTAGTAGTCAGCTCCTCTGGGCTGGTGGAGCTGCCCCAGCATACCACTGACTTCCCTTTATTAAACCACCTCTAACTGCCCCATGTGAAAGCACCATCAGTTTGAGGAGTGCTGGTCAGATATTATGTAGGATGCCAGAAATGGGCATTTAAAAATAATCTTCTGTCAAGTTACTCTCCAGCATGGCTGAACTGCTGCTGCCTTTGGATCCCACACCCTTGAGGAGGGCTTTTGTGCACAGTCAGCTGACTGGCCAGAGAAAGAAAGAGGAGTGAGCTGGAGTTCTACTTTATTGGGGGTTGGGGGGCCATCAGAGGACATTTGCTTGGCAACAACAGGAAGCCTCTCAATGAGGAGGAGGAAAATTTCCCACCTCGGCATCACAATCTAATCTAAAGGCTTGTAGATCTCCTCAGCTGAGTGGAGGGTTTGCAGGATGTAGGGGCAGAAAGAACTCCATCTGGAGTCAGACTGCTTGCGCTTAACTCTGGCTTTGCCACTTGCAACTGCATGGTTGACATTTCTGAGCTTCAGGCTCCATATCTGCAGAGTAGGGATACGTGTTTCTCTTTGGAAAGTCTGAGGATTTGATGAAACAAAGCATGTCACATGCCTCAGTGGGGCACCATGCATTTTAGTTGCTCCAGAAGTGATACTTTTGATGGTGGTGATGATGAGGATGATGATGAGGTCGATGATGATGATGATTGGCCCAGAGAAGAATTTTGGGCCCCGGGAAGGCAAGAGAGTCTTTGTTTTTAGAAGCTGTTTATTCTTCATGGAGCTGGAAACAGCCCTTTTCCTACTTGGGACTGTGTAGTTGTACCACCTAAATTTGCCTTTGGCTTTTCTTGCAGGAAAAAATGTGCCATTTAGGAAAAGGATATTAAGCCAAAGCCTCCAGTGAATGGCTTCTTCGGAAGGCTCCCTTAGTTTGGAGGAATGCAGTTGAGGCTCGTTTGTGAAACAATAAGTAGATGAGTTTAAAATGACATATATTTTATATTTAATTATATAAATATATGTATATATTTCTGAGTGTATTGAACTTTTTCAAAAATGAAGGTTTCAAGGTTCTGAAAGCCAAGCAGATCGACCAGAATGAAGTAGAAAATGGGGGCCACACATCCACTTAGGAAAATCTTCCATTGATGTTTCTGAGCTTGCAGAACAGCGTTGAGATGTGGAGGGAAAAGGGATCCAACATTTCTTCCGGGGATTAAAAGTGAGTCCAAAATTGCAAGGACTTGTGAGAAAAAGGCTCTTGTTGAGTTCCCCTTTGAATAGCAGAGCCCCTTTCTCTCTGAGCTCTCAGTGCTGAGATGCTGCGTCCTCACTGCCTAGAAACCCAACAAAGGCGGGCTTGGTGGCTGCTCTGCTGCTTCAGTTCCATGTAGAATTTTAACCATGAAAAGACACAAAGATTGGTTTCTTCTGAGTCCTTCACTGAGCATGACAAAGGGGGAAATTAGTGGGGAGCTGGGCTGCTGTCCCCCACCAGCCATGCTGCTGTCATTTGGAACTTTGCCCCCCACCCGGAGCCACAAGGGCTGTGCCACCCTCACCCTTCTCTGTCTCCAGGGTTTGGAAATATGCCCCAGACTCCACAGTCCAGGTATGGGGAATGCTGGGCTGCAGAGAGGCCGTGGGCTGCAGGGAGGCCGTGCACTGCTGTGTGGAGAGAGTGGATCTTTATTTAGTTTTGCAGCCTTGTGCCTGCCACTCACTTGCTGAGTGTTCTGATCTGTAAAGTGGGATAATAATGCCTGGACCAGAGGCGTACTATTAGGATGCGGTGAGAGGATCATGGGTAATGTCGGCGTGGAGTGAGAGCATGATAATGGTAGACACGCACAAAATATTGTTCTTGCATTCCAGGTTTTGTGGCACGGGTATCCCACCCCCAATTTTTTAGCACAGATAACCTTCTGCCTGACTTTTGAAGCCCCCCAGACCATTCCCAGCTCCATCTTCTGCTCTAACTGTGCAGGTCTCCATGATGCCTCCCATTTATCTTCTCTTTGCACGTGTGGGTAATCGTCTGCGAGCCCCGACCGGAAGCAAACTTTCTGTCTCCCTGAACTCAGCTCCCACTGGGCATCATTGCAAGGGCAATGCAGACAGTGGAGACAGAGTACCTCGTGTAGTGCCAGACTTCAGGAAGACACTGAGTAGAGGCTCTGTCCTGCAGCTCCGCCTGGAGCACGAGCTGGAAGGACAGCCAAACAAAGCAGCTCCCACAAAGGCTATGTGCTGCCCCTGCGTGTGACTCAGGTGTTGTGCTCAGCACCTCGCCTGGTTCATGGGGCGAAGCAGACTGGGCATGCGTGTGGATTCTGAACTGGGACTACATATGGGGTTCGAATCTTTCATCTGTCGCTTTCACTAAAAAATTGTAAGTTTCCCCAAGCCTTACATTACTCACCTAAAAATGTTAGAAGTATCTGACATTTAAGTTGTTCCAGGGTTAAATGACATGAAGCATGTAAAATACATAGTCCATAATAAGGACTCAGTAAATTACTGTTGGTATTAAACAAATGTTTAAGTAAGTATTTCTGTAGTAAGCATATGAATAGTTTGCCTAGCTATGAATTTAGTGAAATTTGTGTACCATAACATACACAACTGTATCCTAACCCTTTGAGTTTGTTTTCATTTTAATTTACTTTTACCTAAGGTGAATCATACTGCAGTGAACTTTGCCATGCAAGTGTTGATTCCTTTGATTGAGATTCTTAGGACAGACTCCTAGAAATGAGGCTATTTTTTTAAAGGGTTTATTCAGAAGTTCCTGAAGATATTTCCATATTGGTTCACAGACTGCAAAGAGGTGTTGACAATACAAAATAGAAATCATTCTATTGTGTTCCAAAATCACTTCTTTTTGACCTTTTGATAGAGAGCTTCCTTTCATTATAGGTTTTAATTTTAATCTGTTAGGTCGAAATATTTGGCTTTAAAATTTATTATGTTATGTAATTATTTCAGTTTTTAATTTAATAGCTATGTGTTTATTCCTGTTTATCAAAAAGACTTATTAATTATAAAGCTAATGTAAGCATCATATGTTTTCTGTAACCGGACTTCACTTTAAAAAAACTTTGATGTGTTATGTCTCCTTGATTACAAATGACAGAGACTTGACTCTGACTAGCTTAAGCAAAACCAGAGTGAGCTGGCTCCTGTAGCTGGGAAGAGAAGTGGCACAGCTTCAGGCAACGCTGGGTTCAGGGGCTTGCCCGTGCAGTGGTAGTCCCCTCACTCTGCTTCTCTGCTCTGATTCTATTTGGGCGTTGCCTTTGTTCTTGGTCAGGCTTTCTTTGCAGTGTCCCAAAGATGACCTCCTGTGTCCCTGAGTCCACATCCTTATGGCGTATGATTAAACCGAAGCCTCTGTCTCCAGCTTCCATCCAGGAAATCTTGTGAAGTCCCTGATTGACTTACTTGGTCATGTGTCTATGTCTCAGCCATCATAGGTCATGTACAGCCATTCCCTCCTGCTGGGGTCAGGTGAGGGTGGGCATTGTGACTTACAGACCCCTCAGGCTTTGCAGGCTTCCAAAGGACGCAGTGGGGTGCTGGGATGCTGTTACTGAGGCAGGGGTAGGCTAAGCAGCATGCAAGTTGAGAAGTAACCACAAGGTGGCGCTTTCGATCTTTCTCCATTGGCCAGCGTTGAGCTCAGACCACCTTCTCTGGGTCTTTCTGCTAGCCCTCACATATGTTTAGTGGAACTCCTGCTTGATGGTTTTCTGAAGAATTGAAGGCCTGCAGCCTGTAGAAAGAAGAGCAGGTCTTTGTAGGGGTTGTATGTCATGAGTGGGTGTGCACACAAAAGTGGTACTATGTGGAGAAACTTGGTTCAACACCCAGACCATCAACCAAGATTTGGTTGCTTTATAGTAAGGCTCTTCTCTGTAGCTTGGTTTCTCAGCATGAAAGTTCTGTGAGTTTGCTCAAGAATCTGTTTTATGAAGGCATGTTTGAGTTAGTCAGAAATTGGGGTGTCCTCTGAAGAGCATTTGAGAAATCTTAAGCCAGAGGCTTCCTGACCCTTCTCCCTCTGACATGCTGCCTACTGTGCTGAGGAGGCCCACTGTTGTGGGGGGCGGTGAGGGGAGTTAAGGGGGCACACAGGAGCTTCCACTGCTGGACTTGGGTGGACAAGGTGTGGAGGGATGCAAGGCTGACATTCTGGGTCAGCTTCCCAACGACTTGGGTGAATGAATGTCATAATCTTAGGGCCATCAGTTCCTGGCGGTTGGGGGCCTACAACCTTCTGGTCATGATGGATGACAATATACCCTGATCTTCCACAGGGTTAAATAAATGCTCTAAAGGAAAACCCTGAACAGTAACTAGCACAGACCTGGGAGGTGTTAATTACAGTGCAACGTCTGGGCCAAGGAAATGAGCCCCAGCCATGCAGGAGGTTGGGGGTGGGTGGCCTGGATGGCACAGGGCCTGGGGGCTGTCACTGGGAAACAGGACAGGCAGGTATAGTCTGGAGAGAATCAGGTGTGTCACAGCGTAGCCCCTGCCTTCCCAAAATGTCGAGGGATGGCACCTGGAAAAGACATTGTGCTACCTCTGCGTCACTCCAGAGATGGACCTTAGGAAGCACATTTTAATGACTTGATTTAAGGAAGAATTTTAAAGCTCCATAGCGCTTGGACTTTCCTGCCCACAGAGTGGGCTGTGGTGTGTGCTGGGTTGCGAGGCTCCTGCCCCAGGAAGCACTCACGCAGCCCCTGGCAGGCTGACCTGGGATAGTCCAAGCCAGGAATCCCACACACAGGGCCCGGAGGTCACAAGGGGGACTTCAGGGGAACCCAAGAACTCCTGAAAGGATTTGCAAAATAGTCTGTGCATTTTTTTTTTTTTCAGGAAAAAAAGGAAACTATCAGCTTTTTGGGGGCCAGTGTCCTAAGGCATTTAAAAAATTCATAGTTTTAGAGAAACTTAGCTATTGGATACAGGTAGGGCTAGATGTGAAGGGCTCTGGGTGGCTACATATGTTCTTTAACATGGAATTACTGTCATTATCAGGCGTCGTTTGTGGCTTGCCTGTTATGTGTCCCACGGAGTTGGGTGTGTTCTACTGGGATCGTCTTACTTAGTGTCCACATGTGAGCCCTTTGAGATGAAGCACTGTCATTCCTGTGTGACAAATGATGAGATGGAGGCAGGGACGTTTGCCCATGTTCATAGAGGGCTCCAACTTCTCTTGACAGTTTGGTCATTTTATGCCTAATGAATGTGATGTCAACATAGGGGAAAGTATGGCTTTTCCTTGTGAAATTTAAAGGTAGGATGATAATAGTAATAAGCAACTACCGTGTAATGTCTGCTTCCTTTCTGTGCTGACATGCCTATCTAATTTAATACTCACCATAGCCCTATAAAGTTAGGGTTGGGAGAAATTAACCTGCCCATGGTCCCTGCGCTCCCAGCTCTGCAGACACTTGGGGATGGGACACTGAGCTGAGGGCCCAGGGCCCTTCTGTGTACCTCTCCCAGGAGGGCTTGTTGGAAAAGACTTGGGAGAAGCACAGAAAACCCCTAAGGATCTGGGGCAGGCCAGGTCTGGCAGAGTTGCCCTTGGACATATCCTCGAAGCCTCAGAACAGGGTGCCAATCAGAGGGCTAAACATGAGAGGACAACCAAGTCAGTGAGTCTGAAGGGCTCGAGAGCCCGCATAGCTGCCTGTCCAGGTGGCTCAGTGGGTCTGAGGCTCCAACAAGGCTTGTGTCTTGGGCCTCTGCCACCCTTTCCCACCCCAGGTCCTCCCAGGCTCAGGGAAGGGTGCTAGTCAGCAAACTTATTGTAGAACAACACTGATTTGACCAGAGCCATCAGGCCCAAGGGGTGACAAGCTCAGGATTGACATGGGGGGAGAGACTTGAGCCTTTGGGTTGCCATGGATTTCCCCAAGCTTTGTAATAGGCTCCAGCCCTCCCCAGCACTCCCTCCCCCCCTCCACCCCGGGACTGGACAGGACGTCAAAGGCCCGTATCCTGTTACCACTCCTTAGAAGTAGCTCACCCCCTCTCATAGCACATGCCTACTACGTTGTCCAGGAAAGGCTTTCCTCAGCCCTCTGGGAAGTGCAGCTGCTAGGCTGACTTCTGTTCTCATGAAGTAGGAATCTGATGCTTTAATTGTCTGGAGCATCTCGTGACAGGCACACGGAGAGGGGCAGAGATTTGGATTTGGGCCTGCCTTCAACAGATGGGTCTCCAGAGTGCACTGTGCCCCTGGGAACTCGCTGGGCATCGCTCCAGTCTCTGTCTAGCAGGGAGACAGGCCAGGGTGGAGCAGGGATGCAGGGGATGCTCAGGAAGGTTTGGGAGGGCTCCCTGTGGGGTTAGAGAGTTGCCACTGTTTCCAAAGACCCCACACTCACTGAGGAGTAGGTTGTCTGAGGGGAGAAGTTAAGCATTTAACTTGGACACTGAGCAGTCCCTGCTACTCATACTCTCCTGCCTGGCCCTTAAGTGGAGTGACTATGCAGGTTACCAACCACACCAGAACTCTCTTGAGAGAGTGAAGGGGAATGCTTCTCATAATTACACCGGGATAACTGTCACAGACCAGTACTGTCCCAGGCAAACCAGGATGTATGCACCTGTAACGCTGCCCAGGAGTGTTCAAACAGAGGTTTAACAGTGCCCAGACCACTTCGCCACTGTGTGACCTCGGACAAGCTGCTTGGCTTCTTTAAGCCTTAAGTTCTTCATCTGTAAAATGGGACTAATACAGTTTCTTAAAAAAGCTCTCAATAAATGGTTGTGGTTGTTGCTCTTGTTTTTGTTAAACTTTGCTGTCCCTTAAAATACGTGGATTTAGCAGAGTCAGTGCCTGGGCAGCTATGAAGAAATTGAAGGGTACTCTTTCTCTCATTGTTTTGGTTGATAATATTTTGGACTGTACCGTTGCAAATACTTAACTCCAGTTTGTCTTTGCTGGCTGTTATTCAGGGGACAAAAGCCTGTGTAATCGAGCCAATGGCCTTTGTGTGATGGCTGCCTTTAAGGAGACAATGGGTTGAAAGAAAGTGCATGTTGCTTCACCTTCTCAGTTTGCTCTGGGGAGTAACTTTGAATTTCAGATGAGGGTCTCATCTGCATCTAATCAGACGCCCTGCTATTCATCCCAGATCATCAGCTCTCTTCATTGTGAAATGGGCTGATTATTTTAAATCCAGCTTTGAATTAATTTTTTAAAACCAACATCTTGATGGTTTCAACTCGATTCTAATTAAAGCACTGAGTTGAATTTGATGATGCCATTGTCATTTTGCTTATTCAACTTATTCTGCTCCAGAAGAGTTTGTGCCTACCAAGTGTGGGCCAGGGCTCCCTTTGTCTGATGAGAGGGAGAAGCCCCAGAGGAGTGTGTGGCTGTCACAGCCTGCTGCTACTAAAAGACAAACCAAAAAACAAAACAAACCTGCTGAGGCTGGTCGTCCCTGTGGCCGGGATTATCTGGGTGATGCATCTCTGTTCAACAAACAGGAGGTAGGCGCTGGCTAGGGCACAGCAGCGTGTATCCTGCGGGCCAGGCTCAGCAGGAGCTGTGAGACAGTATATACTTCAGGGAGCAGAAGCCCAGCTCCGGAGTCACACACGTGGGCTCACACCCTCTCTACCACCTCCTGGCTTTGAGAGTACTGCAGTGTCCCACTGGGCATAGGTCTCTTCGTCTGTAAAGTGGGGCTGCTGGCAGAATCCCTGCTGTAGCCATTACAGGGTTCAGTGGGGTGAGGCATGTGTGCAGCCCCAGGCACGGCATCTGCTCACAGTAAGCAGTCACCGTACCAGTCACTGTTGTCACTTCCCACACCGTCTCCGGGACTGGGAGAACCATTGGCTGAGGTGCCCCAGCTTCTGCTTCCCTCTGGTGGTGCAGATCAGAGGGTCTGGTGTGGAGAAGACTGAGAGAAGTCACCTTAAAAGCAAGAGAATTGCTTAGGGTTTGGTTGCTTTCTTAATGATTTCCAAGAATATCTATTTAACTTCCCAAAAGCAGATGGACAGGAAAACACCTGAGGGCTCCACAACCAGTGGATTCTTCCTTGAGTGGGAGGGTGGGCATAAAAGCTGTGGTGGGCCAGCCTCCTGCCCAGGACAGTGGGAGGGCCTGCAGCCTGGTCCTCTGGGTGAGGGGTGATGACAGGGAGGGAGAGACAGGGGTGAGGTGGGGGTGGGGGTGGGAGCTATGGCTGGCTTCCCTGGACATTCTGCTGGGGCATGGCTGGCATCCCCGAGTGCCCTCTGAATTCTGTCCGCATTCTCCCCTTTGCTGCCCTTGGCATGCTCTGTCTCTGTGGCTGTCCCATCACACGTGCGCACAGCAGGCCATGGGCTGCCTCGGAGCCAGGGTGGAACCAGCACTTCCTACTGCTGCCTAAGAACAACTTGCAGTTTGCTACGAGCTCTCCCAGAACTGACAGAGGTCTTGGTCAGGGGTCACCTCCTTCACGTCCAGAGCCCCTTTGGGGTGCCCCCAGAGCTTACTGTGTGACCTTCCAGCATGGTGCTTAGACAATTTCAGGTGGCGTCTTTGTCTCCCTCATAGCCTGGGAGTTCCTGGAGGGGCATTGCAGAATTCAGCATAGTGGGTGGCACCTGGCAAGCGCTGCATAATGAAGCAGCAGGTGGGTGTGTGAGTCACTGGACTCTGCTCCTGAGGATAAGGGATGGCACCTTACCAAACCCCCACCCCCCTCACCCTGAGCTCAGCGTGGAGCTTTCCATGTAGTAGTAGCAGCTTAGTGAATGGGTGCAGAAAGCTCTGCAAGACTAATTTGTGGTATTTGACTACCTCATAAGTGCTATTATAGGTTTTGGGAGGTTTTTACAAAGCATAGGACACAGTCCTTGGCTTCTAAGACTACACTTGTCAGATGTTAGAGTTAAAATAAATTGTTAGATTATAGTACAAGTTATACTATAACTTGTAATTACAAGTTATGATATCATATACAAGTAATGATTCGGGGCCAAAATGAGCCATCTGATGGGTGTTAGGGTTGGTACCCAAGGCACAGGGCTACTCCAGGGGCTTGTGACATGCGAGGTGCACGGAGCCCTGTGCTGGCGTTCAGTGTTCTACTGTTTCCATCCTGAGATTCTTACTAAGTTTTGAACAGGAGGCCCTGAGTCTTTATGTTGTGGCAGGCCTCGAGATGATATGGCCGGTCAACTCCAGTGCTGCGCCGGGCGATCAAGCAGAGCTCCCTGGTGGGGTGGAGTCTGAGGAGGGCTTGGCTCAGAGGAGGTGGTGAGCAGAGAGCTGGGCGGAGCTCACCAGCACATGGCTGTCCTGGCGTCCAGCCTGGCACAGCAGCGCATGCCTGCTCAGGACATGCTTGTGAGGAGCGGGGAGTCTGGGGTGGCATTTGGATCCTGAGTGAGCTTGTCTGTGAGGCTCCAGAGGTGGGGCCTGTGTGGGAGCCTGGTTTGCCCCATGTGTAGAGGAGCATGCTTTCCTTCCTTGGGTGGGGGCACAGTCACAGGGTCCACCTGGAAGGGTGACCTACCTTACTTTGCTGTACTGGAGTTACGGTGGAATGCGGTGGGTAGATACCTCACTGACAGGCTGGGAAGCCCAGAGGAGAAAAATAACGGGAAACAGCACTTAAAAGGGCATTATTCCCGGGAGCCAGGCATAGCTCCTGGCCCTGGAGGCAGAATTTGGCATTGGTGGGGTGTGGGGGCTGAGCCCATTCTTAGTGGTGGGGCTAGCACCTGTCCTTTGGAGAATAGGGTTCAAGTCATCGGTAGAAGCACAGGCAGTCTTGGTTTCCCAGGGACATGTGATCTCTGTTAGGACGGACAGTCACATAAAACATCTCCACCCCTTCTGCTCTTGGACAGACTGGGGCTTGGGGTGCAGCTTTCTTCTACTGGCCACTAGCACCTCATACTCAAGTTGCCTAACCTGTCCGGGCACAGCAGTGCAGGGCAGGATGGAGACAGAGCATCAGAGCTAGTGCTCGGCCAGTGCCTGGCACACTGTGAGGGGCATTGTTATTGCTACTGGGAGCCCAGTCTGTGACTGTGGGGCCAGATTGTGGAGGCCAGGTGCTGGCAGAACAACCACAGGTGCAATAGAGGAGACCGAGCAAGGGTGGGAAGGTGTGCATGTGGCGTGTTCAGCGTGAGTGGAAGGGGAAGGGGAAGCCTGGCACTCTGGGAGCAGTGCAGAGAATGCTGCTCCCCCGCTGTGACCGATGGAGAGGCCTTTGCGTTGGTAGGGCAGAGAATGAGGAGGGTGGGGACTTGGGGGCTGCTGATGGCAGGTCTCTGTCAGCTGACTCCTTACAAGGGCTGGTCTCCCAAAGCCCATGCAAGGCTCCTGCTGGGAAGGGCTAGCCTCACTTCTCCACTGCCCTCTTATGTGCCCTCCCACTGGGGCTCTGTTCTGTTGGTTGGTGTCTGGGCTTCCCTGTTCAGTCTCCCATTTTTCCCCATAAAGACAGGAAAGGTGGGACCGCAGTCACCCAGACCCAGTGTGGCCTCAGCCCACCAGCTGCTCCTCTCAGTGGGAAGGCAGTCCGGCTCAGCCATCGGAGCAGTGTGCTGAGTGACCCCTCTTGTTCTTAGTGTCTTCATAAACGCACTTGGTGTGACAGCGCTGCTGGGGGTGAGGCCCTGATAGAAAGGGCCCATGGTGGCACTGTGCAGGAGACATGCTGAGGCAGCTATTGGCTCTGTGTCCCCATAAGTGTTGGCAGGGCCAGCTGTGCACATCACCGGCTCCTGCTTTCTTGTGTAGCAGACAAGAAGTGCAGGTGCCCCCTGGACAGTCTTGCAGAGGGCAGAGGACCTGGAGGCACTGAGGGGCCTGTCCCAGGGCCTGGTTGACTTGGATACAGTAAAACATGGAGCTGTAGGCAGTTTTTGCAAAGTGCAAGTAGCCTGGTCTTCTGAATGTTAAAGGAGCCCCTGCTTACCAAGCGCACACCATGCAGCAGCATCCTGCATGCTTTACTCGGCTTGCTGCCTCTGCCTCCCAAGTGCGTGAGGTGTGCACTCAGTGTCTCCACCTTGCAGAAGCAGGGATGGAGCCTCACTATCTCCCTGGCAGTGGCTTCCAGTCAGCCTGGCTCCAGGGCCCCACAGCCTCTCAGTGGGCACTGCCTGCCCCCGCCACTGCCCCCAAGCCCCACTGGGATCCTAGGGCCCTGGGATCTTGACTGGTCTCCCATCTAGTCTCTTCTTCATATGGGGACCCCAGTGGGACCCCCCCTCCCCGCCCCAGTCCTGTGCACACTGACCTGGCTGCATTGATGAGCCTGCCCCAGGTGTAGGAATCAGGCAGGAAGGAAGCATTAACCTTGAGGCCTGGCTTTCTGTCTCAGGGCTATGCTGACATTCCACAGAGGTACAGATATTGGCAGGTATTTGGGAAATACAAGTTTTCCTTCCAACACCTTTGTCCCTGTTTATTCAGGACATGGTAAACATATGATTGTCATCCTGGCTTAATTCAATAGGAAAAAAACTCAGTAGTCTAGAATTTTGTTACATTTCAAATATATTTTATTACTTTTCTTTTTGTCTTAGAAAGAATATGAAACCTGCATGCAACGCTAATTGTTTCTGACACTTACAGAGCATATGACACAGCAGTCCAAGGTGGCACACACTGAAGGGGCGGTGTGTGCAGGGAGCATATTTACAAAGGACAGGGCGCATGGTCCTCTTAGCTTTCAGAAGGCTGCACTGTTGGACGTTGAAGGATTGTGTGGGGTCACAGATGGACTGCTGCATGTTCCACTGAGATGAGGGACAGACACATGATGTAAAGGTTCTCCCTCGTCAATAGAATACATGTCTGGAGCTGTATGCAGTGTGTGTATTCATATATTTTTAAGTTTCCTCCTAAGGGTTTTGATAAGTGTCAGGAACTTCATGTGCTTCTAAAGCATTAACTAGGAAGCAGTGAGCTTTCACAAACTCTCAGGTGGGAGAGAAGACCTGAACCCTTCCTTAAGTACTGTTTGCCTTGCCATCCCGGGATCTTAGAAATGTTTCCTGGAGTATGTAAAAATTAACCAGGGGATGAGCACATTTCTCTGGCAGCCAAGCTCGAGTTCATAAAAGAACAGATGCAGAGAGATCTGCTCCTACTTGCCCAGTGACTGGGGCCACTGCGGAGCCCCCTATCCCCACCCCCCACCCTGAGGCTGTGACTGACCATGAGCCCAGGAGAGCCCATGGCAGCTGCGCCAAGGCGCCAGGACCTCCAAACGGAAGCTTTCTGTACTAGGAGTGGAGCAGTGCGGCTATGAAGTGTCTCAACAGAGCTCCTTGTTTCTCCTTTTTAAGGTGCTTATAAAGCTCAGATGTGTAGTGATATCTGGGCAAATACAAAAAAGTGTTTTGTTGTTTTGTTTTATAAAGGAAAGGCATGAGTTTCCTGCTTTTCAGTAAAAAGCAGCCTGTGATGAAGTCTGGAGTGCAGGAGAGATGGATCTCACATCTGGAAGCCTTTTGCACACAGCTATAAAATGTAAAAAGTGACCCTTGATAAAAAGTGCTTTGTAACAATACATAATTTGTGTCTTATGCCTGTGAGGAGGAAAGGGTTTGTTTTTTTAATCTGCAAAGTCCTTTGCTCTCTCCCAACCGGTATGAAGTTCTCCCATCAGGGGTTTTTCGCCCTATTCTTCGTAAACCCTGGGAAGAGAAAACACCCACATAAGTGGCTCAGAACATGACTTGGGCAAAGCACAGGCTGGTGGCTCCGCTGCTCCATGCTTGTCTTCAGCAGTGGCCCTCCCAGGATGGCAGGAGCCTGAGAGGAGTGGGGACCGTCTCAAAGGGTGCCAGCAAAGACCCCAGAAGCTCACCCAAATCTGGCTTTGTCTCCCTAAACACTCCACCTCTGTAGCCTCACTCTGTCCTCAAAACCCAAGGAAGCAAACGCTCTCTGCATGTGGAGACATTGAGGCACAGGAGACTGAGGACAGTGAGTGTCAGTTGTGGGAAGGAGGTCTGTCACCAGCATGGGTGGGCAGAGGAGAGGCATCTCCTCCCTCAACTTAGGCCTGTGCCTTTCTTTGTGTTTGCCCAAAGAATGCCTGCCCTCTGAGAAAACGCCAGTTCGAGAGGCAGCTGCCTTAAGACTGAAGGGTGTGTGCTGGGTCCAGGCTGAGGCTATCATGGAGGCCTGTGGCCTGGGGTCACTCCCTCTAGTAGTTACCAGGCCTTGCCATTCACAACCTGACCTTTGCCCTCACCTCCCAAGCCATCTCTATGAAAATACTTCATTCCCTTCTCTTCTCCATGGCTGCTGTGGGGCTGTACTTGACACTCAGCCTGTTGCTCCCCCAGCCTATTTCCTGATTTCTGAAGAAGACCCCCTCATAGTGCACTGAAATCAGAAGCCTGCTGCTGCCAGTACAGCCAGACGCTCTGGGCTCTGAGGCACTCAGACCCCAGGGGCTGGGCTGGCCGCTGTCCTCTCCTTCCTCTACTTAGGTTCAGGGTTCTCTCCTTCCCTCTGCAAAGAGGACTTCAAGATACTGCCCTTATCTCCATTCATGGAGACATCTTTTACAGGGGGAGGGGAGGTGGGCAGGACAAGCCGAATCCCCCTTCCTCCCCCAGGACACCCCAGCATCTGAGACAGAGGGAGGAGCTCACTTCGTAACCAGTGGCCGGGCTCTGGGATCAGAGGTGCCCTCACTGTCCTGCTGTTGGAATTTACAGAAATAAAGAGGATGGGGCTGCGTGGGCCTGTGCCTGCCTCCTCTTCATCACAGCTGTGGCCCAGGAGGAGGGGCAAGGGATGAGTATGCCTGAAAAAAGGCCCAGTGTCTCTCAGCAGCCCGATGCTGTTCCCAAGCCTTTGTGAACTGGCCCTGAGGTTGGCCTCGTTACACTTCTGACGATGCAGGGCTTGGAGCGTGACAGTACACGGGACAGGGTCCTGCTTTTGCCATGTGAGCTGCCGGCCCTGACCAGAAAGAGGGCTGCATTCCCGTCAGACTTACAGAAAATCTCTCACTCTCATCGTTTTCTATTTCAAGCAACTGCAGACAAGGCAGTTTTGGAGGCAGCTCCAAAGGTTCAGGTACTGGGAGCTGATCACTGCTAGCTAGGTGGGGTGATGGGAGGGGCAGCACAGGGCCCGAGGCAGGGGTGGGGAAAGTAACACTGAGAAGCCTGGCTTCCTGCCTTGTGCTCCTAAGCAGGTCACTCCTCATCCCCCCTCAGCCGTAGTTTTCTCTTCTGCTGGGTGAGGAGCTGGCGCCAGCTCCCGGGACACTCACCTGCACCCATGGGTGCGCATGTGTGTGTGCATGCGCTTCCCTGGCCATGCTGTCCAGGTACAGCTGCAAACAGGCTCTGAGTGTTCGGGGACAGGTCTGCTTCAGGGCTGGCTCACCTTTATGTGGCATCAGAGAGCCAGGAACTTGCCTCCCCTCTGAGGTCAGACAAAGGACCCCAGGAGATCAGAGCTGAGAAGTCCTGTCTTCTGATTATGGGCAAACAGAGCCCAAAGAGGGTAGGGGTCTGGTTCAAGGCTTAGGTCTTCTGGCCACTGCCGCCCCTGAGGTTAGTTAAGAGTAGCTCTGATTTTAAAGGGTCAGACTCAAGGTCCCTCCCCGCATGTGCATGGGAAAGAGTTTATCAAGTGTCTGGGCAGCAGGGGGCATGGGGAGAACATATTGTTGGCAAGGGGTCATCCCTATCACCTTGTGGTTATACCTATAGTTTCATAGTTACTAAAGCCTGTTGCTTAAGGAGTCATGTTTCACCCCATAAGAATCATAGGCAGAGTTGTGCTAAGTGTTCGCCCAGCCTTTGGTAGAGGGAAACCCAGGATCATGTAACTTAAGTAAGAAGAGGAATTAAGACTGTAACATAACATTTAAAATGAGACAAACTTTAGTTCACAAAAGAATACATTTTTGATGCTTACAGCTGTCTAATAGAGCAATAGCCTGCTTTGTTAAGTGGTGAGTTCCTCCTCCTTGGGGATATGTAACTAGTGTCTGGGTGTTTGCCTTCTGTGATTGCTCTGATCGGTGTCCACCCATTAGTCATGGCTAGAGGATCTATCTACAAGGGGTCCAGAACCTGGATCTGGGGGAAGGTGGGAAGGAAGGTGAGAGGAGGTGGGGCATACCTGCGCTTCTCGTTCCAGGCATTGTACCACTTGATGAACCGCTTGGTGCTCTGCAGCTTGGGGTGCAGGCAGTGCTCCTGACCCCGGTACCTTGACATGCTTTTGGTGGTGATGCTGAAATGGAGTGGGATAGGGTAGAGGATTGAGGAACCTGAATGATAGCCCCTCAGTGTGGCCTACAGGTGGCTCTGGGCAGTCCCAGTCAGAGCACTGAGAGGCTGTGGCCTCCACCCTCCTTTCAAGGGAGCCTGCCCATCTGCTGACTCCCTGGCTGGCTCTTTGGAAGGTTCTGGTTGGGCCCTTACTCCGGATCCATGTTAGGGTCTAAACCTTTACTAAGGTATCAACTTTCACTTTCCTCTGGAGCCCTCAGAGTCTGAGGTAGTGTCTCCCCCTCTTCCCCACCCTCCACCACCCTTCATCCCCACCCCCATGCAGGGCTCCAGCCCCACTTGGGGATCAAAGGTCAGAGGACTCTTCTAGTTCCTCTGAGCCTGGGGATGAGGGGTAGAGGGAGCTGATGCCAGAAAGGTGCACGTGCCAGGGCTCCTTCCCTGGGGTTCGAGTTGCTGCATGGCAGGGCTTGGATGTGCTCTGCATACACTGAGGTCTCCATCTGATCCTTCCAACCCCATTCCCCACCCCACCCCCCACTCCTGCAGATATCTCAGGGCTGCTGGTCCTGAAGCTACATCTTATTGGCCTTGAGGCCCATCGTGGTTCCTGAGCTTGAGGTCCCAGGTGTCTCACCCTTGGGCAGGAGAAAAAGACCTCTCTTCAGGCTTCAATCAGCCAGTGGAGGCCTGGCCATGCAGTAGAGAAGCACCTGGCATCATGCAGAGTGTAGGGCCTGGGTTTGGGTCCCAGGTCTGTCTGTGGGACCCTGCGTAACCTGAAGGCTTCCAGTTTGCCCATCTGTCAGTGGGTATAAATGGTAGGACCTACCTCTAGGGTTATTGGGGTGATCAAAGAACATAATCTATGCTGAGTGCCTAGCACCTGGTGGATGCACAGTGAGTAGTTACTGTTATTAGTAATTGTCATGGAAGATGAGGTGGCCGTGGAGAGAGAGCAGCCTTAGAGTATGAGTTCCAGCCTGGAGGGGGAGGCCAGGCTGACGTGCAGACCACTCTGCCCATCTCAGCCTGGCTGGAAATGGTGGCAGGGATTAGGAGGAGGCTTCTGGGTGGCAGAGGAAGGATGGTGTTCAAGCATGAGGGACCACCTAGGGGCATGGAAAGTGGAAGGGGAGAGGTGAGGGGATTGCTCCCTGAGAGATCACAGCAAGATCAGGGTATGGGGAAGATTGGGAGTTGGGAAATGGGGGTGCTTGGAGGTCTGAGTATGAAGAGCGGGAAAGGGGGGAGGAAGATCAGCTAGTCCCCTGCAGGTTCCCAAACATAAAGGGTGAGGGATTATGGGCCAAGTTCTAGAAGGGATCAGAGTCTCCTTGAACTCTGGGTCTCCCAGTTGACAGGAGAGGAAATGGAATCTTGCCACAGAATGGGTTAGAGGATCGTGAGCCACCTGTTCTCTGCCTGCTCCTGTGCTCTGAGTTTCCAGGGCCCCTCTATGGCCCAAGCTTTCTGGGGCAGAGGTGGGCCTTCCACTGATGCTGGGTGACTGGACCCTGCCTTCACTGTCCCTGTTTTTGAGACCTGTTGCTCCCCAGGACTTGTCCCTCCTTTGAGGTCTTGAGGCCAGGCTTCAGAGTGGGGTCTGGGCCTTCTCCCCCACCGCACTTAGTCACTCTGCAGCAATTTAGCCCGTTTGCTGCTCTCTCTGCCTGCAGTGCTGTTCCTGAACTTATAATAAAAGGACATGGCAAAGCCTGAGAAAAATCCCTCCTCAGTTAGAGCACTGTGCAGGCTGAGAATCCCAAGTCTGGTGACCCAAAGGCCAGGGAGCAGGAGGGGACACTCAGCCCACCACTACAGGCTCAACTGCTCCGTCACAACACTGGACCATAAAAAGTGGCTGTGGGGTGAAGACAGGAGGATGTCTGCCCCCAGCCATTATTCAGAAGTTCCAGGTCCTCCGTTGCTCTCCTCAGTGCTTCTGGGATGATGAGGGTTTGGGCAGGAGCTCAGTGGGTATAGGACATAAATTGGCCTTTCTAGAATCTGGACTCTCCTGGGCCCTTCCGGGTGCAAGGACTCCCCTCCCCCACCTCATCAGAGATGTCTGGGTGACTCAGGATCAGCTGGAAAACTTGCTTTTGTTCAGCCTTTGTGGCTGAAAACCTGCTTTGGCAAAAAGTGCTGGTCCTTTGTCTGATCTAGAGTCTTAGAAGCTTGAGAGGAGAGGACCTCCAGCCCTTTGGGGATGGGGTTGGCCTGGGGGTAGGATGGAGGGTTAGGAGAGGTTGGCTGCATGTGGATCTCCTGAGGCTCCTGCAAGTTTTCTCAAGACTGCATAAAGCCTCTCCTGCACTTGCTTGTCAGTTTCCTGTCTACTCTGACAAGTTTAGCCAGGAAAAAGAACAAGTCTGTTTATTGAGCATTCTGTCCTTTTGAGATGTCACTGTACCCCACACCCTGCTTCTCTTCCCCTGCAGGTCTCAGCCCCTGGACTTGGTGTGGAGCATTGCTCAGCCTTGGAGGATGAGAAACTTAAACTGCAACCTCCCATCATTTTTCAGTCCCCAAGCTGGGAGCCAGGAGGGCTTTGTGGTACCTCTTTCAGCTCCTGTGAACCACTGCCCCCGCCCCCCCCGCCCCAAAAATGATTTTCTAGCTGTTTTTATGGACTTGGGTCTATAAGGCAAGGGGCAAGGCAAAGAGGCAGAGACAAAAAGTTAATTTAGGTGCCTGGAAAGGAAGGCAGGGGGGCTGAGCCCAGGCCAGTGGTTCTTGGAATTTCCTTCACTTCAGCCCAACTGTGCAGCTTTCAGGTAGCAGTGGGGGGTGGGAGCTGCCTTTGCAGGCACTGTGGCCAGTGGGACCAGAAGGGTCCGTGGGGCCAGTGGGAAGAAGGCACTTGCCCAGACTGAAGCATGTCCTATTTCTGGGGGAGGGGGAGAGGGGCCAGTGGTCTGTGGCAGATATTTGGTAGCTGCGTCGTCAAGGGCTCCCTTCCTGGCCAAAAGCACATTGATGGGGAAACAGCAGTGCTGGCCTCAAGTGGTTAACTGGGAAGGCAGGGGAGCAAGGAAACTCAGTGTTCTTTCTGCCCCAGTTTCCGAGGTGTTTCCCACATCCCCACCAAGCAGAGCCCCAGCCCTGTGGCACATTAACCCCAGCTGAGCACTTTCTGCAGCACTGCTCAAGCTCAGTGACCCACAAGAGTTCAGCCCCAAGGAAGAGTGAGGATTATTCTCAAAATGGAATTGCTAGAAGCCAAAAACTGGCTGTCCATGGTCCCCTGATTGGAAAAAGGCTCTAAAAGGAGGGTCTGAGGACTTATGACAATGTCAACTCTAATCCTCTCTCTTGTCAGGGGAAAGTCTCCCAGTGTGGGTGCAAATTCACTAGTTCTGGGTATATGTAGAGTGCTTTCAATCTGGGTATTCTAGGTTGGCACAGGGGAACCATTTAATCCTTCATCACCCAGGAAAGGTGGGCTGCTCTGAATCCTAGCAAGGGTGAACTCCTCAGAGAGGCTGTCTCTGGAGCACAGGACAGTGGCCCTCTTTTCAAACTCTCTTCCTGACTGCCTCACCAGCGTCCTAAGGACTCACTGGGCAATTACAAAGGCTCTGCTAAGGCCCTGCCCAAGGTGGAGAGAAGTGTTTATTAGCCCGACCCAGCCCCAAGCTGTGCCCCAGCAGGGTTAAGATCAGCACGCACACAGGCTCACTCAGAGCGGGAACTCACATAACCATCTTCTCCTCGCAGTGTGGGTACTTTGGTTTCATTTCCAGCTTCTTCACGTCGCTGTAGCGGATCTTGGGCCCCTTCCGGGAGCACTTGCATTTGGACCCTGCCAAAGAGTGTGCAGGGGCTGCTCAGCGGGGTCTTCTGCCCCTGGACCTCCCTCGGTGCCCACTCAGAGCCCCCCAGGGTTTCAGGAAGCTTAGCATTTGGTGCTTGGGCTCCCCAGGATGGGACGGCTGCGACAGAAGACTTCCTGGGCACTCACCGTCCACTCCCGAGACACACAGCGCCAAGAGCAATAGGAGCAGAGCTGCTGTCAGGAGCCTCATGCTGACCAGAGGGGCGCAGTGCGGGAGCAGGGACAAGGGGAGGGCGCCTGCCGGCTCCGCTTTCTCTCCGCCTGGAGCTCGCCTCCCGACTCCTCTCGCTCCCACTGTGCCCGTCGGTCGGCGGGTGCCTTAAGACTGTCCCTGACTGTGCTGCGCTGCGCTACGCTGTGCTCTGCTCCCAGCTCCGCCCGCCCAGGCCTCTTTTAAATCCTCTCTTGCCCTCGCTGGGAGTGAGCTCATTAATATGCAGAACCACTCGGTGACTCACTGAGATTTCTCAACACAGTGGAGGGAGGAGACCATCCCAGCCCGCCCCGGACCTCCGTGCAGGACCTCGATGTGGCGGCACACACTGGGATCCACACAGCACACAGCCTGGTCTGTTACCCTCGCTCCCACGCGCTCTCCTGCACACACTTGCACAATCAGACTTCAGCACGCACACACAGCCAGTGCCTTTGCTCCATCAGACAGTTGAGAGGCTGCTTAAGGGCACTGCTTTTCTGATTCATGCGGTTCCTGCTGGCCAGATGGACCTGCTGTTTTGAGCCTCTGGGAGACCCAGGCTGGTGGCCCCTATCTTCTGAAAGGAATTAAGAGGGGTTTGGGGCAGGTACCAGGTGTGAGTGCCAGCAGGCCCACTCCTTGGGTGTGAGCAGTCCCTTTCGGGCCAGCAGCCTGGTGGCCAGAGCACGAGGCCTAGTCTGGAGGGAGCTTTGTGCAGCAGCAACGCCATAGCCTGGAGTGGCTGGCTCAGAGACTGTGTGTGGGGAGGAGGGACCGCAGCTCTTAGAGGAAGGCTTCCTAAAGTGGGTATGTGGCCCCTGGCTGTGCCAGCTCTCTGGGAGTAGGGGGAGGGTTGGGGAAAGCCAGGCAGGGGTTCCTCACTGCCACACCTTCTCCAAAGCCATGCAGAGGCCCAGCAGGCAGCTGTGACCATGATAGCCATCAGGATGAAGCCCATGTTCCAGATGTTGTGCCGGACTGTGCGATGTGTTGGTGCGGGTCCAGGGTCCAGGCATGGCAGCGGGAGTCCCTGCCTCACTGCTTACCAGTGCAAGTGACTTGACTACTCTAAGGCTTTGTTTCATCACCTGGAAAGTACAAGCAGTCACAGGTTGTATCTGTCACAGGGCAGCTGTGAGAGCTACCTGAGATCAGACATATAAGGTGTTTAATGGAATGCCTGGCCAGTGGTTGGTACTGAGGAAATGTTGCTTGTTGGTATCATTGTTATATACATATATATTATATATATATTATTTTGATTCTTACAAGTCCCCTTCCAAGCTGGTCTTTTAATTGTTTATTTGGCAGGAATAGAACAGGCTCAGAGAGAAGAAATAACTTGCCCAAGATTACATAGCCAGGAAGCAGGTGGCTAGGCCAGGAAGGACCCCAGCATATGTCTGCAGATCTGGTGCTCCTGTCTCTGGACGATTCCACCTCCCTTGGTGAAGTGCCCCACTGAGAGACCCAGGGACACGATGGAGTATCTTAGGCTCTGCGGGTCCCTGGGCCTGGCTGCCAGGTGAAAGCTGGAGCCAGGTCAGAAGCTGCCGGGCTCTTGCAGCTCACACAGCTCTGTGCTCTCAGCCCAGCAGCTTCCTGGGGGCAGAAGTGCCCAGAGGAGACCCTGGAGGGACAGGACGGGATAGGCAGGCCGATGAGGGGCAGAGTGGGAAGTATCTGTGTTGTCTCTTCCCAGCTTCGGAGCTTTGGCTGCCTGGAGGGGAAGCTGAGCCCTAAGAGCCAGCAGTGCTGGGAGCCGGCTTCAGGCCCTGCCTTGAGCTCTGTGCAAGCAGCTGTGTGTCTGCCCTATTACAGCAAGGGCCATGACTGGGCACTTGGGTTTATGTGGAGGATACATTCAAGGAACTGATTTTTGGCATTTAATTTTTTAAATTAAAAATATTTTTTCTTAATACAAAACCAGCATTTGTTTGTTATCAGAAAACATAAGCAGAAGAAAACATACACACACCTAATTCTACCTACTCAGCAACCTACACCAAGATGCTACAGTGTTATCTTTTCAAATCCTTCTCTTTGCCTGAGTGCTTGTGCATAACCGGGATCAATACATGTCCTATTTAATAACCTGTGTGTTTTACCTGTCACCATATCATCAACATCGTTCCACCTGACCAGTCTTGCTTCTTCTTTATCTCTTTAATGGCACCATTTGAGGCCATTTGTATAATGGCTAAAAACTTAGTGTTGGGAGTCAGACTGCTGAATACGAATCCTGGCTACTAGCTGTGTGACCTTGGCTTGTGACTTAACTCTTTCAGGTATTGATTTTCTCCTCTGCAAGCTGGGGTTGATAATCGTACCTACAGCACAGGGAGAATTAAATGAGATGGTGCCTGTAAAGCTTTTAACCTGATCCCTAGCAGAGTAAGTGCCAAATAAGTGCTGGTATAGTTATTACTATTACTTTGCAGCATATTCCACTGTACTGATGCCCCATAATTACTTGAACTACTCTCTGAACACCTGGATTGTTTTCAAAGACATTCTCTCACAAGCAGTGCTGTAAGACCAATATACTTGGAGTCCAGTTTTGGAGCAGGCCTTTGAAATTGAATTAGGTCTCAGAAATAGAATCAAATCACTGGGCCATGGGCATGCCCATTTTAAGGCTTTTAATGCAAATTGCCCTCTCCAAAATTATTTTTATTCTGCAAAAGTAACTTTTAGCCACTGAGCTTTTGCAGAGCATGTGAGATATGATATTTTTATTTAAAATGGTATTTCTATCCTATTTGTTTCAAGAATACGCTCATTAATTAAGTGGGATCTGACAGCACCAAGGGTCATGGGCATGGAGCTTTTATAGGGACAAATGGTTGGCCCTAAAAATACAGACCAAAGTTTCCCAGCTTCCTGGGCCAGACCAGAGGTCAGAGATTCATTCCCAGAGTAGCCCTCAGTCTATGCATGCTCATCTCAGGTTTGCAAAATACAACCATTGTGTCTTTGCAAACAGAGCTCACACCTGTTTCTGGGTCAATGGGTACAGGAGAGGATGGAGGGCTTTTGCTGCCATTGGGTCTGTGAGTGATGCTGCGCAGCCCGGAGAGGGAGGGAGAATTGACCCCTGACATGCCTTCAGGTGCAGACTCTCCCTTGAGCTCCACCTGGGGCCTTTGAGTAGCTGGAGGAGGCAGGCTGAGGTGGACATGGGCGAGTCAGGTCTTGCACAGTGGCAGTGCCTGATTCAGGGGATCCCCAAGGTGTAATGAAGGACTGCACACATGCTGTACCCTCTGGAGTGCATTCTGGTATGTGCGTGTGCATGTGTACAGCTATTTATGATCATGCTGGGTTCTCTGGGGAGGGTGGACACAAGGTATGGGGGGCACGGAGGTGGGAGGAAGTAGAAGCAGAAAACTATTCCTTGAGGGAGTGGAAAATTGGCTCAGACCCTGGAGATTTGCTTCTTTATTTTGTTCACATTGCTTGAGCACACATTGCTTGAGCCCCGATTGCATGCCAGGCTCTTCAAGGCACTGCCCCTAAGGAGCACAGAGTTTAGTAGGGAAGACAGACGCAAGTCACATAACCAGGGGTACACATGAAATTACGTTAGAGCTAGGTGGGATGAAGGGAAACTGAGGCCATGAGACTGACTAGAGATCTGACCTGGCTGGGAGTGGGGACAGTGTCCCAGAGGAAGTGCACCCTGGGCTGGAGTCTGAAGGATGAGGAGGAGTTAACTGAGTGACAGTGGGAGGGAAGCCACTCCTGCCCTGTACAGTCCCTGCTCCTCACACAGTAACCTCCTGGGAATGGTCCCCCTTCTCAAAGCCCTGCTGGCTCCTGATCTCACCCAGAGTCAAAACCATATCTCCAGCAGTGCCCAGAGGGCCTCATCCCCTTGTGACCAGCACCTACCACTTTCCCCATGGCCATACTCCACCACACTCCTATCTTATTACTCAGACATGCTGAACCTGTGTGGTCACTGACTGACCCCTCCGCCCAAACTGCTCTTCCAGAGGTGCTGGCAGGTGGCTCTCTTCTCCTAACTGAAGCCTCCACTGGGATAGTCACTCTTCCGACCCAATCACACCAGCCCCCTTCCTCCCATGGCCAGTTGTCACTTCAGGCCATTGACTTATTTTACTTTCCATACTGTACGTAGCACAGCCTCTTGTTGGACTACTCTCACATTTATTTTGGAGTATATTGTGGGCCATTCTGTGGCCTGCTTGTTCTGGGAAGGTGGGGTTTGTGTCTGTCTTATTCATCCTCAGTGCTTGCATAATGTAGTAGGGGCTCATTTTGAGTAAATAAAGGTGTACTTCAGGCAAATGCCTGGGGTGTGAGAGAGTACTGCCAAATTCAGGCTGTGAAGGCTACAAGGCTCTGTGTGAGTGTGAGTGAGTATGAGTGTAGGGGGTGGGTAAGGGAGCCCATTGGTGAGGCCATGTTCCCAGGAAAGCCAGTTCCTCCCCCCGGGTGTTTGCTTTAGCAAAGAGGTCTTTAGGAGGAGGAGGAGGTGAATGAGCAGGAGTGTGGCTTTCCAGGAAACCCCACGAGCCTTTGGGCACCACTTCCTAGGTCCATTGAAAAGGTGAATCTGGACTAGTTGAGGCTGTTTTCCTGCCCTGGGAGCTGGGAGACCCACCAATTCCTCATCCCATCCCCCAGATCTTCCCAGGACTGACCTTTTCAGGGGGAATACCTTTTCACCTCTGCGATGGAACAGGGCCATCCTGGAATCCAGAACTGGAGGGGCTGAGGCTCCATTGAACCCTCACTGCAAAGATGAGGAAGCTGAGGCCCAGAAATGGGCTGGGTCTCGCATATAAGCCCAATCGAGCACACGAATGTCAGCATGGTCCTGCAGTCAGCTGCTTAGACCACAGTGAGACCCTGGGCTCCAAAGACATGTGTGGGCCTGTCACCTCTCATTTCATGCCATGCACCCCGAAGTACCTGCATCCATTGGTAGTGCATCTGCTAGCTGTGAGTCCTAGCCTGGTGGGCAGCCCTCCCTCTCCAGCTCCTGCCCCTGCTGGAGATCTGTGTGCTTCTCTCCTAGTGTCACCCCTGACCTGTGGAATCCCAGCAGCAGGCTGCCTTTAGCAGCTGGTTGTCCTTTAGCACAGCCCTACGGCTGACACCATTCAGGGCCTTCCTTGCTCAGAGGTGGAGGGGGAGTCAGGGCCAAGGTTCCCTGAGGACCATGCCTGGTTCTGGTCTTTATGCTAGAAACGTTTGGGCAGCCTGAGCAACTAAGCCCAGAGGAAATGGCACAGGAGGTAGGGGGATGATATTTATTCAGGCTCTAGGAAGCCTTGTGGCAGCAGAGGGGCTCTGTGAACCCCCCAAACACTGAGAAAATGCCTGCAGCAGATGCGACAGACCAGCAGCTAGCCTTTATTTTGCCATTGATTCTTTCAGCACCACCTCATGGCAGACCAGCGTTGTCACTATATTTAGAACTCAAGCAAAGATATTTTCAAGGAAGGACTAACATAAATAAGCAAAGGACATCAAAGGACAGTTCAGGAGAAAAAAGAAAGGAAACCAATTATTAACCAATCCATGAAAGAATGTGCATCCTCATTAGCAATCAAGAAAAAGCACATTAATGCTGCAGTATCACGGCATTTTGTTTTGGGTCCTACCCCATAATGAACTATTTATTTTAAATATTAACATCTAAAGCTGACAATGGTAAAGTGAGGAAGGCCATTAAGCATCACAGGTGGGACTGCAAATTGGTATAAGATTTTAGGAAATCATACTTGTAGTATGTATCTAGAGTGTTTGAAATAATTCACTTCACCCCATTAATCTAGTTCAGAAAACCCACTGGAACACTTGATAATGGAGAAAACCACATGCAAAGATATTCCTTGTTAAAAATAAAGTGTTAACCTCAGTGCCCAACAATGAGGGATTGGTTGAATAAACAGAAAGCTCTAAAGGAAATATTATACTGGTATGAAGACTCATGATTACAGAGTCTGTGGAATTCCATGGAGTAAATGCTTATGCAGTCAGTAGAGAAATGCAAGGTCATGTAAACATGGTGATTACAAGTATGTGAAGCAGCGACCGCTGCATAAAGGATGGCCAAGACAGAGATACAAACATCATTCTCTGTGAGTGGTGGGACTTTGGGCATCTTTCCAAAGAATTTATCTGAATATTCTTATTGTAAAAGGAACTCAGGAGCATTCTGTTTAAACAGGGAAGCCTGGGGCAGCTTTCATTCCTCTTGGCTGACCCCCATGATGGGTGATAGGCATGTCTGCCCTGTACTTGGCACCAAAGAAGAGGCACACGGAGTCCTCAGTGGTGCAGCTGAGCCTCGTGGTAAGGGCCCAGGCTCCCTCTTCAGAGCTGTTCCTCCTGTGATTGGCGCCACAGCTCACTGGCCCAGCACAGCAGGCCTCACCAGAGTCATCCTTCTTGGCCTCCTTGCTTTCCTGCCATCCCTCCTTCATGTTCACAGCGGAGTTCTGGCCTCTCCCCCAGGCCTCTGTGAAGGCCCCACCATGCCCTGCCTCCAGACAGGGGCCCTGTGTGCTGCCCCTTTGCAGCCTGCACTGCTGTTGACTTTCACCACCCTCCAGCCACAGCCTCTTTTTTTCAGTTCCTTGAAAGCTCCAACTCCAGGCCTTGCTGGCTGCCTGTTCTGCCCAAAGGCTCTCTCCTTGCTCCTTGATCAGACTGGTTGCTGCTTTACCTTCTGAGTCTGCAAAGATGTCATTTCACGGGGAAGCGTTTCTTGACTTTGCACATCTGCCACTCCCCCTCCCCTATCCTGTCCAGTCAGGGAGAGGCCCCGGCCCTTCATTGTCTGTGGTCCACAGCCCTGTGTTCTCTTTAGTGCCATTCCTCACACCTGCAGAGGCTCATCCAGGTCTTCTCCATCAGCCAGGAGCTCCAAGGGTTTTCTTGTTTACTTTGGTGTACCAGCATGAGCCCAGGGCCTGGCACACAGCAGGCGCTCCATAATGAATGAGTGAATTAATGTGGATCACAACTTACCACAGTCTAGTGAGTTATGGAGTCAGACTTCCTGACTTAGAATTCTATTCTACCACTGCGTGCCTCTCTGTGCCTCTGCTTTCTCATCTGTAAAAAGGTAGTAGTAGTAGTAGTAGTAGTAATAGTAATAGTAATAATAATAATGGGCTGTGGGGAGGATTAGATGAACTAATACAGGACAAACATGTGGCACAGTGTCTTGTCACATAAGTGCTCTGTGAATGTCCATTCTTGTCTTATTTTATTATTGCTATTATTAATAATCTCCTAGACTCCTTCATCTGTAGGCTTGCCTAATTCCTTTCACTTTATATTTATGAAATGCTCATATAGCACTTTTTCTGTGTCAAGGACTATTCTAAATGCTATACAGATATTATTTATTTAATCTTCATGACAACCACATAAAGTAGGTAATCCCTACTTTACAGATGAGGCACAGAGAAGGTAAGGAAGTTGCCAGGTCACTGGCAGGCGGCGGAGCTGATACTCTACTCCAAGCACTCTGGCTCAGTCCCGCTGGGAGCAGCCCTGTGCTGCCTCCTAGGAGGAGGGAGCGGGAGAGCACGCCCCCTTCTCTCACCCATGCCTCAGCACTGCTTTCCTCTCCCTTTACTGTTGGCACCTGGTCCTCTCTTCTCCTCAGAGGGTATCCCAGAGTTTCCATCCAGCTAACACTGCCAGACTTAGCAAACAAATACCGGAAGCCCGTGCAATATTTGGGGGCACACTTACACTAAAAAAAACTTTATTGCTTATCTGAAATTCAAATTGGACTGAGATTCTTGCATTTTCACTGGCCACCCTACATTTAGTACCAGAGGGCAGCAATGTGGTTTTGGGCTACATTCTTTTAAGTGGTGGTCTCAGACACAGCTGTGGAGACCCCTGGGATCTGCCATGGGCAGGGGTGGTGAGGGGGAGAATAGGCACACTTGTGGACTCTCTTGTAGGGCAGAGTGGGCATTTAGGCTCTAGTGGGGAAGAAGGGAGACTGATTAGCAGACAGTAAGGAGTACATCCCAGGTGGAAGCAATAGCTTAAGCAACTGCTCAGTGAAGGGGAAGGTCAAGGGTCTGCTCGTCAGCAGGGCACTTTGAGTGTCCGGCATAGGGAGGTGCAGACACTGGGGAGGGGCAGAAGGACGATTATAAAGTGGGGCCACAGTGTGCAGGGCCTTGGGCTTCAACACCTGAATCCTAAGGACTTACCTGAGAACTTGCAGCAGAAAGTGACATGGTTAGGTTTTGCCTCTTAGGAGGAGCTCTCTGGCTATTGGGTGGAAGAGGGATGACAGAGAGGGAGCTGGGAGACAAGAGAAACCTTGGTCAAGGGAAATCTTTGACCAAAGGGCAGGGGATAGGCACTTTGTCCCCTTATTCCTAGAATTCTTTGTCTTCTGAAAAATATAATGTGGAGATGAAAACACAGGGGGTTCTCAGTCCCAGTAGTTATCATGACGGGTTTAGCATGTTTCTACTGACCCTGCTGTCAGTGGGTGTCTAGAACCCAGGGGAAGGACACAGGATTTGGGAGGGGTGTTCTCACCTATTTGCCTCAGTGTCTCAGGCAGATGTAAGAGGACAGGATCAGAGGTGTTGCTCAGAGGATTTACCTGCTAGGTAAACATGAGCCTTAATTAATCTTGTATGAATAAAGCTTTTCAAGCAACTATCTGAGATACTTTGCAATTTTCTGTCTTAACAACTAGTCGTTCCTTCTGAATAAGACCAGGTTCCTGACGGTGAGCGATTTAAGGCCGTAGAAGAATTGTATAAACAGGTCCCTGGGGCCAAGAGCACAGCCCAGATTTTAAGCACATAATGGAGTCATATCAAAAGCAAGGAGGAGCGGTAAGAACCATAAATCCTCGAAGTGCAAAATCTGTCCATTGTGAAACGTGTGCGGAAAGGAAACCAGATGTGGATGCTAGAGGGAGAGGGAGTAGGTGGGAGAGAGGTGGCGAGGGGAGGTCTCAGGGCCGGAGACAGAGGAAAGGGCCCCGTGCAGTGGGAGATGCCTCCCACCAAGTGCTGGCAGAGACTTGGGCCTAGAAAGAGGGCAGGGCTACCCCTGGTGGCCATGGCTGTGGCCAGGAGGTCCGGCATCAAAGGGAACGGCAGAGGCTGAAGGGTTACAGTGCTTGTTGCTGCTTCCTCAGCAGGGCCAGCACGTGTACTTCACAGGCTTTTTCTGAGTTTGTCTTTGAAGACACAGCACTTGGAGCAGTGCTTTAACAATGTATTTGAAATATCACAAAAAGATTGTGTTTATCTTATAGAGGAAAAGAGTAACCCACGTGTGTGGGAATCCCTTTGGATTGGAGTAAAATGTGTGTTTGCCCAAGTGGCCCTCGGCCTGAGGTGAAGGGTTTATTTCCTTCCAACGTGCAAAGTCCTTTGACAACATCGAGGTAAACACTTGCGAAGCACCCCTCTGTGCCAGAGCTGTAGGGGCCACAAGAGTGCCAGCAGCTCCCAGGCTGCCTGTTGTAGAGGGGAACAAAGACCCACAGGCTGGAGAGCCTTTCGGATGGGTTTCTACGTGAGTTTAGGGACTTCAGTGAGTGGTGTGCGCCAGTCCATTCGCATAGGAGCAGGAGTGCTTTCACAGAGTAGGTAGGCTCGAGATGGACCCTGAAGGATGAGAGCGATTTTTGCAAGTAGAGAAAAAAGGGGTGAGGGAGGGTGAGCCACTGGGAGAGAACAGCAGAGGTGAAGGCCTGGAGGCCAGAATGTGTGTGGTGAGTCAGGGAGGAGCTGGTTCCATCAGGTGACAGAGCCTAGCGTGGGGGTTGTGGGCAATGGGGGTCTGGGAGAGCCTTGCATGCTGATGTCAGGAACTTGTAACTAATATGATTGAAAATTGAATTTGGTGCCTTTGTCTGTCTGATGTCATTTCAACTCCCATTTCATTAAAAAAAAAAAAAAAAAAGAAGTCCACATGAAACCCTAAATGAAATAGCTATCCTATTTTGAAAACAGTACCGTAGCACCAGAGAAAAAAGAGGCACCATGGACCTTTCACTCTGCTGAGAAACGCCCAGGCTGCACCCCGCAGAGACTCCGCACAGGCACAGCCGCACTGCCGTGCCCGTGTGCTCCTCTTCTGTGGTATGCACAGTTCATAGCTGCCCCTCCCCTGCCCTACTTACACCCCACCTATGTAAATGGCCTAGGGACACTTACATGGACCCTGGGGGTACAATACAGACTTTCTGAAACATGAACAATGCCCAGCTTAATGTTTTAGTTTGAGGTTCTCAAGAAGTTCCTTCAGTTTCTATCTGCAGTGGTATGGGGGTCCTGGTCTCCCGTTTCTATCTGCAGTGGTGGGGGGGCCCCTGAGCCTTTCTCCCCGTTTCACTCAACCACACACTGCCATGGTGCAAGGAAAAGTGAGCCGCGTCACCACCCACCTAGGTTGCCCACAGGCTGCAGGGCTGACCATGACTGAGCAGGACAGGGATTGATAACCCCTCCACACACCAGGCACCGGACCCAGTCCTGCCAGGCCCCAGGCCAGTTCTCCAAAAGTTGGTTAGCCGAAGGGCTGAGCGCTGAAATGCCAGCTTACCAAAACTTGGCTCCTATTCACCGGTAGTGATCTTCTTGGCGTTTGGGTCTTGCCAAGGCTGCCTGTTCTCAGGGCATTTGGTGGTTGACACGTTTTGTGTATTTTGAATATTGGGTATCTTATGTCTTGCAAAAAGGAAGATTATATAGATGAATTTCTGTCCAGTCTGGGCTCTCCTGATTCTCAGGATTCCCAGATTTGCTTTGTGAGAGTCAGAGAAAGGGCCGGCGTGTCTGGGGTGCCCAGAGAGGAGGGATTTGGGTGTTCTTACCCAGGGCTTGCACAGACCCATGCTAAGTCCATGGCAAGATAAACCCCTTTTCAGGGGAAGGGCTACTCTCAGGATCTAAGGCCTCTAACTCCGAAAGGCTGCAGGAACCTGGCTCTCATCAGGCCTACCTCTCACCCTCCATCCTCCTCATCAGTGGGCAGCTGGGGGTGTGCTGTGGGAGAGGGGTGAGGAGCAGAGGAGGGGCCTCTCCCCAAACCCCTACCCATGGCCCTGGGTGCCGGCTAGCCAGCTGGGTCCTGGGAACTGCTCCATAGTCCCCAAACGCCTTTCCTCCATGCATGAGTCTGTAAATCTGCTTGGAACCCCCAAGAATGCACCCCAGTCCCCTCGCAAAGTCACCCTTTGTTTGTAGATTTTTTTTTTAAATGAAGGCACCTGGTTCCCCTTAAGCTCAGGGCTTCTCAGAGGGCTGAGGGCTGAGCTAGTGGAGGAGAACACAGACCCTGCTGGGGGACTGTAAAGCTCACATACTTCCAGGGCTGCTGCTGGCCACCCCCACCCAGACGCCGCCCCACCACCTGGGCTGGGGGCTGTGCTGCTCCCCATCCAGTGAAGGAGGGTGGGAAGCTGTGTAGGAAAGACAATGGCCTGGCTTTGTGGGGCCTCAGATTCAGGCGTTCGCTGGCCCTTGGGGGACAGCCAATAGGGGGCATTGGCTGTGGGCCCACTCTATGCCAGGCCTTGTGTGGTGGTACTTCACAGGCACTGTTTCTGCAAATCCGTAACCCAGCCCGATGTGCAGTGCACTTCCCACTGGCGGGAAGAATAAATGACCTTCCTTCCTAAAGTCCCCCAACTTGGCAGAGCTGAGTTGTGAGCCTCCACCTCCTTGACTCCAAGGCCCTTTGCTGCCACAAGCATTGTACTTTCCCCCCACCCCCAGCATCACCTGACACTTAGGTGGGAGCGTCCAGGGTGTCTGGTGACAGGGGTGTCTGGTGACAGGGCCACCTTGTCTCCAAAGTTTGCCCCTACCTACAAGGTGGCTGAGATCCCACAATTAGACTGCACTCCTCTGAGTGAAGGCATGTCCTCGCCAAGGGACGATGCAAGTGCAAAGCAACGGAGAGCCATACACAGTGCCCCTGCAGCCACGGGGCTGGCATTCTGACCCTCCTTTGTGGGATGGAAGGAATGAGGCCCAGGGCAGAGGAGGGACTTACTCAGGTCACAGGAATGGGGACAGCCAGTTCTTGGATGTTTACTTGACGCCTAGTGCCATATGTGGCATTAGGACACTAATGATGTTCGTGGGATGGCCCTTCTGTAGGATAAAGGGTGACTAAGGCCCATACTTGCCTCCCTGGCCCACCTCTGATTTCAGTGGCAGCTGTGTCAGGCAGTGCTAAATCACCTCTCTCTGCCTCAGCCCCCCTCAAGTGTCCCACGAACTCTACTGCTATCTCCCCCAGAATCTTCTCCCAGCTCCGCTGTCCTTATTCCAGTGCATCCCAGAAGCATGGGAGGGTGGGTGGGTGTCTACTCCTCTAGGGGTGAATCCCAGCCAGTGGGGAGTGGGAGCTATGGATAAATGCTCAGCACTGCCTATCAAAGGGATGTTTCTGGGGGGTACTCTCTATGCTTTATAACTTCTGGTACCAGTCCCCACCCCGGGCTTGGGCTGGACCAGACTATGAGCTGAAACCAGACCAGATGCAGGGACAGCATCTGTCTTGTTTCCCCGGCACAGTGTCTGATAGCCAGTAGGGCATACAGAGTAATAATCGAGTGCACGAACACTCCCCTGGAGGAACAGCCCCAGGGAGGGACACGAGGCCCGTCTACAGCAGAAGAATCCCTCAACACCATGTGACTTCAGTGGGCTGGGAGTTGGAAGGGCTGCCATAAAGACTACATATCTGGTTTCTGAGGATTTGAATTAAAAAAACAAAACAGTTCTTTTTACATGTTGGTGTTTGCTAGGATAGACATCTGTTTAGTCACAGAATTGCTCTTTATTTAAATTTTCCTTGGGACAAAGTGGCTTCAGTTGGGGCAACTCTGATGGAAGTCTTGGCTTGATGAAACCTGACGTACCCAGGCCCCCACACTCCGTGGCCATCTAGAGTACAGCAGGAGGTGGCCCGATGCAGTGGGCAGGTCTGGGGCTGTGGAGCCATGCAGCACTGGTCCCACGTCCTGCTCAAGGTCCAGCTGTGTGCCTTTGGGCAAGTTCCTTGGGCTCAGTTTCCTAACTTGCAATACGGGGACATTCAGAATCCTCACAGGATGACTGAGGGTCATGTGAGGTGGGGTGGACAGCACTTGCCCAGGGTGTGCGTGGGGAGGTGGTGGTTGAGCTAAGCCTCGATGCTCTTCCCACAGGCTGGCATCATCACTGGAGGGGTCAGTCAGAGGGAGAGAGGGAATGCAAAGCTGGGCAGTGGGCCCACCCTCAAGTCTGTAGTGATGAGCGTACGAAGGAAGTGGGTAGATGGCCTTAAGTGGACAGGAGGTTTGGGTGCTGACAGAGGTGTCTGAGCTGGAAGCAGCTCTGGGGAGTGGAGACAGCTCCAAGCCACCTACCATGGAAAACAACAACAACAACAACAAAAAAAACAAAACAAAACAAAAAAGGAGCTGCCTTCAGGCAAGAGGCCCAGGGGCCAGTGATTTCTCTGGAAGAAGCTGGCTCCAGGGGAACCCTGGGCAGAGAGAGTATGGAGAAGTTGGAGAAGTTGCTGTAATCATGACCATTTAGCTCCTTGGACCACGGTTACAGTTACCTTGAACTTGCACAGGGGTGGCCAAAACAGCTTAGACCTGCACCATCATGCTTCTTGTTTGGGGGACCACTGCCTGATCACATGGCTATGTAATCCGTCCCAGGCTGACCGAGTTGGATTCCTATACCTGAGGGATCTTAGGGGTGTCCCTATTCCAGCCAGGTTCTGCTGGGGAACCTTTGAGAGTATGCTGCAAACAGGCTACCTGCCACTCCCCTTTCCTCTTCCTTACCATGCACAGGCTGAGTGCTGTTGTTTTGTCCTGGGGTCTGCAGACCTTGCCCTTTATCATGCATTGGGGTCTGGAACAGCTGGAGGCCGATGGGGCTGCTGGGGAAACAGGCTGGGAAGCACAGCCAGTTCTGCAGTACTGGTACTAATGGTGTCCTCCCTCCCATGCCTGACCACAGACCAGTCCACTAAGTTGCTGTCACTCTTCCTTCCGGCACTCATTCCTTATTAATTTTATCCTTTGGACTGACTGTGCAAGGAGCTGGATGTCAGAGTCCTCCAGCACTCACAGGCTTGCCCAAAGTAACTGCCACTCAGGAACCTGAGTGGAACTCCTGAAACTTCAGGGAAGTCAGTACCTGGCAGAGACCTTGGGAAGAGGAGTCTATTCCTGTTGGTCCCTGCCACAACATATCTAAGAAAGAAAATCCATTTATATTTCTATGTACTCCTTTCTCTGTTGGCCAACTCCCCTCAGGGCTCAATCCGTCACTCAGCACAGGTGCTGTGTTGGTGTTGTCAGGGATACCTCTGCTGGCCTCATTACAGCTTCTCATGCTGGGAACTGTGTCTTTGGGTGCGGTGTTGGAGTAATTAAAATTAGGTTAAAGTAATGAGGTAGGCAGGTGAGGCACTTACAGGGCCTTTCTGCTCTGGTGCCGAGTTGGTGACGGCTGGGACCTTCCCATGGAACAGCTTGGGGAACAGATGAGTAATGTGGACCTCCTTCTCCCTGTGGGCAGTGTCCTCTCCTTGCCTTCTCTACTGCCTACCGCCTAAGCCCTGAGGATGTCACTTTGTTCACTGGAGGGTCTTCAGCTCAGGGACAGTGGTGCTGGGGTCCCTGAGGAGGTATACCCTGGTACCCAGCTGGACCCCCACCATGGAATGGTGGGGTTGGGGGGCAATACCTTTTCTCTTCTCCATCAGAGATGGGGACCCACATGGAGTTGTACTCCCATGCTATCTCCCTGACTAACTTTCCACTCGCTCCTGCCCCTTTGTCACCCCCACTTCTGTGCTCCTTGTTCCCCTGCTTGTAATGCCTTTCCCTGCAGCAACTGTGTCCATTTTCTCATATCCCCAGGTCCAAGCACAGTGCTTGGCACATAGTAGGCACTCAGATGCTTGTTGACTGACTGACTGGATGGATGGATGGGTGAATGGATGATCAAATTACCCCTTCCCTGGCTTCACAGAGTTGGTCACATAGGTGGGAAGTCAAAAAACCCAACTATAGAAGAAAACACAGGTGAACAGAGTGGTGACCACTGGAGGAGGGAGTGACCTGGGGAAGCTCTGATCCATGGCTGGGGTCACTTATCCATGGGATGAGTCAGTCATTTAATAAATTTGAGCTCCAAGGTCTTCACCTGTTGTCACAACCTCTGGCTGTCTGCAGAGCTCTGGGGGGCCGCATGAAGGCTCTGTGTAGTGTTTTATATACTCACCAGAGGCTGTTGCTGCTGAGGGCTGGCTCTGCCCACAGGCACCTCCTGATATGACACCTGAGGAATCTGGCTTTTCCTTAATTCTTCACCTTCCTGGACATGCCTGGAGCCTTCCAGGGAAACATTCTTCTATTCTTGAGCTGGTCATGTGTGCTTGAAGTGTTTGTCTTTACCTTGTCTACACCCCATGGGGAAAGTGTGGTTCTTTCCACCCTTCTCTTTGACTGAGCCCAGCAGTTACAGTCTTTGGAGAAACTTCTCCCTCCCCAAGTTCCTGACTTCCTCACAGTTCCCTGGGGGTCTCCTGCTGGGCCATAGGGACAGCGGGCTGCACAGCTGCACTTGGCCTGGCCTCTGCCGTCTCCCATCTCTTCATCCCCACCCACACAGCTGCCAGTGAGGGTCAGTTGTCCCAAAGGAAGCTTTGTTACTGAAGTCCTGCAGATGCCACATCTCCAGGCTTCACCCTGAGTTTGAATCAGAGACCCAGGCAGTTACATAATGTTTCTGGGCCTTGGTTTCTTCTTTTTGTAGGATTAACATCTACCCCACAGGTCTATTGTAAGAAGTGAGGTCAATCACCTGACACCATGCCTGTCACTTAGTAGGAGAGCAGAGGATTAATGCTTCCCTCTAGCACATGGCAGACATCAAGCTATCCACTTCCTGTCTCTTACTTTTTGTGAAGAGTGTATATGAAGCCTGGGCCTAGCCAGTAAAACAAGCCTTTAATGGCAATACTCTGCTCTGATGGACAAAACAGGATTACTTATGTCCTGCTCCTTCTAGGCTGGTGTGTGCTAAGGCAGCGGTCCCCAGCCTTTTTGGCACCAGGGACTGGTTTTGTGGAAGACAATTTTTCCACAGACCAGTGTAGGGGGGATGGTTTTGGGATGATTCAAGAGCATTACATTTATTGTGCACTTTATTTCTACTATTATTACATTGTAATATATAATTAAATACTTATACAACTCACCACATGCTAGGGTTAGCACCCAAAACTGTGACAGAGACGAGTGTGCAGTGCAGGAAAGAGGTGCATATGGAAGTGATAAATAAAATAATGGGTGGGCCCTGTGTGGACTAAAATAAGTGTCGGACTCTGACTTAAAGCCTGCCACCAGATGCAGCTTAATTGTCACTTGCCACTCACTGATAGGGTTTTGATAGGAGTCTGCAAGCAATTGATTTATGATGGTCTCTGTGCAGTCAAGCCTCTCTGCTAATGATAACCTGTATTTGCAGCTGCTCCTCAGCTCTAGCATCACTGCCTCAGCCCCACCTCAGACCATCAGGCATTAGATTCTCATAAGGAATGTGCAACCTAGATCCCTGGCATGCGCAGTTCCCAGTAGGGTTCACAGAGAATCTAACGCCTCCACTGATTTGACAGGAAGAGGAGCTTAGACAGCAATGCAAGTGATGGGGAGCAGCGGTAAATATAGATGAAGCTTTGCTTGCTAGCCTGCCTCTCACTTCCTGATGTTCGGCCTGGTTCCTAATAGGCCACAAACTGGTACAGTTTGGGGACCCCTGTGCTAATGGGATTGGGAAGACTCAGTGAGGCTAAACATTCCCCCACATTGTGTTCACCAGTGTGCCTTCCCTAAAGTATCCAGCCATTCTGTTTCCCAAGTGTTGTGAATTCCAGATGAGTTGGTTTGATTCAGTGAAATTTTTATCATGGGTGGGTGGACCTGTGTGGACTTGGGGGTGGAACCAGCCCATGACACCCCCATCACAGGAAAGGGTTTATGCACAGTGGTTTGGTCTCTCACACTTCTGCCTCCTGCAGTTTTTGACTTGTGGGTTTTGGGATTCTATTTAGCTGCTAAATAGATTTTTTTTTTTTTTCCTTTTTGCAAAGGATTGCTCATTCTCAGCTGGGCATTGTAGCCATCAAACTCTTGCATGTGGTTTTCTGAGTAAAGAGCTATCCGACCCCAATGGAAAGACTTTCTCTGTCATCTGGTCAGTTACACAAAATCAAACATCACCATCTGTTCAACCATGGCAGACAGTAAATCTTTGGGCATGTCAGTTCCCTTGCTCAGATCTCCACTGACCAAGTCAAATGGGCTCAGAGGGAAACCAGAACTAACCCTGGGCCTCCAGTCTAGGTCCAGATCCTGGCTTGAGATGAATGGCCCCCTTTTTTGCCCATCTTGGGCATAGATTTGGTTGGTTAGCTCTGTACCCCAAGACTCCTGAGACCATGCTGGAAACCTCTTAGGAATTCTAGACACCAGCTCCCTATTCCTCCACCTTTACCCTTCTGCTCCACAGCTATTCTGGGATTTTCTTCTGCAGTTGCTTTTTGGAGGTTGAAGGTGAATGATTTCAGGCAGATGACTAGCCCACCTAAGCTTAATGCCTTCTGCAATTACCATGTTGGCTTTGAGGAGTGTCCCATTCCTCCCTTCAGCCCAAGGCTTGAGTGGGAGTACTGAGGAGGCAGACCCACCTTCCAGCAGGCCTGGCCCTGCCTTCTGGTGCCTCATTCTGGACTGCCCCTCCCTGGAACAGGTGTGATGGGCCGTCTTTGGGGGCATGCCAGCTCAGAGCCCCAGGGAGCCTGTCACTTGCAGCTGGCAGCTTTGGGTGGTGACAGCCAGTGTCCTGCAGATCTCACTTAGGACTCAAGGAAGGAGGCTTCAGAAACAGTGGCCCTCGGGGCAGGGCCAAGCTCCCAGGAGCCCCTGTTGAAGGGAGAAGGTGGTTTCTTTAGAAAGAAGACACTGAGGGTTCTCTGGGGGACTGGAAGAGGTCCTCACAGCCCCCGTAGTTCTGTGATGGTGGCTGGCATGCCAGTCAGGTTATCTTAGTGGCAAGGTGAGTGGGAAGAGGAGGGCGGCCAGGTCTCTAACCTCCCTTAGGACCTTGGTTCCTTGAGGGCTTTCCTATTGTTGTAGACTCAGGCCTGTGTGGCAGCCCCCCTGCTCCCTTCCAGACCCACCTCAGAGGCAAATGAAGTGAGTGCAGGGGAACGCAGAGGATGTGGAGGATGACCGAAGAAATGACATGAGTGTCCATGACTTACTGAGTCTGCTAGATGCTAAACTCTTTGACAGTTAGCATCTCACTTAACCCTCACACAACCCTGTGTGGTGGGTCCCATTGTTAGGTCTGTCTCACAGATGAGGAGACAGAGGTTAAGAAACTTACCCGAAGTCTCACAGCTGGGAAGTGGCAGGGCTGAGTCAGTCTCAGCCTGCCTGACTCCAGTGTCTGTCCTTCCCAGCTCAGCCCATGGAGCCTGAATGGATACTCACCTGAATCAACAGGTAAATTACAAACAAAAACAAAACTGCCTTGTACTTCACCCAGCCCTGGGCCAGCTTGGGCCAGGCACTTCAGGTTCATCCATGATGGGTGGTTCTTCAGCAGTGTTTGCCCCAGTTTGTTAGAAGTAGCCTGTCCCAGTGGGTCCCACACCAAGTGATATCCAGGATCCTTACCTTTTCCTATAATAATAAAAGAGTAATGCAGAGAGCAGAAGGGACCATGGCTGGAAAGGACTCTGAGGTCTTTAATGTGACATTATCCCAATCACAGGAGACTGAACTGGAATATTATGGTATCATAAAAAGTCGGGGTTCCAAAGACCGCAGAAGCAGCCCTGCATGGGGGTTAAGGGCATGCCTTTGGGGCCAGACAGTCAGGTGTGACCTCTAGCTCTGCCGCTTGTCTTTCCATGATCCCTTAGTGTCCCAACTGCAAATGGGGACAATAATAATACTCGCTCAAAGGCCTGCTCTGAGGGATCAGTTCTTGTGAAGCACTTAGGACAGTTTCTGGTGCAGAGTGAGTACTGCATGGGTGTTATAAAATACAAACATTGGACACCATTGGAGAACACTTTTAAGTAATTTTAGATGAGAACTGTGGGTTGCAAAATTATATACATTATACTCCTCATTTTATTTATATAAATATTAATCATGATTATCTCTGTGTTGTGGAAATTTGGATGGTTTCTATATTCTTCTTTATAACATTCTACACTTTATCTATTTTGTGCAATATGCATGAATCACTTTATGATTTTAAAAATCCTATAAAAAATACAAAACAAAGACTGCTCTTCCATGCAAGGCTCCAGCCCCCACGGCCCCCGCTCCCATTATACAATCAGATCAAAACAATGAGTACTGAGCGCTCCTCAAAGGCTGGCAGTTATTGTTTGGGAACATCCAAAGACTTTGTATCTTCTGAGTGTGAGAATCTGGCTGGGAAGGTTTGGGGACTTGCCTGGTTGATGGCTTCATCTATGGCCAGCATGCCCAGGGAGAAACACTGGGCAGAGCCTGCCTTTTTCAGGGTCTCATCATCCTGGACAGCCCCTGTCCCCTGTAGAAATGATGCAGGCATCCATGTAAATGGTGGGTACTCTTGGTTGAGCTTACCTTGGATACTGGCTTTAAATGCTCAGAAACATGAACATTTAATATCTTTACTGCCACTGCCTGACTTTCTTGGAATTTGTCCATCCCTAATACACAACTCTGAAAGTGGTAGTGAACATGAACTTGAAAATTGTCTTCAGTTTGGGGCCAATGGGAAGTCTTGGGCTGGGTGAGACTATTGTATGTTGTCATGACCACTGCTTGGGAAAGTGCTGATTTTACCAAAGCACCAGAAATGAGCAGAGAGATATCTGTGTTGCCATAGGAAATGCAAGTTTGGGGAGATGGATACCTAGCTGGGGAGGATGTTATCAAAGAGAAGTTTGCTGGTTGAAGTCAGCATCTCACAAGTTACTGTATTATTTTCAGATTTAAGATTCAGCTCAAGAAATGTGTATTGAGTAGCTGAAACAGACTAGGTTCTCTTGTAAGCAACAACACTGTAGAGGGCTGTGGGGACAGTTTCAGCCCTTGGGGAAAGGAGAGAACCTGGCCTTTTAGACTGGAATTCTATTAACATGCAGTTAAGTCACCCTGGGCCTGTACGGGCCAGAGACCTGGTTGTTTGCACTGGCTCATAGTCTACCAGCCTTACATTTTCTTCCATGTAAAGTGTCCACGTTTTCAGGACTAAGGATGGTGGTCTGAGTTGTAGGCCTGTCTTGATAAAGCGGAGAAGTACATTAATTTAGTTAAACCCAAAGTTAATGTGAGATCCCAGAAGTGATATTAATTTGTTAGGACCTGACTTTTTCAGCTTTTCATTTAAAATATCTGAGAAGCATTTATCTGCAGGCAACCCATATCGGTTTTTAATCTGCTCCATAGAAGACGACACCACCATACATCTATAGAGCATGTCTGCGGCACCAAGCAGCCCTCTGCGCTCCGCGGCAGGCTCTCTCTGTCCTTCCCACAGCCTGTGGGCCAGCAGCACTGTCAGCTTCGTTTAACTGGGGGTGAACCGAGGCATGGAGGAATTATGTGGCTTGGCTGAGAGTCCCTGTCTGATGCATGGCAGACCCTGAACTAGAACCCACCTCTTTGATTCCAAAATATCTAGGATTTCAGTCTTCCCTGGGACACAGGTCCCCTCCCTCCCAGGGCAGATGGGTTTGCTAGGGCGTGTGCCTGACAGGAGTTCCTTGGAAAAATAGCATAGCTACAAGAGGTGTGTTTGTGTGTGTGGCCTCTGAACAAACCTCCCCAACCATAAAGCAAGGTTTCCTAGGCCTGCCTCGAACAGGGACTTGGTCTGCTCTCATAGTTCAGAGGAACAATAAAACGGATGGAGTCACCACTGCAGTCATGACAGAGTGGATTAGAATTCTTTGCTGGGGAAGCCCCTAAATCTCTTCTCTTTCCCTGTGTTTCCCCCACCCTTCAACCACGTGTCCTGCCTTGACCACACCACCACACCAGACTTGCCAAGACTGTAGGCCAGCTGAGGGCTTGTCCAGTAGGCTTGCCTCCTTCTCCTGCCCTTGGCAGCCTTTGAAGGTGCTGCTTCCCAGAAGCTCAGGCTTCTGCATTCACCTTATTTACTGATTTGGGTCAGGGCATGCTCCAGCCCCCTTCCTCCCTCTGTTTTCTTGCGCTATAGTACTTGAATGATCAAGTAGGGAGAAAGTAGACATCCACGGTCAAACTTAAATGTGACCTACTTACCAAGTTCCAAATAGATCTGTGCACATAGCTGATCCCCCATCCAAGGAGACCAGCTCATTTCCTGAGTCCTTACATGTGTCTCTCCGCGTGTGCTCTGTCCCACCCACGCCCCCATCGGCCTGGAACCCACTCACGTGTGGGATCTGAGTGCCTGCTGGCCAGGCACTATGCTAAGAGGGGGAGCGTAACAGTGATCAAGACAGCCCTGACTCCCCCGGCTAGGAGGACACCCTTCGGAACCCACAGTATGGAACGAGACCACTCCGACTGGAGGAGTGCAGGGCGCACATTCTGTGGGCGACGACCTTTGGCAGAGGAATGAGTTCATCTTTGAATGTACATGCCTTCCCGTTGTTATATGAAATAAAGTAACCCCCCTGGAAATCATATTCAGTAAAGAGAGAGCAGTTTCTTTGGTTCAGGATTTCTTCCTGAATAGTGATTGTTCCCAGTAGAAGCCCATCTTATGACTTTAAAAAGGGGCCCTGTTGTACTTTGACAGTTGTGTAAATCACCAGTGGCTGACAGTAGAGGAAGGAGCAGGAATTGGTCGGTTTATTTATTGGACCGCAGTCAAGAGACTTGAGTTCTAGTCCCATCTCTGCCGCTAACTTTGGTGGGACCTTGGGCAGTATCCTTACCTAACCCTGCATGTGTCTTCATTTCTATAGTGGAGATTATACTTTTTTCACAGTTTATTAGATTATTATATGGATGTGAAAAATGCTTGCAAACATCTTTTATAAATGAAGACAGTGGAGGATGTGCATTTGGGCATCTTTAGGCAGATGACCCAAGCTCAGAGAGCTGCTTAGGCAGACTTTTTGCCTTAGTTAGGGTGATGTAGGTCTGGTCTGCCCTGGATAGCCCTCGTTCATGCCCAGCATCCTGGGATGAGTATTAGGAGTACCTTTTTATTCTCAAGACTGTCTTGGTTTGAAAGCTAAACCACATAGCCCCTTATCTATAGAGGCTGTGAGCCAAGCAGAACACTACCTCTGCCTGAGTGGCATCGAGTTCTGCCAGTACGTTTTAGGTTCATCCAGTGGGGGTGGGCGGAGTCTGACCAGGACTGCCTATGAAGGTCAGTTCTGGATTTAAGTCAGAGGTGAGCAAGTGGTCCCTAGGGCAGGGGCTCTTCTCTCACCACGAGAAAGGACTCTGCATTTAGCCTGGAATGTCTCCAAAGGGGCCTGGTGAAAAGGTGGTTTCCAGAAAGCTTGTCAGATTTCCACTTGGGGAACACCCCTCTTCTTCCCACCCCTACCTCAACTGTGCAGGTATCAGGCACATGCCAACACATGCAGGGCTGGAATGGCTGGAGGTACAGGAACATGACGGGACTACTCCACGGCAGCCAGCGGACAGACAGATGGAGGTAGGCAGCTGGGCAGGCAGTGGGGAGTGCCCTCCTCTCTCCAGACTGGCCAAGTGAGTGTGGGAGGAAAACTACTGGATCCTCCCTGGGGTCCAAGGCCCCTGGCATCTATCAAATGTGAAGAGGACAGTTGTATCCTTTGAGGGACTTGCTGCTGCCTGGGGAACGTCCTTAGATCTTAAATAAGGAAGGTATATGAGGGCATCTTGGTCTCATATCTGCGGATGTCCACAGGGTTGCAATCCTACTTGAAAGCAAGGACTGGCATTTTGGAAGCTGAGCCTTAACAGATACAACTTGGCATTTCCTGGAGGTAGAAGGGGCACAGGTCTTGAATAACAATGTCTGAGCTGTATTTTTGGCTCCACCACTGTCTACTAAGTGGCTATGGACAAGTTGTGCTTCCTATCCAAATCTGTTTCTCCATTAGCAAGTTGGGGTTCACTTTTACCCCCATGATCTCATACTGCTTCCTCTGTCCTTCTCATGAGAAGTCAGGGAGCTTTGTAAAGTGGTAATGTCACTTTGTGTATTCACTGAGCATGCACAGAGTGTCCTTTAGCAGTCTATGGGGAGCTCCAAGAATACAGCAGTGGCTGAGAGAGTCACTGCCTGGTCCTCTCAGAGCTGTTCATGGTAAGAGGCTGATGAAGAATGGGCAAATGAAGTAGTTGGATACTCTGTTAAGTGGTATGAAGAAAACATACAAGGTTCTGAGATAGAGAAGAGACTATGGCTGGTGAGAGAGGCAGGTATATCTTAGATAAAATGTTTCAAGAAGACTCTCTCTGCGGGAGACCTTTACACTGAGACTTGAGCATAAGGAGACAGCTGTGCAGAGTCGCCAAAATACACTCCAGGCAAAGGGACACACGGTGAGTCCCATGTCCAGGCCTGGCTTGTGGCTTACAGATCACCTTCTGTACAGGGATCAGGAGAGGGATTTTTGGGCCCATTGAGTTAAGGATTAACCCATCTCCAAGATGGGATATCAGGTGGGAAAAGTGAGATGCAGAACAAGGTATCCAGTTTACTGCCCTCTCTATAAAAGGGGTGTGTATATATTCACATATAAGGGGGGATTCCCCAAAACAAAATTTATTTATAAAAAATTGCGTATTCATTCTTACATGTTTAAACTTCACTCACCTTCAGAGTGCTCTCCATTTGATACAATACACCTATTGAGATGTTTTTTCTACTGCTCAAAAGTTTTTGAACTCATTGATTTTGATGCCTTTTAGTGCGTCTGCCATTTTTTGTTTCACCTCTTCCACATCAGCACAACATTTCCCTTTGAGGACTTTTGTCATCCAGGGAAACAAACAAAAAAAGTGTTTCTTGGGGCAAGATTGGGTGAATAGGAAGGGTAGGGCATGGGGGTCATACCATTGGTCAAAAACTGCTGAACACTCAGCGTGTTGTGGGCAGATGTGTTTGTAAATCACCAATCATGAAATGGACAAATGCAGTGAAAATTGTCAAAAAAAATTCACTGAAGCTGAACTCAGGCTCTCACAACAATGCCAGCTGGTACACTGACACAGATGGGTTCCTAGAACACTCATCTAGCAGGGGAAGCCTGTACTACAAAGAGCCTGACCTCCTGAAGATAATTCCAGATTTTTTTGGATCCTCCCCTCATAGATCTATGCCATATGCTGTTAAAATCAAAGGGAAGGAGGGCAGATGAATCAAAGGAACACAGCAGGCTCCTCAGTACAAAGGGCAAGAAGATCAGCTACTCAGTGATGTAAGAGCAGTGATCAGCTCCTCAGAGGCAGGTAGGTTTCAGGGACCTGGGGTGATAAAATATTAAAGTGGAAAAAAAAACCACATGAAGTTTCCAGCTTATATTTATTTCTTCAGTGGCCATAAGACAACCTGCCCTGGTGAAATCTTGTAATATGCAGCGATACATAAAAATGTTTGCAGAGGAAGAATATTCTGCACAACTGAGTAGATTTAAAACTTAAATTGGATCATATTACTTCCTTGCTTAAAACCCTTCGTGGGTTGATCATTGTTCCCAGGGTCAAACCTGCACCCCTTCCCGTGACCCAGGAGCTCTGCCCTTGGTCTGCAGCCCCGCCTTCTGCTGCTCTCACTCCAGCGCACTCAGCTCCTGGGCTTGGCTGTTCCCTCTGCCTGGAGCGCTCTTCCTCCAGAGCTTTACAAGTCTGACTTGTGTGGAGGGACAGCCCCCCTGAGACTGACAGCAGCCCAGAGGGAAGCAGGCAAAGCCAAGAGGTCAGGAGAGGGGGTTCCTGCTGATGTCACAGAGCAGCCAGGCTATGGGCTGTGTGACAACAGAGACTCTGCCTGCTTCACCCCTGCTGTGCCCTGGAGTCTGGAACAGGCCCAGCGTGCTGGGTGCTGGCCTTTTCCCCACAAAACCATACCTGTTACTGTTGGGAGTTCCCCCAATAAAGCCCAAGTACTGCACCACTACACACTTCTCAGACTATAGGATGCTCTTCCCCAGTTCTGTGCAGAGAGGATAAAAACAGAGTGTCCAATACATCTTTCTGGAGCATCAAGTTTATTACAAAATTCGGAAAAACCAAGCACTTTAATAAGACCCCACAAATATGAGAGCAAAGGAAAGCAGGGGAAGGGAGAAGGGCCCCAGGAAAAATAGTACATTCTCTGAAGTTTCATTAAGTGGGGGCTGAGGGGTGGACCGGCAGCGAGGGCAGCCTCTCTTCCTGACCCCCAGGGGCTCCAGGCTGTCCTCACAGCTCAGCAAATATTCTGAATGAGATGCTTCTGAAGGCCACGGAGATGCCTGATACCCTCCTCATGTGAATCCCGTGTGGGAACACTGCTGCAGTTTGCATATGTCCATCGTCCGCTGAACCGAGTCCTCTCACCTGCACAAAGCGTGTGCTTCTGGCAGCGCTCTCACCCGTGCTGTTGGTGTGCTGCCTCCAGCTCGTCTCCTGCAACCAATGACTCGCCTCCCTGGAGCTCAGCACCTGCGGGTTCAACATTTAAAATGCAGGGAGTATTGCTTCATCTCCCCAGCATCTTTGACTGTGGCCCTTCCTTGGCCATCCACAATTCTTAAAGTTATGTTGGCTTTATTCTTATCTTTTTGATAAGCTGCTTGTTAGTGGAAGGTCTACAGCATAAGAATTTTAAGAAAAACCTGAAGACCCTCCTGGCTACACTATGCTGGCATTGGCTGTGGCCAGAGGAAGAGTCTGGGGTCCCACCATCAGGCTGTGTAGCTTGGAGGCAGTTTTCAACGGTGGTTCCCTCTGGAGCTTCTCCACTGCTACTGCTGCCGCTGCTGTGGGTGGTGGGGGAGCCCCCAGGGCCATGCTGGAGGGCTGGGCTGGGGGTGGTGGTCCTGGACTCTGGGCCAGGTAGGGGAATGGTGGTTCTTGACTCCAGGCTGGATGGAGCAATAATATTCCTCTCTTCCATGCTGACTGGGGTAGTGGTGGTTCTGGAAGCCAGGCTGGGTGGAGGAATGGCTATCCTGTCTTCTGGGCTAGATGAGGAAGTGGTAGAGTTGGGGTCCAGGCTGGGTAGGGGACTCCTTGATTTGACACTGTCTGGGGACTAGGCATCTTTGGCTTGAGTCTGGGTAGGAGAGTGCTGGTCCTTGCTTCCATGCTGGCTAGAGTAACGGTCACACTTTTTCCATGCTGGGTGGGGCATTGGCAGACTTACTGTTTTTTTTGCATTGATGCCTGAACCTCTTGGGTTGTGGAAAGACTCATGTTGGGGTCAGAGGAGGGGCAGGGCCTTACCCTTACTATGTGGACTCTCATCTTGTTTTTTGTGGTATGTAGGATCAAGTAGGTGCCCATAATGTTGTTGTATGAGGTCTGTCCAGAAGGTAGCCATACAATATGAAAAATAGAGACATTTATTGATGAAGCTAAAAGAAACATTGTATATAGGACAATGACGTCTCAGTCCCCTTCAAAGCAGGCACATTGGGACCTCACACAGTTCTCCCAATTCCCATCAGCTGCCCCATTGTATTTTCTTGAATTTCAATTATGGTATGAAGTCTCTTCCCTTTCAAAAGTGATTTTAGTTCTTGAAAAAGCCAGAAGTTGCAGGGCACCAAATCTGGGCTGTAGGGGGCCGAGTCACCTGGGTGATTGAAGGTTTCACCAAAAAACTCTGGGTGAAACATGATGCACAAGCAGGTGGATTGTCATGATGAAGCCTCCAGTCACCACTTGCCCACAGCTGCGGCCTTCTGAATCTCTGAACAGTTTCCATGGAGGAATGTTCAAGCTTAACATAAGATTTGATGTAGATTCATTGCTCTGCTCACTCAGTCATTTTGAATGTGACAGCCACACAGTACACATGCTCACTCAACAGCATCTACCACCCCCACTGACTAGTACAATGAAGTCATCATTGTTCACACATGCATATTCCAGTCCACTCTCCTTGGCTGCCAGGTTACACTGATGTCGTGCAAATCGTTCTTGTTATATTAACAATGGCTGGACTTTTTCTGGAGAGCCCTCGTATTTGCTTCCTGTTACTGACTCCTCTATCTCATGCTGGTTAAGTCCAAGGTTCTTCATTATTTCTATTACCTGGGGGTTAATGCCGCCCCAGGGCAGCTCACTGTATGGCTTCAGTTACTCATTGTGGCCAATATTTACCCATGGATCTTTCATTTCATCTTTCAGGGTTGTTCTTTTGCTGGGGTCAAGGATAGTTAATTTTTTAAAAGCTTTTTGACTTTCTTCAGACATAAAATATGGTATATGAACTGCCCATTCAATATATGCCACGTCAGTTCCCAAAAGCTCTTCCCCACAAATGGCAGTTTCCCTGTCACCATTCTGTAGAGAAATACCCCCATGCTCCAGGCATCAACCTTTGGGCCATCATAGTGTTACTGACCCCAACCAGTAGGGGGTGGTATTACCGCTCACTACCTACCAGGCAAAATTCCAAAGACAGTTCGGCGGAAAAGAAAGGAATCTTTTACTTAACAATCAAAAAACACTGTTTAAAATTTGTCCTTACAATTACTACATAGATTCAAGAACTGAAAATAATGCAAGAACAGAAGTTGGTACAACTGAAGAAGGCACATAAACTTTGTTCTAAGACATCCCCTCCACCCCCCAAGAAATCACCCTGTCACCCCCTGCCAACTCAATTCAAGGTTGAGACAGAAACCTTTTCTCCAACCCAAATGTATCATGAACATAGGTGGCTTAGCTGGTCTCCAGGCACTATCTAGTTTCAGGCATCTTTCAGAGTCTGTGCATCTAGGCCTCTTACTCATGGCACACTGTCTTCTTTCTGCCGCTACTCAGTCCTGTGCTGGCAACTGTTGGCAGGCCCGTGCTGGTGACCCTTGACATGCCCACACTGAGGGAGGGGCGCAGGGACTGCAGCCGTTGACAGGTTTGTGCAGGGCTGGGGTGCAGCATGGAGCCTGCCACTGACAGACACTTGGTCATACAACTTCAGCTTCTTCTGCATGTGCTTTCCCCCGTAATTCTCCTTGACTGCCCATGTGGGGCAGGGGAATAAAATTGCAATGGAAATTTTGCTAACAAGGGCGTGAAACAAACTATTTCAAGCATTTGTCTTGGGTCAGCATGGACTATGGCCCCATTTCTCCTTCCTCCCACTGCTCATTTCTTGTTTTTTTTTTTTTTTTTTTTTTAAGATTTTATTTATTTATTTTTAGATAGAGGGGAAGGGATTGAGAAAGAGAGGGAGAGAAACATCAATGTGTGGTTGCCTCTTGCGCACCCCCTACTGGGGCCCAGGCATGTGCGCTGACAGGGAATAGAACCAGCAACACTTTGGTTTGCAGGCCTGCACTCTGTCTACTGAGCACACCAGCCAGGGCCCACTGCTCATTTCTAATTGCTGCTTTAACAATAGGATTGACACTGCAAGATTTCCGTGGCCATATAGGGGATAGTACCACAGAAGGTTGTCAGTTTATAGTCAGTGAATTCCCTACTGAAGCCAAAGTCTGTTAGTTAGATGAGATGGCTACTGTCGGAACATGGCTCAGGCTTCCTCCTCCGCCCTGCAGCCGTACTTCCTCAGGAGGTCAAATAAATGTCCTCACTCACGTCTTCCATGAAGAGAAAATATTGGTCCCAGGTGTCAGTCACCACGAATAACATTGTGAAAGGTGGGCAGTGTAAGCCCTTAAGACATTGGACTTCTTGAAAATGTCTAGAGAAGCCCCTCTGACTAATGCCTTTGACAGCCACTTCAGTCCCAGTCAGCATGGGCCAGGCCAGCCTCCCCTCCGCAAAGGATCCCTTGCCGATGGTTTTTAGTAGTATGTAATTGCCAGTATCTACTCTGGCATCAGGTCCTGGTGTACAGCTCCTTTCTGGTGGTAGTATAACAGTGGAGATCTGACCAGATTGCTGGGAAGTGAGGAAGGGAACTATGAAATGGTGGGAAAGGCTGCTCACCCTAAAGTGAGGGAGGGGTTGCAAGAAACCCCAAGGCAGCAGATTGAAGTTGCAGCCAGTGTGTGACTCCATACCCCCAGGTGAAGGCAAACATACCAGAGTGTGACGCTCCACCCCAGGCAGAGATGTTGTGCCCCTACGTGCAGCTAGAAAACCCTCCTGCCTGCTTCTCCATCATGGCAGCTGGAGGAGGGGCAGAAACTCTGTGCAGGCTGACATGCTCCACTCTAGCCCAAGGAATTGGCTAGAAAAGTGGGACACTTCCAGCACCTATAGGATTTTGGGGCAGAAGATTTAAATGGAGTCTCAGCCCTTCTGCGTTCCCTTTGCTCACCCAGTCACCCATGTGGGACATGCATCTTGCTGGTGGCAGCCCTTAGGATGCTGCAGTTTGCATCTCACGGCAGAAGTCCTGGACCACTCACACTCTTTTGCTCTGAGAGCAGAACACAGATGCAGAGGCTGGGAATGTTCACCCACCCCTGGGACACAAGCAGCCTTGGGTGCCAGGGCCGCGAAGACAGAGCCCCTTGCATTACTGGCTGCAGTGACCTGGCAGCACGCCCCAGGCTCGGGAGAGGGAAGAAGCTGCAGCGAGGCAGTGACAACGCGGACCCCAAAAGTGCGGCACTCCAGAGAGAGAGAGCCTGAAGATGGAGGCCTGTCCACAGAACAGCCTTGGGCCCCAGGAGGACAGATAAGAATGGGACCGGTGTCTGGACGCTGACTATAGTACTGGGGTGGCTGGCTGCTTTCTGTGTTTTGCGGAAGAGATTGGCTTGGAACCAGGGAGTCCTCAGCTCCCCCAAACTGGGCAAATTTTTTATAAAAACCTCCTTCCTCCCTCACCACCCTTTGTGTTATACCTGTGTACAGTGGCAGGCGGCCGGATCCCGCCGTGTTTGGGAATAGCAATAATGCACAGATGACGTCAGTTGCCGGAACACCGCTCAGGCTTCCTCCTCTGCAATGCAGTTGTATTTCCCCAGGTGGTCAAATAAATGTCCTCACTCACGTCTTCCATGAAGAGAAAATATTGGTCCCAGGTGTCAGTCACCACGAATAACATTGTGATAGGTGAGCAGTGTAAGCCCTTAAGACATTGGACTTCTTGAAGATGTCTAGAGAAGCCCCTCTGACTAATGCCTTTGACAGCCACTTCAGTCCCAGTCAGCATGGGCCAGGCCAGCCTCCCCTCTGCAAAGGATCCCTTGCCAATGGTTTTTAGTAGTATGTAATTGCCAGTATGGTGCTCCTTACCTTTTCATTTGCATTAGAATTTCTCTCTTCCCCCAGATGCCTGTGGTTTATGGCCAGGGAAGTTATGTATTCTTTGGGAAGATAAGGTCTTAAGATTTTTACCAGCTGGCTGTAGATTGCTCAAACTGTTTGGCCTTGTTTACTTTTCTTGTGTCAGTTTCCCCATTCCTTGCCCAGGATTTTCCCTAGCTTCTTATTATTCTGTCTCAGAAACAGCTGAAATGTCCAACAACATGGTAACAGTTAAGTAAGTCAGGGCCCATCCTTATGATGAATACTCTGTGGTCATTAGGAATCAAGTGTTTGAAGAATACTGTCATTAAATGACATGAGAAAGTGCCCACAATATATTAAATGAAACCAGGTCACAAGCTCTATATATTGCATGATTCCTTTCTTTTAAAGACAGAGACATACAAAAGAATGGGAAGAAGGAAAGAAAATATACCAACATGTTAAAGAACAAAATTCAATGAAGTAAATTTGAAAACCTAACTCTTTATTCAGCAACCATGAATCAGACAGCATTCCATCTAGCAACTGAACAGGCAATCTGATGCATTAGTTGTACAAAATAGAAGGTTTTTGTAGGCAGACTGAGGGTGGAACTAAAAAGTTAAAGGAGTGGACTATTTTAGGCAGGGATGCCTTCTCAGGGGAAGGCAGAAGTATCATTAGGCAGATCACCTCACTCATGTCGCTCAGGGAATTCCTGATGGACTGGTTTAGAGTTCCACTCCCGGGAGAGTCGGAAGCTGCAGTTAGGTTGGTTATTAAGTGTTGGTTTGGTGACATGGCTTTGCAGAAGTGACACCATTTTGACTGTGCCTCTTTTTTTTTTTTTTAAACAATGTTAATGGTGCTTATGTTGGGGTGATGAGAGCAATTTTTTAATGTTCTTTATACTTTTCAGAGTTTTCAATTTTGTGCAGTGTACACGTATTGTTTTTGTAACGAACATGATGTTAGTTGATAGAAAATAAAACCAATGAGTCTGACCAAGAGATTTTTTTAATGAGTTGTATTTTAAAATGGTAATAATGAAAAGACCGTGTCTCTGAACTTAATAGAAAGCTCAGTGAAGCAGAATAGATACCTCAGAATCTGATTGTAGAGAAGCAATGGAACTCAAGGATGGACAGGCAGACGGGGTGAGAGGGAGGATGTGTGGGGCTTGCAGGGTGCCAGGGCTTCTCAGAGAGGCTGAACCCTTTTCTGCTTGCCTTCCCCCCACTGTAGTCTCCTGTGGAAGAAAAGGGGCCACATATTAACCTGACAAGCTCAGGGGAGGCCTGCAAGGTGGCCTTACAAACTCAAGAGACCTGAAGTAACTACCAAGGATGGTCTGAAATTAAGTTATTAGTTAAAAGCAGTTCATGGAGAGTACTCATGTCCTAGGTCAGTATTTTTTCCTAAGAAAGGTCAATCTTCACCTTAGCTGAGCCTGCCTGTTGTCTTTTTGCATCTAGGATAACAGACCTTGGGAATGTCCAGGTAACTTCCCTTTTTCTGAACCCCTTGGGCACAGCCACCACAGCAGAGTCAAATCACCAATCTGCTCATTGTTATGGTCATGTTCATTGTTGACTGTTAACTATCCTGTACCCACCTCTCTAAAAGAAGTATGTGTCTATCTTTTTACCTTTTATCTAATCCAAGAGGTTTCCTGTCCCCACCCTTTGCCTTCTCCCACCTCCCTAGTTTATCACCAGTGGGTTTCATGTAACTCCCTTATGCCTCCTCTTTTGGTTGTAATGTATGAAATAAGGTGCAGAGCTGTCATTTTCTGTGGCATTTGTCAATCTGTTGAGATTTTGCTTCCTGGCAATTGTCATCAGTTTGGCACAAATAAACTTACTAAAAATTCTCTACAGGTTCGAGTGTTTCTTGCATCACCACTTCCCTGGCCAGGCACAAGCAGGTCTGAGACCCAGAGGCACCCGCTGCAGTGTATTACCTGAGCATAGAAACAGGCCGCTTGGGCAAAGTCCTGTGAGATGTGGCCACTCCTCCCTGACTGCTGTTCTGAAAGGCAGAGACCTTCTGTATAAAGGGTTTGCTCTTGGAAGGACTGAGGTGGCCGATACAACTCCCTGGCTGAGCTTTTTCTCCTCTTACTCCCATCTCAGCCAGCCTAACCCCAGGACAAGGCTGCTTGTCCAGAGCAGACAGTAGCAAATTCTGGAGACAGAAGCTTTCCCATCCACATGGTGCTTACGGCCTGGAAGAATGCAGTCTCAGTTGGCCGCCCGCAAACGGATAGTGTCTGCCCACGAACACCTGCCTACACGGCTAGGAAGGCAGGTGTCGGGCAGGTTTGGAGGAAAAGAAGGCTCATGGGTATTGGAGCCCTGTAGCCTGGATGTGGACTCCTGTTGCCGTTGGAACACTAAGGAGCCACAAGATCTTGGCCTTGTCCCTTCATTTCAGCAGTTGGCCTCAGGCCCTGTTCTGCAAATAAGTGCCCACCTTGGGAGGCCACGTGAGGCTTGAATAAGCAAATGTATGCAAAGCATTTATTTTAGCCAGACACAGAGGAGGTGCTCTATGAATCACAGTTATAATTATTGTGGCCCTTCTGCTCTCCCCCAGCCTTTTTAGCATGTGGTGTGTGGTGCCAGGTGTTGATAAAATGCACCTGGCACCTGTGCAGCAAGACCAGGGGCTGCAGGTTGTCATTATCATTCCTGTTGCTGTTGCCAGGGCCTCTGCCCCAGGCTGCCAGGAGGAGATGACAGGTCTGCAGCTCTCAGATCTTTGTGAGAAAAGGCTTCTCATGTGGGTTTTCATGTCTGCACCAGCCACTCGGAGGGTGGAAAGCAAGCAGGCGAGAACCTGGGGTGGGTATGGCTATTCCCTGAAATGAGCACCAAGCCTGGCTTTGCCCTTCTGTCTTCCACCTTCCACTGTTTGCAAACTCTGCTCACAGGAGCCACTTCAGCCTGGCCTTCAGGAGCTGCTGGAGAGGGCAGTGAGTCATCCTGAGAGCCCAGGAGCCGGGCGCTGTGGCACCCTGCCCCATCCCTGACCATGGGGAGCACGAGTGTGGACGTTTCTGTCTGCAGCAAGCAGAGCAACCCAGGCCCACCCCAAGCAGGCCATGCATCACCTGAGTGGAAGATAAAATGATTTTAGATTGTATGAAGACTTTTAGAAATGCCCATTATTTTTTTTATTTAGTGGATATTAGGAAAAATGAAATGTATTGAAAGAGTAAAGCTAAGTTTACATAAGATGATCACTTTAATATTAATGTAAAGAAGAATATAAAATTACTAATGGCACAGATGGTAAGTGGGTGACCACAATAACTGTGACAATGACATGGGATTGGCTGTGGGGAAATGCAGTCCTAGGGAACTGGAATCCTCTGCCACCTTTTGTAAAGTGAATTAGCCCTTCAGATTTGTCTTTAGGGGTTTTCTTAAATGAGTAGGGACAAGGTAGGGAATCCTTTAAATTTGTCCAAACCGAGAGGAGGCTTCATCAAAAGTTTCCAAATTGGTGCTTATTGGAAGCTTTTTTGAGTCTGTAGACCAAATGCATTTTTTGGCTGGAATGTCTGACTTGGCATTTTTTTGTCAGATCACATGAGGGAGGAGATTTCTGTCCTTTTTATGTCTGTGGCTGACAGGTCAGATTATGTGGAAGGGAATTGTCCACCCAAATGAGTCAGTGAAGCATTGCTGATATGATTAAGTTATGTGGCTTCTTGTTATGTAAACTGAGTTGTGGGATCGAAGTGTGCCTGGCCCCCAGGGGTGACCTCTGATCTCAGGGGTTCTCTGTCAGCTGGGGGAGCTGAGCCATGTGCTCAAAGACCCTTACTGTCTTTTGTGCAAGACTAGGGCTGTAGCAGCCATCAGAGGAAGGAGGGACTGCCTCACTTTATGCAAGAGGAGGTGAGAGGGAGACTGGAAATGAATGTCTGCTGTTCCTTAGAGGTGTTTTCCAGGTGGGCACGAACGCAGGGGTGGGCAAAGGCACAACGGCTGCCAGCACAAGAAAGCCCAGGCTGTGTGCCATGAAGATCGAAAGGCTGAGAGCCAGATGAGGCGGGTGTGGGGGGGACAACAGGTGAGGAGGCTGGCAGGGCCGTTGGAACCGGCCTGAGGAGGTCACAGTTCCCTACCAAGCGGTGCATGTGTTTCTGGCGCAGTTACCCAGGCTCTGCCTAGTTAGGGTCCTTCTCACCCACACTTAGATTGCAGCTCTCCTGGGGGCTCTGTGGGACGGGATGAGGCCTTCCAGGCAGAGTGGGGCCCTGACGTGTGCCTCCCTGCCTCAGCCTCTGCTGGGGGTTCTGTTCTAGGCTCAGGGCTTAGTCTCCTGCCGATGTGCATCTGATCCAAGGTGCCTGATGGCAGTTTGGTGCGATCTGATGGTTTAGGGCATTTTAAGGCCCATTGGGGTGCACCCAGGTAGAATCAGGGGAGGGCATTACTGGAGAGGCAGGAACAAACCAGACTCCTTGCCTTTCTCAAGATGGCTGTGACAACTTCCTGGTATGGGACCCTCACAGTCTCGCGGGATCAGCCTTCAGATCCCAGAGAGGAGCAAGGGGGCTGGCAAACTCTGGGCCTGGGTCTGGCCCAGTAAACCACAGTCACTGCCCCGCTCACTGAGAGGTGGACCTCCCCAGGCCTCAAGAACGGTGTTCTCTCTGTGAACTGAGCTGCTAGTGCTGGCCTGTGGGTTTCTTACTGCTTGTCTCCTGTGGGCTAGGATACAGCCCCAGGGTGTCCAGAGGTCAATGGCAAAGCCGAAAACCAAGACTGAACCTTGATACAGAAAACCTCAAAAAAGTTGGTGTGGAGTGGGGACAAAACTACCTAGGGTGGTGAGGCCAAGACCAAGAGCTCGGCTCCATCTGCCCCCATCAGTCCTTCTCTGCTTTCCTGATGAAAATTTGGACAGCCTGGGTAGCAGTGAGCTTACTTAACATGTCAGATTCCTGAGGCAGAGGCTCTAGTATAAACACAGCTTTTAAACACCCAGCTGTTTCTTGGCAAAGTGTGATTTCTTCCATGTCTTCCTATAAACATTCATGGGTGTGTGAGCTCTGCTTCCATGTCAGCTGGTTGTCTCAGCATCCCTGGCCACTGGTTTCCAGACTTTCGACATGTACTTCTGGAGAACAGTGGCTTTTTAAAGTTAGAACATTGGGCCCTTGAGCCGAAGCCTTGGCTTATGAATGGGGGATAAAAAGGACCAGTTCGGAAGACGTTGGGAAAATATGCAGAGAGTTACAGCATGGGTGTAGGAGTGCGTGCACACGTGTGCACATGCTTGTGTGTGTGTGTGTGTTTCTGTGAGCAGGCCTCCTAATTCCTCCATTTTGTGGACCGAATTACCCCAGTAGCTCTCATCAGAATGAGTTAGTGGTGGTGCCCAGGTGTATGTACTAGAGGCATCCCGACAAGGTCTGGAGAACTGGTCGGTCCTGTGACCCTGAGAGAGTTGGTGTTGTGGACCCCCTGGTGTGCGGGGTGTGGAAGCTGGGCCATGCTGAGTGCTCCTGGGGCCACCACTAAGTGTGGGTGATTCCCTCAGCCAGCACTGCCCCCATTCCCAGACTGGCCAGGCCAGACTGCCCCGCCAGGGCTCCATGCTCATGCTGACATCTGAGGCCCAGCCAGCCACCCTCCCAGGCGTGGCGGGTTGTCTGCTTGGAACAGACTCACAGAAGCAGTCCCTATTCGTGGTCTTGGCATGGGTGGGGTGGGTGAGGAGCTGGGAAGAAGGAAGAATCCAGGACCCTGGTGGAACCGGGCAGGGAGAAATGGAAGCGGAGTGCTGGTCCTCGGACTGCTGCTGTCAGACCGATTTCACGTCCTGCGCTGGTCGGTTCCTCAGGGGAAGCTGACTCTCAGCTCCACACCTCCTGTCCTCTGGCTGTGTTTGGCCAATGGGAGGCACTAGTGGGAGGCTGGAGGGTGGGGCAGGAAGAAGCCAGGGTGTACCTGCCCTTCTCTGTTCAGGACAGTATCCAGGGCAATGGCTGGTTCCCGGCTGGTGAAGAGCTGTCCCTCATTCCTCCTCATCACTCTTCCTTCCATCTCCATTTTGCTGAGCAGTCAACATCTAAAGAAGTGAGCTGGGTGTGGTATAGGCAAAAAGCGCGGTAGCCCACCCAGCTCTAGTATTACCATATTGTATATATACAGTTTATTCTGGTGTTTGTTTTAGGGGAGGGGAGTTTCATGAAATGCCTGCCTATTGCTACTGCTGTGGTGGGGCCTGAAAAGGTATTCCTTTGCCACAGTCCTTCTGTACTAGGTACTAAGCACCTCTTGGCAGCAAGATGATTCTATGTTGATGTTGAGAGTATGAACTGGGGCCTGAGACAGCGTTAGGCCCTGCCTGCCCTAAGCCCACCGCACACCGAGGCTGCTGGGACATGCATGCAAGTGAGGGTGACATGAGGTACCACTCGAGGGGTGGCACAGAGAAGTGTGGAGATAAGAGGCCTCCTTTGGCCCAGGGAATCCGGGAGGGCTTCCTAGAGAAGGTAGCTTTTTGCTGGGTTTAGAATGATGGGTAGGATGTGGGGAGATGATTATAGAGGTATTACTCATGAAGGACATTCAGAGGTTAGAAGTGGAGTCCAAGGCTTCCAGTTCCTCTGAATAACTACAGATCCCCAATTGCCTATCAGCACCTTTGTGAAGGCTCCCAGCCCTTTTCCACCAAGAAACTGCAACCACAGAAGGGGTCAGCTCACCACTGAGGGACCTTGAGTAATCCCTGAGAGGTTTTAGGCAAGTGCAGAATTTCTGAAGGTCCCTGTTTGGGGCTGGATTATCTCCCAAGGGAGGACCCTACCTGGGACTGAGCTTGCTTTGCATATGTCCACTTGGGCAGAGTGACAAAGGTAAGTTTGGAGGAGAGAGGAATAGGAGTAAGGCCAGACTTGGGCCCCGGGTGGCCTGGGGAGAGCATCACAGCGGGTTTGGACTAGCTTAAGGCAGCCTGAAGGTATGGGTGCAAAAGTCGGTGATCTGGGGCAGATCTACATTGGGTAATGGTTGACAGCCCCTTCTCAGGCCTGCGAGAGGACCTATCCTAGAGGATGGACACCCCAGGAGTGTGGCAGAGAAGAGGCTGGGGGTATGGAGAGACAAGAAGGAACTTGCTCTCTCTCTCTCTCTGTCTTTTGTTCCCACCTGCCCGCCCTCTCTCCTACTTTGGAGGGATGTCAGAAGCATCATTACTGAGACAGAGGGCGGGATTTGAAATATATCATGGATTTAATAATGGAGATTTGTGGGATTTCATCTTGCATTCCTCAGGCCCCCGAGACTGCCGTGTGTCCAGATGAGCACACGTGTGAAGACAAGGATATATGTCCACAGCTCTGGGGCCAGGATGCTGCAGCTGGTGCTAGGTTAATTTCCAAAATTAAGCCGTCGTCTCTTTTCACAAAGTCCCCAATAGTTGGAACAACCATTAAGCTGTGACTTTTTAAAGAAGGAAATTTTCATTATGTTTCCAGTTCTGCCTTGGCTGCTGCGAACCATTTCACAGGAATTCAGGGTGGAATGAACTTGAAGGGGCATCCAGGGCCAGAATCCCTAGCATTATAGCCTCTTTTATGTAGTCCAGAGTAAAGAAAAGAAAAAAACCCTCCGGACTCTGGATTCACAGCCAAACACCTGGGTTGGAGTCTGGGCGCAGAAGACAGGCACGGAATGCTGAGAACGCAGCACCTGCGGATAACTGTCGACTCAGAGGCCAGGGTGGGTGCTGAAGATGGGACTCCACCACTCTGCTTTACTGTCTGCCTCAGAGGGGGCAATTGTCAGCTGGTGTTGTGGAAGGATTTGGGGCTTTAGAGTCACATAAATTTGACTTCTAATCCCATGAGACACTGGGCAATGGGAGTTGGGAGTGAGGAAGCGAAAGAGTGAAGGGAAAGAAGCCAGTAGAAGGTGTGCTCCCCAGTGAGTTAGCTCTTGGGCAGCTGAGGGTACAGCAGACCTGAGAGCTCTGAGAGACAGTTAGAACATGCTCAGAGTGACTGCACCCAAGAGGGCGGGGGACCTGGGGTACTGATCCTCCAAAGCCCATCCACCAAGGCTGAGGTCTGCTGGGGGTGGTGGTGGGGTGTTCGCTCTCCAGCACTCAGGTTCCCTGTGTCACTGGGTGGAGCAGGTTCCAGGGGCAGAGAAAACCCTGGTACGAAGACTTCAGGAGCTTGCCATTGGAAGCCATGGGGTTGACCTGAGAGCAGTGAGCATTGATGGGATATGCATGGTGTCCATGGTCACTGCCACATGTACTAAGACCCCTACATTCCTGGTCGGATGAGCTCATTGACATGAACCTGCTGGGAACTCAGGGCTTCCCAGAGGAGCAACTCTCCACTGCAGATTTGTTCTTATCTGGGACCTAGGAAAGGATCATGCTTATGCCAAAGGATGAATGACTCAGGTAGAATGTGGCAAGTTACTGAGAGTTTGGGGTGGGCAGGCCAGACACTGTTCTGCAGGTGTGAGCTCCCTGCCAGCCTGCTGGCTTCCTCCATCTCTGCTCTAGTCCCAGGAGGCCTCCTTGAAAGGTTTCCTCTGTGGCTCTTTCCAGTGAAAAACTCTTCCTAGACCTTGAGAGCTGAGTACCCTGAGCCATGTTCACCATGGGGATGATAGAACCAGCACTCCAGGGAAAACAGGGCCTTGACTAGAGCATCCAGGATGAGCGGGCTCAGGATGGGGCCAACTGATGGAGCTTTAGAAATTAAGTACTTCTCTGCCTTTGGGAGCTGAGGGTGGGTGGGGGGCGGGGGATGACTGAGCACCATTCTCCAGGAGCCAGGCCTGGCCTGAAGGTGGCAGCACCATCTCTGCACGGTGCAGTCCAGATAGGCCAGGAGAGAGGATCAGGCCTTTGGGCGGCCAGAGCCCTTCCCTTCCTGTACTGACCCTGAACTTCAGCGAGAAACCTCCAGCTGGAAGCACGTGCATTTTTCATATAGAGAAATGGACAGACTTGTGGCTGGATGATCAGAGGGGCCCGCCGTGCTGAGTGTGGGTCGCCAGGTAGAACTTTTCGGCCTGGTTTGGTTAGGAGAGTAGAGAATGGAAAATGAGGAAGGGAAACTGACTGAGAGTGGGGCCTCTTCGTTTAAAATATCGCTGTCCCTGTGCTGAGAGGGTTGGCCCTCTCGTGGTTCTGTTTCCTGTAAGGGACTGATGATTTTCCTGGGCAGTGGGCTTTGGTTATGATGTGTCCGGCTTTCAGGTTAGAGGTACAGAGGCCGGGCCCATGCTTGGGCTTTTGCACGGCACGTGGCCTTTCCTTTCCGCATGGCTCGCATTCATCCAGAAGCCCGGGAACCACTCTGTGTGACTGGCACTTTAGTGGTCCTCACTTTAGAAAGGTTTCAGGCCAACTTCATGTTCTGGGAGGCCACATTCAAAGCTGAAAACTCCAGGGTGGCCCAGCAAATGCCTGATTTTCCAGAACTAATCTGTCCTGCTCGACTTGTCCCCTCTCCCCTCCCTGGAGCAGCATAGCTGTCAAAGTCATTCTCACATCGTGCAAGTGACAACTGTAATTTCAGATGAATTCAATGGGGCCATTCTGGAGAGGAAAATCTGTTTGGAGGATGATCCGTTTTACATGTGGCTTTGTGTTTTATAACCTTAGATGGAGCAGAGGCACATGATTTAGACTTTCTCGGTCTGATCATCAGTGTCTATTTTAAATGGGTGTAGTTTCCTGGAAGGTATTTTCGTTCTTTATTTAAACACTATCTGGCAGAGGAATGCCTTTGAAGTCAGACCTGGGCAGGGGGAGGTCTTGGAGACCATGTCAGCCCTCTGCCAGCTGTGCTTACTTGTCTTCTGCCTGGAAACTAGGGACTCCGTGTTGTGTTTCTCAAGATCCTGGCCACTTGTGTGATTCTTGACCTCTGGAGGGTTAGGATGAAGGAGGTATAAGACGAACCTGATGGTGATGCTTCGTATGGCTGGATCATCTTTTTTAGCATCCTCTGGAGGCCCGGTCCATGGGGACCTTGGTCATTAGCAGGGAGCCCAAGTCACAGAAGGCCTTGTATGCTGTTTGGCAATGTGTAGGCTCTGTCCTGAGGGCAGTGGGGAGCCACTGGGAGGTTTCATGCAGGACAGTGTCCAGGATGCTGGTGTCTCAGAAGGATGCCTCATGCCTCCACATGGAGGAGGGATTGCAGAAGAGCACCTGGGGGCACCCAGACCTATTGGGAGGCGGCCACATGTCCCCAAGTGGGAGGATGGGTGATGGTTTGCACTAGAGCAGGGGCAGATGGAGAGTAGAAGAGAGACACGTTCAGGAAATAGGATTTTGCAATATATGCATATATTAAATCATTGTTTTGTACACCTTAAACTTTTACAATGTTATAAGTCAATTATATCTCAGTAAAACTGGAAAAATGTCTAGGTGGTAAACTTTAGAGAATCCAGGGATTGATTATGAGGTGCAGAAGAAAGAAAAGCCTAGTTTCCAGCTAGGAAACGGAGCGCACGAAGTCAGGGTTCACCTCAGCCTCTCCTTCTGGGGAACGTGCTACTGAACACAGGGCCTCCAAACCCCAAGGGGCAAACATTGTGAGAAATGGAGAGAAGGGCTAGTGGGGAGAGAATTCCAGCCAGTATCTTGACCTATTTTTTTGTCATTTCCCAGACCAGGTTATTACACTAATTTGGAAGGGAGAGGTCCAATTCCTTCCCTCTCTGTGGGGCCAGCCCCGTGGACAGTTGCCGGGTATGGGTGGCAGAGCTCCTGGCAGTGGTTCTCGAGCTGTCAGGAGGGTGTAAGGGGGTGCCTGTGCTGGGTACCGAGCGCCTGTGTGCCTCCTCATGTGTCTGCTGCTGCAATAGCATTTATTTAGAGCCGAGCTCTTCCTGAAGCTCTGGTAGGGGGTCAGGAAAGTGAGTATTCTCCCTGTTTCTGGGGCTGGCTCAGAGGTTGAGAAGTGATCTCCTGTGACGAATGGCACTGGCTTCAGGTTATGTGAGATGGGAGGACTGCAGCCCTCAGGTGGGTCATTGCTAGTGATTTCCAGGGTCGGGAGGGGCTGATCGGAGCAATGGGAAGATGAGACTGTGGATGAAGATTATTTTCATCGGTTTCTTGTAAGGGAGTGGGCTGCATGGGTCACAGACATGCCTCTCATGAGGAAGATGCCTGGTCTGGAAGAACTTGTACTTGAGGCATAGTGAAATGCATCACAGACCTTGCTAGGTAGGGACTGAAGTTCTTTCAAATTCTTCTGTTGGAGCCCTAACCGCCAAAGTGACTGGACTTGGAGAAGGGCTTTGAGGAGATGAGTGAGGTTAAATAAGGTCATATGGGTAGGGTGCTAATTCGATATGGCTGTGGCCTTGTAAGAAGAGGAAGCAAGACAGATCTCTGTCTCTGTCTCTCTCTGTCTCTCTCTCTCACACACAAGCCTTGAGAAAAGACCATGTGAGTACACACCAACAAAGTGGCCATCAGCAAGCAAGGAAGAGAGTTTTCCCCAGAACCACATCATGCTGGCACCCTAGTCTTGGACTTTCAGCCTCCAGAACTATGAGAAAATAAATTTCTGCTATTTAAGACACCGAATCTGTGGCATTTTGCTGTGGTGGCCCAAGCTAAGACTGACATGTAGATATAAGGATAATCTAACCGTAGTATTCATCTGAACAAAACAAACCACTCTTTTGAGACTAAGTTTGGAATCAGCAATAAAAACTAATTCTCCTGGATTTAGATTTTTATACAATGAAGTAGAAAATATCTTGCCTGTTCAGTTTAGAAGCCACATAAACATCATGAGTTCTAAAAGGAATTTAAAACCTAATTTAAATCCAAAGTTGGCAAAGGCTTACATATTTCTCATGTGACTTCTGAATTCTCCCAGGGATAGGGAGAACACACACACTCATTCCTCTTGGAGTGTGAGCTATTTTCTGAGATGAGGTTAGACCTGGGGAGGGCCAAGGGCTTTGTACTGCTTTGGTTGCTGTTCTGTGGGGGTCTCTTGCCCACCACTGTGTTTTTCACACAGCCCAGTTTTCTCTCCAAGAAGGTCAGAAGGCAGGGCCAGTCCTATGTCACTTTGGTGACAAGGGGTTGCTGTGAGGTCTTGGCCTATGGGCTCTGCTGCTTCCTCACTCATTATGTGGCTGCTGTTTCTGTTACCTTCAGGGGAGGTGATGCTGGCGTGGGGTCTACTCTGCAACTCAGTGCACCTACCAAAGGCAAGGAACAGGTGCCTGTTCCAAATCACCCAGGAGAAGCAGTTCAGAAAGGGGGCAGAATGTCTTCTGGCCTGAGCTGTGATCCATGAATGAAGGACTCGGACCTATCATCATGGATGGTGGGGTCCCTGACGTTGACCTAGACACCATAGAAGGGCACTAGAGAAAGCAGAGGCTCAGGTTCTTCCTTCAAGGAGCTGATGATCTCCCTGAAGAAACAAGACCCACAGGTAGGAAGCCAAGACAAGCCTGAGCAGAGGGTTATTATCAGCTGACTTCTGTGGGAGGATTTTTGAGAAGGAAAGGAGTGACTTGGGTTCGGTGATGCCCTGGGTTGACAGTATGCTTGATGCCTGGGTTTGGAAAGGCTCCTAGAGGAGGTCTTTGTTTGGGTCCTCAAAGGTGGGTGCAATCCGTCGGGCCTAAAGCAGAACTCCAACGACTGCCTAGTGTGCTTGCTCAGTCAGCAGATTCTGTGTGAGTAACAGCATGCCCAGTCTGGGCTGTGCACCATGGCAAGGAGAAAGCAAGTAGCCGTGGCTGCTGGGGTATTCGTTTCTCTAGGGCTGTTGGGACCGAAGACCAAAGGACCTAGAGCAGCTGAATTCCTTATTTATGGGAGGAGGCCGGGCATCCCCAAAGCGGTGACTGCTGCTGTTGTAGCAGCTTTGTTTCAATGACAACTGCTAAGTGTCTCTGTGACTCCTTGGACCCCAGTACCCATCCTTCCCTGTCCCCACCCACCTCTGCTCCCCATGGGAGTGGAACCCCTGGTGTGGACTTCAGAAGGCATCTGCTGTGTGCAAGAAAACTCTATGGCTGTGGTCCTGCTCTCCAGCATCTGCTGGCCTCAAGCATGCGGAGTCCAGCACTGCTGCCTGTCTGCACTGGAGCCTGGGAAAGCTCTCCTGCCTCAGAGCAGGAGGTGGTCTGGTGAAGTCTGCCAATGGGGGACTCTGGCAGGTCTGCCTGCCAGGTATGGATGCTGCCTGTACCTGGCTGGGGTCTGGTGGTAATGGTGGTGCTGATGTTGGGGAGCCAGACCTGTAGCCAAGCCCATATAAGAATTTAAACAGGTAAAGAAACCAGGCCCAAGAACCTGGTGGCACAGCCAACAACCACCACCACCAGCAGGTGGGAACCAGGGAGGCTTCTCATGACTTGACGCTGGAGGAGGCCTGAGAGAGGATCTTGCCAGCCAGTGTTTCAGTGTAGGATCTCACGCACAAACCTCCTCAGTACTAGTCATTCAATCAGTGGTCTGCTGGTAAATGTGTAGCCACTGGCTCTCTGGGATCACAAAAAAGTCTTGATTTGTGGTTTACCAGTTTCCATGGTGTAAACACTCCTGCTGTGGCTGATTTCAAGCTATCAACACAACATCCTTGAACACAGATTTGGGAATGGACAGCCAGCTCTCACAAGAAAGTATGAGCCAAATTCTGCACACCACTGCCTTTAATGGAATGCCTCTGGTGAGAGGGGACTCACTACCTGCTGGTGTGGCCCATTCCACTCATCCTTCTGTTACTGACCTTTCCAGGTCAGGGACCCAAACCCAGGTCCTCTTGCCCAGTGCTGTTCATACCAGTAGGATGGGACTGAGTTTGGTCAAGTGGAACAGAGACTGTATTCTTTGATCAGGGAACGGAGGAGGGGTAGTTCATGCTTTAAAGGCACTTTTTCCTAGCCTGGAAAGGGCCTTCTGTTTTTACAGGCTGTCGTGTGCAGGAATTTATAAAGTCTTTCAGGCATGCGTCACTATTGCTCTGTGGCACTCGGCCCTTCTGCACATGGTGCTCTGTCGCCTTCTTACTGTTTGCACTTGGCACCTGGTTCGTTGCACTCAGCCCTCTTCATTTCATGAATCTTTTTCAGTTCCTGCAAGTAAGGATAGCTCAACATAAGTTAGGTATTGAGAAACATTAGGGTCTTTTAGGTGACAGCCTGGTGACACTTCTGCTATGTTGGGTCTCTCAGCTTTCTTCTTCTTTTGAGGGTCAAAGCAAGTTCATCCCTAATCGAATGGTAGAAAACTGTATCCAACCAGAGTCTATCATTCTTTCCTGTTACCCAGTGCCTTTATCCCTACTCTCATTTCCAGTTTCTATTTCTAGGTGTTTAAGAAACAAAGGACTTCAGGATCAGGAGTTAATGATTCTAGTAAAAAAAATTAAAAAGGTGGGGGGTCATTACTTATTGGCTTTGATTAATTACCTTATAATGACCTCCTGATTGTCTGCTTACAGGTCACCTCCTACGATACTTAGCATGTAATGTTTCGAATTGATTTCCTTAAACAAATGCAATACAAAATCTGCTTGGTGCCAGGCCCTGTGCTGGGCACTGTGGGGAAATGAACAGGACATAGTCTCGGCTCTTGCGGAGCTTGCAGTTTGTTAGGGAGAGAAACAAGCCGGCCAGTGCTATCTGGCGCTTTGTCCCAGTGCTTTGTTCTGTGGGATGCGGTGGAAGTGTGCTCTGGGGCTGCCTGGGGCAGAGAGGTCACTTCTGACTGGACGGTCAAAGATGATGTTAAAGTTTAAGGCTCAGTGGCTGTCACATGGAAATTGTTGCGATGTTTGTGGTCTGCTGTATCTGCTGTCGTGCTATGGAAAGGAACTAAACAATGTGGCTGACTTCTTAGAGCAGAGTGTGTTTTCCCCACAATGCTCTGGGAGCTTCTGTCACACACAGGTCCCCAGAGTCAGCCTGTGTTTCAGTGACAGACGGGAGATTTAACAGCACCACTGTTGATCTGATCAAGAGCTCAGCATGTGGACTGGAGCAAGCCCATCGTTCTGGCATTTGAAACATTCTCTGTAGCAGCTGCGTGCACAGCAGCCAAAGTCTTTAGACGTTAGACCCTGGCACCAATTTCCCTTACCCGAGGTTGAGCAATACGGTGTCCACGCACCAGGAAATGCAGGCTGCTGTTAGCCAAGCCAGACCATGTTGTACATCTCTGTTGAAGTGTGGTCTGCTTCCCGTGGGACTCAGGGAGAATTTTCCAGGTTCTACCCTGCCTGAGTACCCAGGGGGAAAGAGGAAGAGTGAACATCTATTAGGACTGGAGGGGCAAGTATAAAAGATGACCTTGAAAAGCCATTTCCCGTGAGCCAACACAGTTATTCATGGCATCCACATCAACTGGCGTCTGTTTAATAGCTCTTGGGTTTGGAGTGGCTGCAGGGTCAGTCACGCTGACCCCAGCTCTGGCCTTCAGAGTATATTGTTTAATGCCAGTGTGCGCAACACAGATAACCAGCAAGTAAACTTTCTTTTGCGTGCTGGTTTTGAAAATTGGCAAAACAACCAAGACAACAGGCCAAGGATTCACTTAATTCTGCCCACATGTAACAATCGTCTTGCTGCAGTTGAACCCCTGCAGGAAAGCTGTGCGCAGAGCTGGATTCCCAGGATTCCCGATTCATTAGTTTTCTCTTTTCCTCTCCCTCTCCCGTCACTCTGCACAAAGGAATACTCAGCTAACACTCATCAGGCCCACAGGGACACAAAGATGTTACCAGTTTCAAGGGGCTCCAGTCTCTGAAACCAGTTACGGACAATTGGATGAAAAATTGTTGAGGAGTTTGTTTACTCATGGTCTCTAACAATTAGTGTTTTCATGCTGAAGATCAAGGTGAAGAGCATAACAATTTCATTTAATCCAGGAGGAGTCTCTTTTTGGCAAACGTGTTTTTCCATCGCATTTTTCTCCATCAGGAGAGGAATGTGAGAGCAGTGGAAACTCTGGTGTGCAGCGAAGCAGAGAAGATTCGTTTTGTGAGCACAGAAACTGTGACTGGTTACCGAGTGGGTTAGAGGTTCAACTACGTGTTCTCAGGTAAGGCAGCACCCCCAGCCTCCCGCTGATTTTAGGGGGACCTGCTGGAGAACCTACCGAACAGGCAGGCCACAAGGACAGGGCCTTCGGCGTGTGTGCATTGCGTTCCTCGCTGTGATTCAGTGCTGGGCTCCTAGTGCCAGAAAGGCCCAGATCTAGATCAAGAATGAACGTATTTTTCTCACATACTCTATTTCATCAGTTTTCAGATGTACGTGTTCCCTATTTTAACATACCTGAAATGAGCGGCATTGCATAGTTACTGTTAGCCAGGAAGCAGTCGTGATATGTTGTTACCATCTGTGCACGTGGACACTTGGTCTTAGCTGTTCACATGGTCAGTCCCATGCATTGGGAACTTGGATGTGTTCCAGTACATGCCCATGTTAGGTCCCACTGACATTTAGGATGTTTTTTAAAAGGTTGCATTACACTTTGGCATTGAAACAAAAAAGGAGCAGAGGGATGTGAAACGGATATTAGTAAACAAATATTTGCCATTAGAGAAATGGCCAAAACTCTGTTTTTTTTTCTTAGAAAACAACAGCAAGGTATTTTATGAAAATGCTTCTCAAACTTTAACATGCAAACAAATCACCTGAGAATTTTGTAAAATTTATGTAGTAGGTTGGGTGGGGCCTGAGGTCTTCCTTCGCAGCCAGCATCCAGGCGATGCTGTGGCTGTGGGTTCAGACCATACTTAGAGAAGCAAGGCTTTACCAGACCTAGTAACGGAAGCTACCCACAGTAGGGGAAGCCACGCTCATTTTTGTTACTGAGTTGTGTGCACCAGGGTACCACTTGCTAATCATGCTGCAGAAGGTGGGGTGGATACCAAATGCTCAGGAATAGCATGAAGGAAATTGTGAAGCCGTAATGATGGGGCTAATTTCGTGTGTTTCAAGAGGCTGTTGAGGAGGTATCATGTCATAGTTTAATGGAGGCACCAAAAATAATGTCTTAGAATCAAACAGTCTTGGATTTAACGGAATACAGTGACGTGCGCACACTACCATCTCGATAAACCACGGAGCGCCTGTTTCAACCCTAAGCATCACATGGACCTTTTCTCTGCACAGGGCAAGGGAGCCAGTCACATGGTATCAGGCAAGGGAGCCAGTCACATGGTATCACATTTGCAAAACACAACCTTAAAACGTATAACTCCAGTTCCTTTCAAATTTCTGTCTTTATCCTCTTCTCAATCTGTCCTCTTCTTCTGACAAAAAGGATGCTTTTATACCGGCCAGGCATAGAGTCAAGAATCTCAAGTAGCATCCAATCTCATGGCCATGCTGTCTGATCAAACAACCAGCCGGAATAGGGAAAATATGGGGCTAAACACATTGTTCAAGTATCAGTAGTTGTGAAAAGCTCATTTAATATGTTCCTTCTGGCAAAAGTGTTTTGGCAAGGCCAGGGCTGTTAACTACTAACTTCATTTTATAATGGCCCTGAGAGCAGGACAGGAAAGTTACTTTGGTGCGGCAGTGGCCGCAGTGCAGCCAAGAAGGTGACAGATGAGCTCTCATGTTGTTCAAAAAGCTCACACCAACATCTATTACCAGCTTTTATTTCCCCAGTAAAACGTAGTAAATCAGAATTGATAGAAGAGGCAAAATCAGAGTTTGGAGATGCTTTGGGGAAGGGTATTGAAAAGGAGGCAACTGCAGAAGTTTAAATGGCCCTAGTGGACTGTGATCGGGAAAGAAGCATTTTCCCAGTTTCACTGAGAAATAATCGATATATAAACTTCTCACTATGTAAGTTTAGGGATACAGCATGAGGGCTTGGTTTACAGAAATGGTGAGTGATTGCCACAATAGGTTTAGCTAACTTCCACCAGCTCATATAGATAAGATGCATATTGTAATTTCTAGGGCAACTATTAAATATGAAACAAAATAGTTAAAATCTAATAAAAGAAATAAAATGGAAAGCTAAAAATATATGTGATACGGTAGAAGAAGGCAGAAAAGGAGGACCAATGCACTGTAAAGCAATGAGGACAAACAGGACACATCGAAAGCAAACAGCAGAGCGGTGGACTCAAACCCACGTGTGCACGTAGTTGTGCTAAATGGAAGTGGACTAAAAGGCAGAGATTGTCAGGTAGAAAAGCCAGACCAAACTCTATGCCATGTATAAGAGATATATTTTAAATATAAAAGTACAGATGCATTGCAGGTAAAAAGATGGGAAAAGATACCATGCAAACCAGAAACACAAGAACGCTGGTGTAGCTCAACCATTTTCAAGGAAAATGGACTTCATGGTCAGGAGAATTCCCAGGAAAGATGGGGACACCTCAAAACAATAGAAATATTCACAAGGAAGACATAACAATACTAAGTGTATATGCCTCCTGTAATCAAATTTTGAAATATTTGAGTCAAAACTGACAGAGCTAAAAGGAAAAACAGACAAACCCACAATCAGTAAGGATACGGAAGACTTGGCTACCACCATTGATCAACTTAGCATAGTTGACATGTGTGGAGAGCTGGACTCAGTAGTTGCAGAATACACATGTTTAAAGTACAGATGTAACATTCACAAAGTTGGACCATTTTAAGAACCATATAATAATTTAAAATATTGAAAAATATTGAATATAAAATACCAAGAAAGGACTGAAATTTATAGAGTATGTCCTCTGACCATAAAAACATTAAAGTAGAAATCAATAATAATAAAATATCTAGGAAACACCAAACAACACACTTTCAGAAGTGTGTTCTAAAACATACTTTGAACCCCACAGTTCAAAAATAAAAACTTATTAGAAAATAGAAACAGCTCAAGCTGAGTGATAATGAAAACACAACACACTAAAATTTGCTGGGGTCCAATAAATGCAGTAGAGGTAAAATTACAGCTTTAAATATTTATGTAAGAAAAGTTTAAAATTAGTGATTTAAATTTTTGTTTCAAGAAGCTGGTAGAGGACTTCCAGCCAACATGGAGGCGTTGGTGGACACACTGTGCCTCCTCGCACAACCAAAATTAAGGACAATAAGGATTTAGAAACAAGAAAACAACAGAACTGAGAGAAAATTGAACTGTATGGAGGTCCGACAACCATTCATCCAGACCGGTAAGAGGGGTAGAGTGTTGAGGGGTGGAGTCCTGGCAGGAGGAAGCGGAGGTTGGCAACCAGGGCGCACAGGCAGCTGCTGGCGGACCCAGGCCTGCAGGCATGGTCTAGTGGACCCCAGGCGCAAGGTGGCTGGCTGACCAGGCAGTCCCATATTCACACACAGATAATCCAGGTGAAAATGGGAGACAAGTCAGAACTCTCAACCCAGGGCCCCAGCGCCAGGAAATAACACCTAAAAACACCAAGACCCCTCCCCCATATACAGCATCACAACCCAGGGACTGGGTTGCCCTGCCCTGGTGAACACCTAAGGCTCCGCCCCTCATACGTAACAGTTGCGACCAGACCAAAAAAAAAACCCAAAAAACAAAAATGGCTCAAATGGGAGAACAGATCAAAGCCCCAGAGCCAATTCATCTAAGTGACAAAGAGATAGCCAACCTATCAGATGCACAGTTCAAAGCACTGGTGATCAGGATGCTCACAGAATTGGTTGATTTTGGTAGCAAATTAGAGGAACAAATGAAGGCTACAATAAGTGAAATGAAGGAAAACGCACAGGGAACCAATAATGATGGCAGGAAAACTGGGACTCAAATCAATGGAGTGGACCAGAAGGAAGAAACAAACATCCAATCAGAAAAGAATGAAGAAACAAGAATTCAAAAAAATGAGGAGAGGCTTAGGAACCTCCAGGACATCTTTAAACATCCCAACATCTGAATTATAGGGGTACCAGAAGGGGAAGAGGAAGAGCAACAAGTGGAAAAGTTACTTGAACAAATAATGAAGGAGAACTTCCCCAATCTGGCAAAGGAAATAGACTTCCAGGAAGTCCAGGAAGCTCAGAGGGTCCCAAAGAAGTTGGACCCAAGGAGGAACACACCAAGGCACATCATAATTACATTAGCCAAGATTCAAATGAAGGAGAGAATACTAGAAGCAGTAAGGGATAAGGGGACAGTCACCTACAAAGGAGTTCCCATCAGACTGTCAGCTGATTTCTCAAAAGAGACCTTACAGGCGAGAAGGGGCTGGAAGAAGTGTTCCAAGTCATAAAAGTCAAAGACCTACATCCAAGATTGCTCTATTCAGCGAAGCTGTCATTTAGAATGGAAGGGAAGAAAAAGTAATTCTCAGATAAGGTCAAGTTAAAGGAGTTCATCATCACCAAGCCCTTATTATATGAAATGTTAAAGGGACTCATCTAAGAAAAAGAAGATAAAAAATATGACAGTAAAAAGATAGCAAACTCACAGTTATTAACAACCACACCTGAAACAAAAGCAAACTAAGCAAACAAGTAGAACAGGAACAGAAACACAGAAATGGAGATCACATGGAGAGTTAGCAACAGGG